>CAUYUJ010016090.1:142083-222083 GCA_963575745.1 Prorocentrum cordatum | reverse complement strand
ACAAAGAGCACACGCGCGCGTTCATGTCAGAATCCTACCGAACACCGTGTGTTTGCAAGCATTTCAACATACAAAACATCAAAAACCCAATGCTTTTTTCACAAAAATTGTACAAATTTCCCGCCCGGGCTCTCTTGCTGAAATCATAGGAAAACATAGGAATCTTAAGAATTCGGTCAAATCCAGCGATTTCACGTCATCGCGCGGTGCACTCGCGATGCTCTGTCATGCACCCAGGCCGCGAATCCTGTGCAAAAACATACCACAAAGAGCACACTCGCGCGTTCATGTCAGAATCCTACCGAACACCGTGTGTTTGCAAGCATTTCAACATAAAAACATCAAAAACCCAATGTTTTTTCACAAAAATGTTTTGGGGTGTCCTGTCAGACCGTCGGGCTTCCTCCGGCCACCTCTGGCTTCCTGCGGTGTACCGGGCCATTCTCGACTCGTCTGGCAATGCGTGCGCGGCATTCAACACGCGCTCGCCAGTTCCCGTCGGCAACCGCCATCGCGGCCGCATCAGCTGTACCAAACCGGCTGGCCGGTGTGACTTCGGCCCCCAGTTGTGCCAGCTTTGCTTTTATGTTGTGGGAGGGCGGGTGGGACTGGGCATGCCATGCTTGACTCGCTCGAGCTGGCTAGCTTGACCTCCTACTCCTACTCCCTCCTCCATCCTCCTCCTCCTCCTCACTCCTCCTCCCCCTCCTCCTCCTCCTCCTCCTCCTCCTCCTGCTCCTCTCCCCTACTCCACCTCCCCCCTCCTCCCCCTCCTCCTCCCTCCTCCTCCTCCTCCTTACTCCTCCTCCTCCGCCTCCTCCTCCTCCTCCTCCTTATCCTCCTCCCTCCTCCTCCTCCTCCTCCTCCTCCGCCTCCTCCCCCCGCTCCTCCTTGCTCTCAAACCCCTGGTCCCTATCCTGCAGTACCCAATCCCCCTCGCGTCGACCCTCAATCGACCATTCATTGCCGATGGGGCCCCAATAGCCCACCTCGCCCGGGAAAATTCTGACTTGCTGTCCGGGGCCTCTCGCCGATCTGTCGGCGATGCGTCGCCGATTCTGGGTCGAGGTCTGTCCTGGAACCGCTCCCCCCCCTCCCCGATGGGGGCCCCAGATCCCACCCCCCCAGGAAGGTGCCGACTTGCTGTCGGGGGCCTCTCGCCGATCTGGCGGCGATGCGTCGCCGATTCCGGGTCGACGTCTTCCCCGGCAACCGCTCCCCCCCCCCCCCCCCTCCCCCCCCTCCCCACGGCCACGACGCCGAAGTGAGGACCATTTCGAGCCCAGGAGAGGCTCTGGTGGTCGGGCCGGTCCCTAGAGCTGGGTCGGGAGCGCCACGGCGTGGCCGAGGCGCGCCGTGTCCACAGAGAAATAAGAGCCCCCTGCCTTCTCTCGTGCCGCGCTCCTCGTGGCAGGACGATGGCGGCCGCATCGCTCCCCCCGCACGCCGTTCTTCGGCGCAGCCGTCCTCTGGGCTCCTCTCTCGGGGTGAGGGCGCCGTCAGGCGGGGCCCGGACGAGGATGCCGGTCGGTCGTTGAAGGTAAGTGCTCTTGTGCTCCCAGATCCCAATCTTCTTCGAGCGCCTTCCTGCGTCAAGGACCGATGTGCTGCTCTGCTGTGTTTTGTTATTCTCTGGGAGGGCCTGGGCCCAATCTACTTTCTCCGCCTTCATACTCAATGTTTTTTACATACTTGTTCCGAGAGCGTTCCAGAACGCTCTCAGAGTGTTCCGGAACGCTGTGAGAAAGCCGCGGCGCCCGAGACATCTTCCAGAGCCGCCGAATCTCAAATAATCTCGATTTATTCAAGTGGCTTGGCTTACGCAGTTCCGCCGAACCCCACAAGGAATGAGTGTGTGAGACGATCGTGGAAGCTATATCTTGGGCCAGGATCCTCCTGGATGAATCTGAAAGGCTCTTGGGATGTATCTCTGAGGCCTCTTGGAATATCTTGGGGACATGTGGGAGGCTTTGGGGGGCCTCGTGGGGTCCTCTGGGAGGCTTCTTGAGGGCGTCTTGGAGGCCTCTTGGGGCTTGTTGGAGGGCCTTCGGGGGCTCGAGGGGCCATCGGCGGGAAAGGCTCGAAATGTCAGTTCGTATTCCCCCCTTTGGGCTTTCTCGGAGCCCTCTTGGGGCCCTCCAGGGGCTGTCTTGGACCGTCTTGGGGGGCCCCTGAGCCTGTTTGGGGGCCGTCTTGGGCCGTCTTAGGGCCTTCTTGGAAGCATCGTGGGCCGTCTTGGGACGATCTTGGGGCCACTTGGGCCGTCGCGTTCGCTGCCAATGCATAGAATGCGAATGTGCTGAAAATGTACGCTTGTCAAGGGAATGCGATGATTTGGGCCTCGTGGGGCCCTCTCGGCGATCCTCTGGAGGCGCTTTTGGGTGGGCAATCTTGAAGCCATCTTGGATCGTCGTGGCGCTGCCCTGGCCCGTCATGACGCTTCGACTGTCTTGGCGCTCTGTGTGGGCCCTGTTGGGCTGCCTCGGGGCTTTGGGGGGCTCCAGGTGCCCCAGGGTGCGTTGACGAGCTCGTCCCTCCCCCTCCCCCCCGCCCCCAGCCCCCAGAATGGCATGTGGGACCCCAGGGGACGGGGAAAGGGGGAGGGGGGACAGCCAAATGTCTCACGCTCCTTTCTGCCCTCCGTCTTGCGCCGGGGCTCCCCGGGAGCGCTCTGGGCGCGCGAGAGCGCGCGGGGCCCCCCCCCTTCGGCGGTTCCCCAGCGCAGGAGCGCTGCGAGAGCCAGGACGACGCGGACACGTCCACGGGGAGGGAGGGGGCCCTGCCCCCCAAGACCTGGCGGGAGCTCGCGCTGGACCTCGAGGCCCCCGGCGCGCGGCGCACGCCTCGATCTCCCCAGATCTCCGGCGGTAGGAGGAGGGGGGGGAGGAAGCAGGACGAGGAGGAGGAGGAGGAGGGGCCCCTCTCCTCCTTCTCATCCTCCTCCTCCCATTCCTCCTCCTCCTCCTCCTCCTCCTCCTCCTCCTCCTCCTCCTCCTCCTCCTCCTCCTCGTCTTCCTCCTCCTCGTCCTCCTTCTCCTCGTCCTCCTCCTCCTCCTCGTCCTCATCCTCGTCACCTTCCTCTTCCTCTTCCTCATCCGCCTCCTCCGCCTCCTCCTCCGAGGTCTCCGACGGTAAGAGTTGTTCGGCCCCAGCGTGTTTCCTGGACTTGAGCCTCTCGGGCCCGCTATCGGGCCTCGAGGCCATCAAGAATGAGCCCGGGACGAAGACTTACCCCCCGGGCAGCTCTGGCCCTGGCATGTTTCCTGGGCTTGAGCCTCTCGGTCCGCTATCGGGCCTCGGGGCCATCAAGAATGAGTCTGGGACGAAGAATTACCCCCGGGGCAGCTCCTCCGCTCCTCCTCCTCCTCCTCCTCCTCCTCCTCCTCCCTCCTCCTCCTCCTCCTCCTCCTCCTCCTCCTCCTCCTACTCCTCCTCCTCCTCCTCCTCCTCCTCCTCCTCCTCCGCCCCTCCTCCTCCTGCCCCCCCTCCTCCCCCTCGTCGTCGTCGTCTTCCTCATCCTCCTCTCCTCCTCCTCCTTCTCATCCGTCTCCTCCTCCTCCTCCTCCTCCTCCTCCTGCTCTTACTCCTCCTCCTCCTCCTCCTCCTCCTCCTCCTCCTCCTCCTCCTCCTCCTCCTCCTCCTTTCCTGGACCTGGGACGAAAAACGACCCACGGGTGGGGCGGTCGGGAGCTCTGGAGGCCGCGAAACGGAGGAACCTTGTCGACGGAGGTCTGGGCTCGCAGCCACATCCACGCGCTCGCAGTCTGGACTGGTGGATACGCGGTCGCACGAGCACGCTTGGCGCGAGGTATGCATCCGCAACAAAAGCGCCCCGTATCCACGGGGTCGGGGCCCTGGCGCCCGGCCCGCGATACATACATACATACATACACACATACAGACATACAGACAGACAGACAGACAGACAGGCAGGCAGACAGACAGGCAGGCAGGCAGGCAGACAGACATACATACATATATTCATATATGCATAGTACATGAATATGTATAGTTAGCTGTACAGTTACACATACATACCCGTACACGTATGCAGTACACACATGTGCACATACATGTACACATAAAAAGCCATGCACATGCGAAACAATATTTACATGTGTACATCTGCATATACGTACACACTTGCACATACGTATGCATATATGCACAGACCGATACATCTGCAGATTCGTACACACATACATGCATATATACAGATATATAGATATGCACAAATACAAACACATACATTCATCGACAGCCATATATACACATTTCCGTGTGCACGTATACATATAATAATCCACATGTACGCATGCTTATGTAGCTGTGTACACATAAACGTAACATAAACATAGTTATACGCGTGTGGATATATGTATATGTATATGTATATATATATATATATATATATATATATATATATATATATATCCTGCCCACGAGGCCCTGGCCGGCCTGCTGGAGGGCGTGCGGGACCTCCGCACCAAGCAGGGGGAATACGTCAAGCTGCTGCAGTCGATCGCCACGGCCTGACGCGATCACGGGGCTGCCCACGCGTGGCCCACTCAGCCTGGCTCCGACCAGTGGGCAACGCCATCTCCCGCTCGACCGGGGTACCCTGAGGAGTTACAGGGCCAGTGCCGCACTGCATGTGTTCTTTACTTCGAAAGCCCCGTGTTCGCTAGGGACTGGTTTTCCCCAAAGCGACGGAATCCCTTTCCACCACCCCCCAGAACCATCCGAAAAGCCTCACAGAGCCCTTCCCGGAGAGTTTTCGGAGGGGTTCGAGAGGGTTTCGGCTGTTTCGGAAGGAAAACAGTCCCTAGCGAACCCTGGACTTTCTGATTCCACACATTGGCTGTTCACCTCGCTGGTCTCACCATTGCGCACCGGCCCCTCGCACGCAGCCGTGGAGCGCGGAGCATTTCTTGTGTAGACGGGCGTTCACGGCTCTTCGCATGCATCTTCCAGTCTCGCGGCTCGAAACGATTGGTTCCCAACAGTCTTCCGCTGGCGGTGCTGCCCCTCCTGTTTCTCTCGACGGGGAACAAACTCGCCCCTGCTCTTCCTCCTGCTCCTCGTCCTCCTCCTCCTCCTCCTGCTCCTCGTCCTCGTCCTCCTCCTCCTCCTCCTCCTCCTCCTCCTCCTCGTCCTCCTGCCCCTCGCTCAGGCAGTCCTTGTCTTCATGCCCAGCGGCGCCGATCCCAGGCCTGATGGAGGTCCCGTGGCGTGCTTCCTCGATTTCCGCCATCGCGTGCCCTGGTCGGGCCGCCGGGCCATCAAGATCGGACGCAGGACGAAAGACACCCCCCCGGGGAAGTGGTCGGCACCTTTGGGGCCGCTGAGTTACAAGATCACATCGGTTCATGGTAGTGTTCGGCGGCCGAGCGGGCTCGGTTCCCGCGGCCCATACCGGAACTGAGCCTGTCCAGCTACCCACTCGGCGCCCGCATCGGTTCAGACGCCGAGCGGCCTCAGAAGGGGATCCTGGGGCATCTTGGTCGCGTGCTCCAGGAGGCCGGGGCTGGCGAGGTGAGCGGGGGACTGGGGAAGCGGGGGCCGAAGCCTGTTACATGCAGTTGGATCAAGCCCTGCCGCCAGCCGCGTTCCTTTATACACGGCCACCCCCCGCGCCGAGAGGCACCAGGCAGACCGGTCGCGTGGGGCTGATTCACTGACACTCGATCTTCCTCCTCGATCCTCCTTCTGCTCATCTTCCTACTCCTCCTCCTCCTCCTCCTCCTCCTCCTCGATCCTTCTCGATCCTCCTCCTCCTCCTCCTCCTCCTCCTCCTCCTCCTCCTCCTCCTGCTCCTCCTCCTCCTGCTCCTCCTCCGCCTCTCTTCCGGCGGGCACGCAGGGGCCGCTGCTCAGGGGGTTGGCCTCCCCCAAGCCGACCCGATCTGGGTCGCCCGCAGTGGTGCAAAAGTGGCGGAAGGAAAGGGGCGGCGTGTCCGCCGACCGGGCGTCGGGGGGAAGGCCCTTCTCCTTCTCTGGTCCGGCATCGTGCGCGCTCCTGCTTGCATCGTGTGTGCCTGTGCCCTGTGGCGACGAGAGGTGTCGCCCGACCGTCCTCTATCAGGAGGGGAAAAAACACACAGACACAATTAATCGCCGATCCCAAAGAAAATACGGGAAAATATCGGAATTGGGCGGGAAGACAACAACCCAGAAAATGTGGGAAAATATCGGGAGCCATGTTATTTGTGTGTGTATTTATTTGTGTGTCCTTGGGCCCCTTCACTCTGCTTCGACGGCCTGCTCCCCGCGCTGCTCCGCAGCATGTTGCACGCCGCCCTCGGTGCCCGAGGCCGCCTGCGCGCCGCCCGCTCGCCGCCTCTCGGCGGCTGGGCCCTTCCCTCACCGAGCGCGTTCCGCTACTCGCAAAGCGTCTGCTCGCAAGCGTCGAACAAAAGAACACGTCCTCGTTTTTACGTCATGCATCGTAGGTCTCCCTCGGCGGACCCAGGCCATTTGCGAGCAGTTCCTTTGTGCGAATAGTGGGGCGCGCCTGTCTATCACCTGACCGCTGGGGGGAACCCAGGCCCCCGACGCCGTGACTTTTTCCACAGCGTCGACCCCCACCGGTCTGGACCCTTTCTCCAGGACCGGCCGTTCATCCTGAGTCGTTGTTTGGACGGTCCCGAGGCCCCGTCTCCGAGCCCCGCGAAGTCGAACACTGCGAAAGGCCTCCCGCCGTGACTTTTCCCAGCGCGAGGGGGTCTGCGAAGGCAGAGGAACTGCACGTGAGGTGCCCACATGCTGGGGCCCCGCCGCTGCCGCGGGGGCCATGGCCCCTGCCGCGGGGACCCCCGGCTCTCTCGCGCCGTGGCAGAAGGCAGCGGCAGGGCGGCGCCGCTGATCCAGGTGGCGCCACGGGAGCGCGCGCGTGGGGCGTGGAGCGGGCCACGCGGGGGCCTGCGAGATCATGGCGACGCCAGCTTTGTCGCCACGGGCGCGCTCGCTGAGCTTCGGGCCCCGGGGCCCTCACAGATCCATGCGGCTCGAGAAATGGCGCAGGGGGATGGGCTCTGGAGTGGTCCGTGCGAGATGGTTGGCGATGTTGCAACTTCTCCGCTACGCCAGGTCTCAGGGGCAGGGTCGTCCTGGCTGGCCTCAAAAGGCCCCCGAGTAGTCCCAGCTGGCCTCGACAGGCCCCCATCATCGCCCCAACCTGGGGGCGCGGAACTCCCGCGGGGCGCCGCCAGAGGCGGCGCCAGGGTGCTGAGACCGCCCCAGACTACTCGGGGAGTTTCTTGAGGCAAGCAGGGGCTGCCTGCGCGCAGCCCGACGCCTTAGATTGACCCATGCCCGCCCATCTTCGCCGCACGTTCCAGGGTCGCCCGCGGAGGGGCGTGAAGATGACCGCGCCTCGCGGGGCGCGGGGCGCGCAGTTTGCCAGCTCAAGTGGTCTACCCCTGGCGTCCCCGCTCGGGTCTGACGAGGGTCAGGAGGGAAACATTTGCCCCAGCACGAGTAGCTTCTGAATGTCCTGAAAATATGCGAGAACGCTGGAAATGGCAAGGGAACGATACATGTGTAAACTATTAGCCAGCGAGGGGCCCAAAACAGTTTGTTTCTACCAGCATATGTTATACAATCTAGGTGGATATTAAACGTGGTGCAGTCTACGTGGTGCACTTCATGTTTGCAAACGAATCGACAAATTCCACGCTTTTGCAAACATCCCACCCACCCACCCGCAATTTTGTTTGCAAAACCCATGCGACGGCGATTGCGATGAGTGTTTGGCGGTAGTTGGTGCATCTCTGCGGCCGCGCCAGCCCGCGCATGCACGCACGTGCAGCGGCCAGCTAGTTTGGCGCGACCGACGCGGCCGCGGAGGCGTTGGCCGTTGGGCGAAACCCAGCGGGCACTTCAGTGCGAGTCGGCGACTTGGGCGGGCGCGGTATCATGGCATCGTCGACAACGGGAGACACGATGATGATAGTAGCGATATTAGTGACGATGGTAACAGCGACGACAGCACGGCCAGTGGCGGTGCCCATGCTGATCACGCCAACGACGATGACGGCGTCCCCGCGCCAGTGATGAAGGTTTTGGAAAGAATTCGACATGCGTGCGCGGCCGACGCGCGAGAGTGGCCGCATGGCTTCCTTTGGCACGCATCGCGCCTCCCCAGCACGCGCGCAAGGGCGTTCGAATGATTCCGGCATGCGGCGTGAGAGGCCCGTTTGGCAGAATCCCATGATGATGTTGAAAACCCAATGGTTGTCTTAAGAACTCGCAAGAGCACGAGCGCAGACTTGCTTGAACACTGATGTTACGAAGCCACATTTTTGTTTATAAGGTTTCGGGCCCTCGGTTTTGACATCTTCACAAAGCCCAAGGTGTTTGACGGATTGCGACATGCGCGCGCGACGACGCGCGCGCATGTCGTTTCATGCGTTACAAAAGGATTTTCGCGACAGCACGCGCGCAAGGGCGTTCCAACGATTTCGCCATGCGCGCGCGAAACCCCATGTGGTAGAATGTTTGAAACGATGGTTTTGTCAAGAGTGTGCAAGAGCGCTCGCACAAGTTTGTTTTGAAAATCCGCGTTGCGAAGCCAGACGTTTTTATATGATCTCTGGACATTCGATTGGGGAATTCTTACGAAACGCAATGTCTTTGAAGGATGCCGTCATGCGCGCGCGACGACGCGCGTGCTTTCACTTCGTCCCGTCTGTTGCAAGGGACTCTTGACAACTGATGGTTTTTGGTGAGCGAATGTGCGCGCGTGTTTTTTTCTGCGGAGGGTGACCGGGGGTGTCGATACAATTTGGCCAGGGTTGGTATGAGTTCATATTTAGAAGGTACGCAGGGGCATAGTCATAAGTAAATTGCAATACGAACAGGTGTGCGGATAGTCCTGGGGGGACGGGGGTATAATCGAATTTGTCTTAAGAAACGATAACACATGTTGTGCAATCGATGGTGTGCAACCGATGTTGTGCAGTAGCTGCTGTGAAATATGCGTGGAACAATATATGTGGAGAAATCTCTGTGGTGCCATAGTTGTGTCGACATAGATGTTATGCCATCTAGGTTGTGCAATATATGTGGTGCCAGGTACGTGGTGCAATTTATGCGACGCGCAGTATCTGAGGTTCAATGGGCGAGTGGGTGTGGCATCTGCGTGATACAGTCTCATGTGGTGCACCTATATATGTATATATACACATATATACAGATATAAGCATATGTGTATATGAACACATCGTGTGCAAACTATGTTGCGCTATGTGTGTGAAGCAACATGCGTGGTGCAACCTGCGTGGTGCACTGGACATATTTATCGGAGTACCGGGGGCGGGGGCCCTCGCCCAGCTGCCCCCGGTCGCCATGGTGGCCTCAGGTCCCCTGGAAAGTCCCGTCCGTGCCGCGAACCTGCATAGAGAGCCCCAGGACGAGTCCGGAGTGCCCTCACAGGCCCCCGAAACATCCCCAGAGGCCCCCGAAACGACCAAGATGAGCCCAAGACGGCCCAAGCGGCCGCCAAGACGTTCCAAGAAGTCCCCAAGAAGTCTCCACAGAGGACCCCGAAGAGGGATAATTCTTAATTTTCAAAGTGGTTTCGATGCGTTTGGCCTTCTCGCCCCCTCGCCTCCCCGACGCTCCAAGACGGCCCAAGAGGCTCGCCAGGACACCCCATGACGGCCCAAGAGGCCCCAAAGACGCTCCCCGGACGGCCCAAGAGACACCTAAAACAGCCCAAGAGGACTCCAAGGCGGCCCCAAGAAGGGCCCTAGAGGACGACGAAACATTCCAAAATCCATTTTTTCGCCCCGAGTACCCCAGGAGGCTCCAAGAGGGCCCGAAGAGGTCCCCAGAGGCCCTCAAGAGTCCCCAAGGAGATCCGAACAGACCCCAAGTGGCCTCCAAAAGATTCCAAGAGACGACAAATACAGGTCCCCAGAGACCCCCAAGAGCCCCCATGGAGCCTTCAGGCCAACACAAGCCGAGGAGGCCCCGACCCACCCGCGCAAGGCATTGTTTCGCCCCCATGTTCCGGACAAGGCTTTCCGGAACATGGGAAAGGGATCGTGCACCGCCGACATCGACGACGACGATCGCGCAAGGTACAGAGGGCAGGGGTCCAGGGTCGAGGGGGCGAGCGAATAGAGCGCAGGAGCGCAAGAGAATGATCAGAGGCCCCCCCATGTTCCGGAAGCGCGCTTCTGGAACATGGGGTGGGAGAAGACCCCGCCGCGCCTTCGTGGCAAGAGTCCTCCCCCTCAGCGCCCAGGCCGTGCCCACAACTAGAACTTGAGCGGGCACGAAGCACGCACGAA
The DNA here is from genome assembly GCA_963575745.1 of Prorocentrum cordatum. Taxonomy (NCBI): domain Eukaryota; class Dinophyceae; order Prorocentrales; family Prorocentraceae; genus Prorocentrum; species Prorocentrum cordatum. The sequence continues at coordinate 211,786 of CAUYUJ010016090.1, read as the reverse complement.
GGTTCTAGTATATACCTACATATACACATACACACATACACATACACGTACACATATACATATACATCGACATATACATAGACATAGACATAGACAGATACATATACACACAAAATATAGGTGTATATGTGTATCTACATATATACACATATACACGTATATACATATGTATATGATTCTGTGTGGTGCGAGCGGCCTGGCGCAATCTGCCCGGTGCAATCAATGATTTGCGAATCGCCAATGCTCAGCTTGAAGTTGACAACTCCACTGCTCACGCAATCACCCCACCCGCCCACCCGCAACTTGGTTTGCTAACCCATGCGGGGCCGATTGCGACGAGTGCTTGGCGTTGGTTGGTGCATCTCTGCGGCCGCGCCAGCCCGCGCGTGCGCGCGCGCAGCGACCAGCTAGTTTGGCGCGACCGACGCGGCCGCATCGGCGCTGGCCGCTGGGCGCAACCCAGCGGGCACTTCAGTGCGAGTCGGTGACTTGGGCGGGCGCGGTATCATGGCAGCGTCGACAACGGTAGACGCGGTGACGATAGTAGCGATATTGGCGACGATGTCGACAGCGACGCGCGCGCTGGCCAGCGGCGGCGCCAATGCTGATCGCGCCGGCGACGATGATGGCGGCCTCGCGTCGGCGCTGAAGGTCGTGGAAGTAGTTCGACATGCGCACGCGGCCGACGCGCGAGGGACGCGGATCGCGCCCCCCCCCCCCCAGCGCGCGAACGAGGGCGTTAGAATGGCTTCGGCATGCGGCGTGAAAGGCCCGTCTGGAAGTATTGAAATAGTTGGAGTTGTCTCGGGAATTCGCAAGAGCGCGAGAGCAGGCTTGTTTGAAAACGCTCGCCGCGAAACCAAAGGTTTTTTTCGGGGCGCTCCGTTTTGACATCCGCGCGCATGCATTTCGCTCCGCCTATTGCAAAGGATTCTTGCGACAGCACGCGCGCGCGGGCGTTCGACCGATGTCGACATGCGCGCGCGAGAGGCCCGTTTGGTCGCATGTTATAAAGATGGTTGACAAATTATGGTGATTCGCAAGAGGGCGGGCGCAGGCTTTCTCTGGAAACCATCGTGGCGGAACCAAGTGTTTTGACATGTTTTCGGGGCGATCGATCTTTGAATTCCTTGCGGCTCCTACGGTTTTCCATGGTTGTGCGGCTTGCGCGCCCGACGACGCGCGCGCGCGTGCACTTCGTTGTCTTCTTTGCCAGGGATTGTTGGAAACTTGTGATTCTAGACATAGGAGTGCGCGCGCATAATACTTTTGCAGTGAATGAAAGGGGGGAAACCGAGACCGGCCTGCTTGGGATGGTACGAAGTCATATTTTCGACGGACGATGGGGCAGAATCTCATGCAAATTGCCATATGAAAAAGGTGCACCGTTAATCCCCGGGCGGGGTGGGGGCGGGGGAGGGGGTAGATCCTAACATTTTCCATACAGGAACATTGGTTTTACAAACGAGCTGACAGATCCCATGCTCATGCAAAACCCGTGCGGTGGCGATTGCGATAAGTGGTTGGCGTTGGTTGGTGCATCTCTGCGGCCGCGCTAGCCCATGCATGCTCGCGCGCGAGGCGAGCAGCCAGCGCGGCGCGACTGACGCGGCCGCGGTGGCATTGGCCGCTGGGCACTTCTCCAGCGGGCACTTCAGTCCTAGTCGGTGACTTGGGCGGGCGCGGTATCATGGCGACGCCGACAGCGGTAGACACGATTATGAGAGTAGCGATGATGGTGACGATGGTGGCGATGACGACGGCAAGGCCAATGACGGCGACAATGTTGATCACGCCCGCCGGCAACGATGACGATGTCCTCGCGTCGGCGATCAAGGTTTTAGAAGGAGTTGGACATGCTCGCGCGGCCGACGCGCGCGAGTGGCCTTCGTGGTATTATGTGACGCGGATCGTGCCCCCCCCCAGCACGCGCGCAAAGGCGTTCGAATGAGTTCGACATGCGGCGCGAGAGGCCCGTAGGGCAGAATTTGATGAATATGTTGGAGAACCTATGGTTTTCTCAAGAATCCGCAAGACCGCGGGCGCAGGATTAGTTTGAAATTTGATGTTGCAAAACCATGTGCTCTTTATCCGTGTTCGGGACGTTCGTTTTCGAATTCGTTGCGGTACCTACGGTTTTTGAAGGGTTTCGGCATGCGCGCGCGACGAAGCGCGCGTGTGCACGTCGTCCCGTTTTTTGCAAGGGGGATGTTGCGGCAGTGCGCGCGTAAGGGCGTTCGAACGAAATCGACATGCGCGCGCGAGAGGCCCGTGTGGTAGAATTTGGTGAAAACGGTGAATATGTTTTCTGGTTTTCTCCAGAATTCAGTAGAGCGCGGGCGCAGTTGTTTGTTCAAGCCCGTATGGGGAACCAACTGTTTTGTATGTGTGCGGGACTCTCGATCGCGAAGTCCTTCCGAAACTCAGGTTTTTCAAGGATGCCGGCATGCGCGCGACGACGCGCGCGCGTGCATGTATTATGCTTGTTGCGGCAAGGGGTTTGGGAAAGTTGATTAGTTTTGATCAGCGAGTGCGCGCGCATAGTATCTGGTGCCAAAGATGAGGGGGGGAGGGGGCCGAACTCCGGTTTGCCGGCGATGGTACAAATTCACAGCTAGGATGGGCGATGGGGCGGAACCGTATGTAAACAGCAAAACGAAACAGTGTATCGGTAAGTCTGGGGGAGGTAGATCTTAATGTTAGAAAGAAATGACAATCTATGCTGTGTACAGCATGCAAAGAAAGGCAAAGCAATCTACGTAATGCAATCAAACATCGGCGACGACGGCAACGGGGCGGCGACGGCGGCGACACAGCCGCCAGACCGGCGGTCAGGCCCAGACGACGGGTGGTGTCGAGGCGGCGACGGGGCGGCGACGGCGGCGGCATAGCCGCTTGAGGTGCCGTCACCAGTTCTTCAGAAAGAATTAGTCAGAAGCCCTGAGTGCAAGCATTGTTTGTCACCGCCCACGAAGCCACCCCAACCCAACCCGAAAGCCCCGGTTTGCACTCCATATCCAGTTGGGGGGGGCTCGGGGCACAGTGAAAAAAACACGGCACCCCTCACGAGGCCCGGAGGGCCCCAGGGGCCCCAGACGGGAGCGAGCTCCTGCGGGCCCCTTGTGGCACACTCCCGAGGGGGGCGGGGATTTTTGGGAAAGGGCAGAGTTTTTCAAGCTTGGGGTCACATGGTTCTCAGGGTTGCACGGCTTTCCAGAACTTGGGGCCACACCCCAGAGGGGAAGGCTTGCAGGGTTTTCCAACTTTGGGGCCGCGGGTGTCATTCCTATGGCTGCTGGATAGCGCAACTCTGGTGCGTGCAGTTGATCTATGCCCCGCCGCCCAGCGCGGTCCAGGCCAGAGCGCGGTCGCTCCCGAAGCGGGGAGGCGCGCGCTGCACGCAGCCCGATTCGCCAGCACTGCTCCTCGAGCGGCCCGACCTCTCGGTCGCTCGCGGAGGCGCGAAGATGGCGGAGGGAAAGCGGCGGCGTGTCCGCCGACGGAAGGTCAGCGGAAGGCGGCCTCCTGCTCCTCCTGCTCCTCCTCCTCCTCCTCCTCCTCCTCCTCGTCCTCCTCCTCCTCGTCCTCCTCCTCCTCCTCCTCCTCCTCCTCCTCCTCCTCCTCCTCCTCCTCCTCCTCCTCCTCCTCCTCCCCCCAACCCGTTTGGGTTCAGGTGTTCCTGGGCTGGCCGCGCTTGGGCCTCCCCCCCTGCATGTCCTCGCCATGGAAAGATCGGCGCCACCCACACACACTGATGCTATGCGTGCGTCGCCTCCAAGGAGGCGACGCGCGCGCACATAGAGAGACCTTGCAGTATATGCCCCGTGGGAGGGGGGGGGGCTTTCCGGCTGTACCGCTCAGATAACCAACTGCTACAAGATGGTGAGACTGCATGTTCGGGTCGGAGGCACGCCTCCGAGGAGGGCACATGCAGTGGGGGGCCCATGCCAAGACACACCCTGCCTGCCTCGAGGAGCCTTCCCCTTCGGGTTTATGGCCCATCCCCGCCACGTGGGCGACGCGAGAAAATAGGGCCGACTGCGCCGACATGGGCGCGCAAGCTTCCCGCGCAGGGCCGCGCGCGAGCGCCCTCTCTCTGCGCGGGGCGCCGCGCTTGGCGGCCCGTGCAGGCCACCGCGTGAGGTCACCGTGCCCCCTCGCGCAAGACCCGCGTCTTGTCGTCTCTCGCGTGTTCCAGGGTCGCTCGGCACCGCCTGTTCTCGGAGCCCTCCGGCCGCCTGAGGCTCTGCCCGCCCGCGCCCTGTCTCCCCAATTAGGGCTACTCGCGCCCCGTTCAGCTCTTGACCGGAAGGGGCCCGCTCCCGACCCGCAGACCAAAAAAGTTCCAGGGTCGCCCGGCCAGGGCGCTTTTGAGGCGGCCGCGCACCGCGGGGCGCGCGCGGGGCGCGCCTTGCGCGCGCAGCGGCGTGGCGCGGCTCCGCGCGGCGCGCCGCGGCCCGCAGTGACCGGGCCACCCGACGGCTGTGGTCTCCGTCCTGCTCCTCGCGGAGGCGTCTCCGCCGCCCACCCCCTGCTCGCGCCGCGGAGGAGGGGGAGAAGGAGGAGCAGGAGGAGGAGGAGGAGGAGGAGGAGAAGGAGGAGGAGGAGGAAGAGGAGGAGGAGGAGGAGGAAGAGGAGGAGAAGGAGGAGGAGGGGGAGTAGGATGCCATTCGGTCGTGTGCTGACCTCCAGCCGCAGCGCCCAGCAGGGAGTACAACGGCAGGCCGCGAGCGCGGCGGAGGGGAGGGGGGCCGAGAGGGCCCGAGAAGTGGTGCAAGCTGGCAGGCGCACGAGCCAATGCTTCAAGTAATCTAGGCCTACAGTGGAGGCGCATGCCAAAAAAAACACCCTGCTTGCCTCGAGGGTGCCCTGGGTTCTTGGGTATCAATGGCTCTGCCGTGGAAGGCAAAAACCCATGAAGGTCCTGGGGTCTCGGGGTTGGGCTTCTTGTGGAAGATCTCTTGTGGTCGGGCCTCCACTGTACATCAGCAATCGTTTGGCCCCCTGAGTCTGGGGCATAGGTTCGCAGGGCGCTTGAGACGCGGACGCTTGCGGCCGCGTCGTCGCCGTTAGCCCCGTTCAGCGAGGTGAGGAGCTTTCTGGCTCGCCGAGCCCGTCGATGTTCGAGCCCATCTTGAGCGTCGTGCCGACGGTCAAGGTGACCTGCACTCCATGTAGCACTTTCCAGTCGGGCCGCTGCAGAAGGAACCCTTTTCGTTGTGGAGGGGCTCAGTGTTCCTTACGTACTTGTTTACAGTTTGGCGTAGGTTGTCCTCAGGCTTTCGATGGGAAGCGAAGTTTAACTTATGGAAAAGAGGGGCCTCGTTCCTTGTTTAGGGTCCCTCATGGCAGCGTTTCGACTGTACCAGAGAGATCTTCACCTCCAGGTAGGACTTCGACCCGTATCCCTCCAGTTAGCACTGCGCCGCGCAGCACTACAGGAGGGCACCTCGCCAGGAAGGTCTGCACCTCCAGGGAGTACTCCACGATCGTCAGCAGCTCCAGGTGGCAATTCACCCAGGATGATCCGCACCTCCAGATAGCACTTCAGGCTGCACTTCACCAGGAAGATCTCCGCCTGCCGCACTTCACCTGATAGATCTCCACAACCAGGTAGCACTACAGGGAGCACTTGACTAAGAAGATTTCAAATTACATATAACACTCCATGGAGCAGTGCACCAGGTAGGACTTCAGGGAGCACTTTACCAGAAAGCTCCTCACTACTAGGTAGTATTCCAGGTCGAACTGCACCAGGTACCATGCCAGTGAGCACTTCACTGGGAAGGTCTGCACCTCCAGGCAGCACTCCACGAAAACCAAGCCCAGTGCGACGAGCTTCGCCTCCATGTAGCACTGCACGATGAAGATCAGCACCTCCAGGTAGCTCTTCAGGTAGCGTTTCAACAGGAAGATCTCCACATCCATGTAGCACTCCAGGTCGCACTGCACCAGGTAATACGTAGCGCTCCGGGGAGCACTTCACCAGGAAGATGTGTGTTTCCATCGAGAAGATCGTCGCGCCCACGTGGGGCAAGGGTCGGATAATCGTCCTCTCGATGGCCACCCGCTTGCCACTCATCATGGCTGCCGTCCCCGACGTACGTGGAAGTACTCGCGGTGCTCGGCAGGCCCGGAGTCCACGACGACGGCCGTGACGCTGTTGAGCTGAGAAAATGTTGCTGCTGCCGCGGCCCCTGGCGCGGAGCGGCGCGACAATGAAGAAGAAAAAGTCGATGCTACCTGGGGGCGGGCCCCCCAACGGCCACCTCCTCCGCCTCCTCCTCCACAGACTCCTCTGTGCCCTCCTGTCCCTCCTCAGCCTCCACCTCCTTGCCCTCGCCCTCGTCCTCCGCCGCCTCCTCCTTTTGTATTACCCCGGCATCTGCAGGCTTATCCCCGGCGTCTGCCGGTTGCTGCTTCCGCCGCCTCCGCCCCTGCCCCCTCCTGGTGGGATCCGCCTGTGCGGGTGCCCCCACCCCTCCTCGACCTCTTCTTCTTCCTCCTCCTCCTCCTCCTCCTCCTCCAGCATCTTGACGCTGTTGAGCTCGCTTCCGAGCCCATCCGAGAAGCTCGCGGAGCCCTGGCCGCACGGCTCGGCCAGCAGCGCGCACGGCGGCCATCGCGGCACCGACGCGTGCGCCGCGCGCGGCGCCGCTCGCCGCAGGACCCTCCGGCTGCCACGGCGCGGGGGGCCGACGGAACGCGCCCGGGCGGCCGCCCCGGCCGCGGCCCGCCCGCCCAGGCGTCGGCCCGCACCGCTTCGAGGCGGAGGGGGTCCTTGAGCCCCCACTGGCTTGAGCCAAGAGGCGTCGCCGCGCCGTCTGTGCCGACGCGTGGCCGTACCGGTGGAGGCCCATGCCAAGGAGCGCCCTGCTCGTCTCCAGGGTGCCCTCGGTTTCTTGGGCTTCGATGGTTCTGCGAGGGAAGGCGTGACGTGCCCACACCAAGAATTGATGGACGTCCTGGGGTCTCCAGGTTTGGCTTCTTTGTGGAGGGTTTCTCTTGTGGTCGGGCCCCATCTTGGGGAGGGCGCCTCGGCCACCAGGGCCACAGCGCCGCCTCGGGCGCGCGTGGGGGGGGGGGCCTGCGTTTGGTGCCAGCGCCGTCCACGGGGGCGCGGGGGGGGGCAGGGCTTGCCGTGGGTTTGCCGAGGTGTCAGCGTCGTCCACGGGGGCGCATCGAGAACAAACGGCGCGGCGACATGTCTACGGACGGAGGAGGAGGAGGAGCAGGAGGAGGAGCAGTAGGAGGAGGAGAAGGAGGAGGAGGAGAAGGAGGAGCAGGAGGAGGAGGACCACAACGAAGACGAGGGGGTCCTGGGGGAAGGAGAGCGATGTGCTTCGCCACCTCCTAGGGCCCCCCTCCCGGTCCCTGGGTTCGTCGAAAAGCGGCTCGGGATGAGAAGCGGGTCTTGGGGAAGCCCCGGGGTCCGAAACCCGTTTCCCTCAGTATCTGTTCCATTCGCGCAAAGACGAGGAAAATGGGGAAGCAGGAGAGCGTTGATGGCATGCGCGGAAGGCCGGGAAAGCGAGGCAGGGGGATCCAAGCGAGGCAGGGGTGAAGCAGATGGAGGCTGAGAATGAGCAGAGCCAGAAAGGATACTGAAGCATCGTTGGATGTGCAGGTGGCCACAAGAGCCGACAGTTCCCACGAGAGCGTTGAATGAGCTCCCGCGTCTACCGTCGGTGCATCCTGAGCGCAGAATGTGACGGACGTCGTTGCTCAGTTGTCCGTGCAGTCTGCAAGCCACGGCGGTTGAAAATGTCTCGCCGGATCCACACTACATACATAGATGTATACATCTACATGTATGTGTAGAAAGCGTACATGCTCGGCCAGACTTTGGGAAACGAAGGAAGTTGAACAAGCAAAGTGTTTGAAATACATGCTTGCATGCAGTTGCCCTTGTCGAAATAATCGTATATCCCACAACTACTTGCGTACCCTTGAGAGGGCTAGCAGTTGTAAGTTTGCGATATCCTTTCTGGGAGACCGCATCCTCGCCACTGGAAATCAGGACGGGAGAAGGAACGTATGAGAGGGGATGGACGACGGATTTCGAAGTCCATTCAGTTTGCTCTATGGATCTAGAAATCTGGCCCTCAGGTTGTGCAACCATGATGCCCATATGTGCGTGTGCAAATATTTATATGTTCGGAGGATGCGCACAATGAGCCTGCTTTGGCCTCATGTCTGTCAATCGTTCGAAACATACTAGACATCCAGAGTTCCCGAAGGCCACTGAGGATGGCACGCGAGGATCGTCAAACATTTAAGTAATAGTTCTGATACGTCTCAAGATTTTAGAAACACATTGAACGCCTTTAGGGGGGCATGTAAACATGTAGCAATCATTTTAGAAGCAGATCGGATGCCGGTCGGAATAGTCACATGCGGTTCGGATACAAGTTGATACCCGTTGGAAATCAGTTCGAGATTTTTCGAAAGCGTTTGGGGACGAGCAACCCTGATGATCTTCCAATGGAAACTCCTCGAAGGTTGTTCAAAATATTTCGGATGTGTTTCATGCCATTCTGAACATCTTTGGCGAACCGTCGAATGTTACGCGCAGTCCGTCGAAGCCGGTCCATCGTCGAACGATATTCGGGATCCTCCGCATCCAGTCGAATGCGCACGAGCCTTCGAAGCAAGTCCAAGATGTGCGGATAACCTGAGGGAGCCCCTCGACAGTCCGTGGGGGCCTCTTCAAGGTGCCCCACGCACCCTCGAGTGCCCGAGAGCGCTTCCAAAGCGGAGGGCACCTGAAGGGCCCCGGAGGCCCGGGGGGTGCGACTCGAGGGAGGCCCGGGGGGGCGACGCGAGGGAGGCCCGGGGGGGCGCGAGACTCGAGGGGGAGGAGGAGGAGGAGGAGGAGGAGGAGGAGGAGGAGGAGGAGGAGGAGGAGGAGAGGGAGGAGGAAGGAGGAGGAGGAGGAGGAGGAGGAGGAGGAGGAGGAGGAGGAGGAGGCCCAAGACGCGGGCGACGACGACGGCGACGACGTTTCCTGTCCGACGTGTCCGAGGGTGTCGCGCCGAAGGCGTCCCGCTCCTCGGCACGGCAGGCGGCCGCCGCCGCGCGCGTTCGCGCCGCCCGAGCTCCGCCTTGCCGCGCGAGGCTCCCCGACCCCGCAGTGCGCCGAGAGTGAGCACCTCCCCCTCCCCCTCCTCCTCCTCCCCCTCCTGCTCCTCCTCCTCCTCCTCCTCCTCCTCCTCCTCCTCCTCCTCCTCCTCCTCCTCCTCCTCCTCCTCCTCCAGGGTCACTGTGGAGACAGCCTGCGGGCGGCAGAGAAGCGCAAACGCTCGGGTGTTGCTGAAGTGCCTCTGGCCCAAGGTGCCCCCAGGATTTCCAGGGAGGCCACCGAGGCCTCCAGAGCACCCCTCACAAGGGCCAGCAGGGGCCGGGGCGCCCGGACGGAGGGAAGGCAGATGGCGACATGCGAACTCTACCCCCACCAGCCATCGACTCCCCCGAATCGATGCGGGGCGGGGGGCAGGGCTCGGCTTTCGCCACGCGCTCGACGGATTCCGAACCCCACACCCCGCCGCCCAGCGAGTTGTCCGAATCGCTGATCGGCGAGGGCAGGCTTCGGAGCTCGCCGCCGATCAGCTCACCGTGCACGGCCGGCGCCCCCCCCCCACAGCGCTCCGAACCCCGCAGCGCGCCGTACTACATTGGGGGGCGGAGCACGGGGACCATGACCGGGAGGTCACGGGATTTTGTCGATGCCGATCTTGGTCGTGGCCCATGTCGGCCGTCGCCTGTTCGAGAGGATGATCCAAGAGTTGACGCCGACCACGGTCGACGGTGACCAAGATGGACACGATGTTTCCGCGCTGAGTCTTGGTCAGGGTCCCCGTTGTCTCCCCCTCCGTTACGCGAGAGGGTCGTGGATGTCCGAGCTCCTTTGCCGCCAAAGCCCTGCCGAGCATCTTGGCCTGGCTCTGCAGCAGCCTTAGCTGCCTCGATATGCCCGTTCTGATATGTGCAACACGTGCCGTGCTCTCAAAACGTCCGCGTCCGTGTCGATACGTTGCGTGTTGGTTCAGCGTATTGGCCCACGTTTTGGCGAACGCATCGCGTCAGGCCTACGTTTTTAGTCTGCGTGTCGAGCTCCGTGACAACACGCTACGTGCTGCGTGTCGCGCATCGGGGCAGCTGAGTCCAGCAGCAGTTTCTCGAATCGGTTCTGCTTGGCCGCCGTCCAGTCCGGCCGGCCCTCCACGACCCGCACCCTCCCCGACTGTCCGCGGCCTGCCCCTTGTCGACCTCCATGCCAGCAGCAGTCCTGGGCGGGGCCGCGGGTGCAGCGGCCAACGGCGCTTGGCGGGACACGTGGTCCGCCCAGCTGCCGTCCTCGCAGCCGCCGCCGTCGCCATCTCCCGCCCTGCCCTTCGGGCTGCTGCTCTCCGCCGCCTCTGTGCCGACCTGGCCGCTGTCGGCGCCCGCGAGCATGCCGTCGTGCGCACGGCCTCGGCGCCGCCGAGCCTGGAACGCTGCCTCCGCCCCGCCTGAAGCGCCAGGCCGCGGCGCTGCGCCGCCGGAGCAGCAGGCCGCGGCGGCAGCGCCCGAGCAGCGCCGCCGCGGCCCGGCTCTCCCGCCAGCCCCCGGGGGCCGCGGGCGCGCCGAGGGGCGCGGCGGCAGCCCTTGGGCGCCCGCGCGAGGCGGAGCGCCTGCACCGCTCTCGCCCGCGCACGGGCCCGCCGCCGCGCGGGCGCGCCGCGAGGAGGGCGCCACGCGGCGCCCTCGAGGGCGGCGCGGCGCGCCGCTGGCGTCGGCATCGCGCGCTGCGGGCGGCGGGCGTCCCGCGAAGCGAGCCCGAGCCAGCGCAGCTTCGACGACGACGACGACGATCACGACGATAACGTCGACGACGATGACGACGACGATCACCACGACGATCACCACGACGAAGACGACGATTACGACGACGATCACGACGACGATCACGACGACGACGACGACGACGACGACGACGACGACGACGACGACGACGACGACGACGACGACGACGACGACGACGACGACGACGGCGGCGGCGGCGGCGGCGGCGGCGGCGGCGACGACGATAAGGGCGGCGACGGCGGCGGCTGCGGCGGCAGCGGCGGGGACGGCGGCCAGAACTCCAAAGGGAATCCGGCCTTTGCCACGAGAGCACCCCGCCGAGGGCCACCGAGAACGTCCCCAGACCTCGCTGTGCTCCCGAAGCCTCGATCTTCGAACCTGGAAACCTCGAATCTCGATCCTCCAGCCTCGATCCTCGATCCTCGAAGCCTCAAGCCTGGGTTCTCGAACCTCGAAGCCTCGATCCTCGAGCCTCGAGCCTCGATCCTCCATCCTCGAGCCTCGAGCCTCGGTCATCCGTCCTCGAACATCGAACCTCGAAACCTCGAACCTCGAGCCTCCATCCTCCAACCTCGATCCTCAAGCCTCGATCGGCGGCCTGCAGCCTGCGCGCGCCCTGGGCGCGCGGCGGCCGGCCGCATGAGACGCGCGCTTGGCTGTCGCCCGCGCCGCGGCTGCGCCCCCACGGCAACCCGCAGGCCGTGCCACCGTGCCACCGTACCCCGACGCCGACGCCGACGCCAACGCTGACGCCGACGCCGCCGCCGCCGCCGCCGCCGCCGACGACGCCGACGCCGACGCCGACGCCGACGCCGACGCCAACGCCGACGCCGACGCCGACGCCGCCGCCGCCGCCGACGACGACGCCGACGCCGACGCTGACGCCGACGCCGCCGCCGCCGACGATGCCGACGCCGACGCCGACGCCGACGCCGACGCCGACACCGACGCCGCCGCCGACGACGACGACGACGGTACCTGCTGGTTTTCCCAGTCGCGACGCGTTGCCGCCCCTGGCGAGCCGCCGAGCCGCTGCTGCCGAGGACGTGGCCGAGGGAGCCCCGGCTGGCATGAAGGACCCGCCACGTTGCCATTGCTTCGGGCTGCCTGCCGCGTGCCGCGTCTTTTTTCTCGAGGCCTCCCAGGTGGGGCTGGAGTAGACGGGATCGAAGGATTGCGCCGCGTCGCCGAGGTATCGCCGATGCGGCTCGATGTGGAACCCGATGTCCTCCATGCCGACGGCGCCGATGCATCGCCGACGTCGCCGATGCATCGCCGATGTAGCGGCGATGTATCGCCGATGTATCGCTGATGCGGCTTTTCGAGGGCGGATGTTCTTTATCAACCCCGGATTTTTCGACAAAAAATGAGGCCGCCCGGAAAAAAAGATACCTCGGGGCTATTCGGATGCATTCCTATCGAGGATGGACGCGCCCCCATCGTTTATCCCAGGGTTGGGCCCCAAGTGGTTGGTCCATGCGAAAACCCAGAAAGCCTGGGAAAGGGTTCAACATATCCCCTGTTACCCTTCTTCGCGCCCCTCAGCCGACCTCAGATCCGAAGGCCTGGCTCCTCGCATAGAGAGCGCAGCCGCACAAGGGCTGCCGCCATGAGTGATGCTTGCCCGCTGCGTGTGCAATCCGTTTTGCCAATTGGCGCCTGGAGGCCTGAACCACGTGCTCGTGCACGTTGTTTGAGCGCGTGAGATGCCACATGCCTTGTGTATTCACTCTTGCACTCGGCCGAGTTACACTTCGCAGTCACAGGGCTCCTAGCACTTCGCCTACGGAGCAGGTGGCATCTCGATGGTTTCAGCAAGCAGAGGCGCACGTCCTTCGGCGAGCACGCGCACTCCCACAGCCGCACGGCTCGTCGGGGCCAGGGCGAGCAGGGCGCACCACGAAGCTGGACACACGCGACGCGGCAGGCCTGGGGGAGGGCTGGATGCGCACCTCCCAAGGTGGCCAAAAGTCGTTCCAGCGCTCCGCCCCTTCTGTGGCCGGGCGCTTCAGCCCCTCCGCATGTGTACTCATCGCGTGGCCTACAGGTGTCCCAATTGTGAGTCCAGCCATGTGTGCTTCCAGCTCTCTGGTCATCGCGTGCTCTGGAGCTTTGCGCGTGCGGCGGATACTGCGGAGAGTTGCCGTGCCAGTATTTTGCACGACGCGCGGCATCAGCGCGCGGCTTGGACATTTACGGAGGAGATTGAACGGCAGTTTCGCACCCGCTGGGTCATCGTCATCGACATCATCACAATCTCGTGTACTTGGGCTGGGGACACAAGAGCGATGACACTTCGTGCGGCTTGAAAATCTCGGCTGCAATTCACAGTGGCGGGTTCTTCTGAGGGCCTGGCTTGGGATCCTGTGGCCGAAGCCCGAATTTCTACCGGGACGAATCCACTCACGAGGGTTTGCACGCGTTGCGTTGGGACAGCCGTGGGCATTTCTCGGAGCCAGGCAGAGTTGCTGCGAAGGCCTTGCGGCCGGCACCGCCAACCCTGAAGGCGGGACCTTCCCCGCGACCCCCGCTGGCGACCCCCCTTTGGGACCCGCAGGGACACCGGGTGGGCGGCACTCTGACCTTAGACCCCCCCCACCCCCCCACCCCCATCCCCAACTCCTCCCCTCTCCTCCTCCTTCTCCTCCTCCTCCTCCTCCTCACCCTCCTCCTCCTCCCCCTCCTCCTCCTCCTCCTCCTCCTCCTCCTCCTCCTCCTCCTCCTCCTCCACGGGCGCCTCAACCCCCCATCCCCAACTCCTCCTCCCCGGCAGGGAAAGGATATTGTGAAGGGCCTCCCTTCGACTTACCTATGACGTTCTTTTCCCGTGTTCCTCAATTTCCTCAGGACTGGCGACGACGACGACGACGACAACGACGACACCGCCTTCCATTTGCCGACGGGTCGGCGCATGTCTGAAAAGCGCATGTCGTCGCCGTTTTCAAGATTTCGCGACGGCATGCCGCGTGCGGTATCAGGCAGCGTTTGCTGAAAAAATGCCATCGCCACCTCCCTCCCCTGGTGGCCCCTCCCTCCCCAGGCAGCGCTTGCTGAAAAGTCATCACCACCTCCCTCCCCTGCTAACCCCTCCCTCCCCTCCACCCCCCGCCGCCCCTTTCCCCCCCGCCGCCCCGCCGCCGATCCAAACAAACGTTTCCGGACTTCACTCTGTTTGCTATCCGACAGCGGCAGGAGTTCGCGAAGTCTCTCGGCAAGGTTGCCAAATCCGCCGGCGACGCAGCGGCCAGGAGCTGCCCCATCTTCTGCTGCTGCTGCTGCTGCAGTTATTGTTGCTGTTACTCCTCGGTGGCTCCTCCTCCCTCCTCGTCCTCCTCCTCCACACATAGACTTTGGGCGCTCCTCTCGGATTTCTTGGATCCTCGTTGGGGCCCCCCCGGCGGCGCCTCCGGCGCCGCCCCTGGCGCGCTCCACGCGCGCCAGGGAGGGGGGTCCAGCGCAGATCCCAGAAAACCGCGCGGAGCGCCAAAAGTTTCTGTTTACGTATGCCTTTTTTGTTATTCCAGTAACAGGGGTCCGCGCTAACTGGGCTCAGCCAATCCCCTCTGGCTGACCCGGGTGGGGCTTCGCGACAGGACCCTGGCCGACCTGGGGTTTGGGCTGACCCGGGTCAACGTGTCCCCAGCAATTCTGCCGATGCTTCGTGCGCCCAGAGTGGGCCAGCCGAGGGTGACGGTGTTCGTCGCGCCAGGTCAACAGCTTTCGCAGCCTCGACTTGGCATCGCTCGGGCGTGTGCATTCTTTTTCTTCGGCGAGGGCCATCGAGGAGCATCCTGGACAATCGAGCCAAAAAAACACGCACGAAATCGAAAAACTCACGGGGAATGGACGTCCGAGCGATGGCGAGTCGACAGGGAAGGCAGGCCCAGTAGTTGTTGCAAAAGTTCAGGAGGGCACGTCCTTAGCGCAGTGTGGGCCTCTTTCGCACGCAGTGCCGTACCGTTTGCTTGTTCATTGAGGGCTCAGTGCGGTAGGACCGTCGTGCCCATGCGGGTCATTTCCGATTATCCAGAAAATCTGTCCTGTTACTACCCGACAGTTCCGACATAATAGGTACCATATTATTGCCGTAAGCTCCAGCAGTTTGCCAATATGCATTTTCCATGGACGAAGCGGTCCGCCTAACTTAGCCGTAAGTAGCTTCTGCGCGTATTCATTAACGCATCCACGTCGGCACTTGTGACTTGCTGTTGCACCACTAGTGACCATGCTGTCTCGATTCCCTGTGGCCCTGCGAGGACTCTCAGGACCAAGGTGGAGGAGGCGCAGGACCAGGAGCGATCCCGCGACTTGGGCGGTTGGGTGACAAGCCACTCGAGCATGTGGGGCGGGGCGTGGGCCAGGACCGCGGCCCCTGGAGGGCAGGTCGGGGCGCGGCACCCGCACAGGCAGGCCCACCCGAGCGTCCAGCAGAAGGGCCCTGCAGAGCGGGGCGGGAGCCGAGTTGGAACCGAGAGCCGCCACCGCCCAGCATGCTCGAGGGTGCTGTTCGTCCACGGCAGGAGCGCCCAGGCGACCTCGGCGGGCTGGCCGCCTGCGCAGGCCGCTCCGCGGACGGGACGGGCACACAGCCGGGCCGAGGCAGCATGGGATCGAGGCTGGGTCGGGGAGGGGGCCCTGATGTTCTTCGTGCCTGTTGGAGGCTCTTGTGCACCCTGGGGATCGGGTACCCTTGGACGTTCTGTGTGGTTTGGCCGGCGGAGGGTGACATGTTCTCAAGGGATGTTCTTCTGGCTTGGGTCCGACTGTACCAGCCAATTCATTGTGAGGCAGGTGAGCCAGCCCTAACGCTCCCTCGGGAACGTTCAGCTCCAGGGGCCACAGGACCAAGACTGTCTGCGATTTGGTCGGTTCGGCTGCATCGTTCGGTCGCAGTTCGATCGGCTGTCGTGCCGTTGTTGGGTCGTTGCCTTTCTCGGCTGCTTTCGGTGGATTGGATATCGGTCGGTCTCGTTCTCGCTGTCGGTTTGGTCAGTTGTCGCTACGATCCAGCCACAGCGCAATGCCAGGATTGGATTATAAGTACAAGGCAAGTCACGGACGAGTCAGCGCCCACTCACGCACCCCGAAAGTATTCCGTCCTGTGGAGCGCGACAGGGCGCGCAGGCAGCATAGGCGAAGGAAGTTGGCGGCCTGCACAGACTCTTCGTGGTCTTGACGTGAGCGCCGGATTTCTCAGATTGGTCATGGGCCCCAGACGAGGGATGGAGCAGTTGAGCACCCTCGATCGGAAGCAGATCTGGGCGCTGCATTGGCAGAGCTTGCCGCCCAAGCCCGTGGCCACGAAGCACACATGCGTCCTCGCATGCTTTTCCGAAACCATCCTTTGGTGTTGGGTCCTTGTTTTGAAGAGACAGCGCCCCTAGCTCCACCGAAGGCCCAGAGGCGACGTTCGCATGCGCCCGCGCCACCAAGTACAGCGCTGCATGGCCCCATATGAAGCTCAACCGAAGGCTACCCATACAGCGGCCCATGGCCCCATCATTAGGGAGCTTCACCGAAGGCCCCAGAGGCGACGTTCGCATGCATCCGCGCCACCATGTACAGCGTTGCGTGGCCCCGTTGGGAGCTCCACCGAAGGCCCCAGAGGCGACGTTCGCATGCGTCCGTGCCACCCAGTACAGCGCTTCGTGGCCCCATAGGGAGCTGCACCGAAGGTCCCAGAGGCGAGGTTCGCGCGCGTCCGCGACACCAGATACAGCGTTTGGTGGCCCAATAGGGAGCTCCGCCGAAGGCGCCAGAGCCGACGTTCGCATGCGTCGCCCCCACCCAGTACAGCGCTTGAGGGCCCCACAAGAAGGCGCCAGAGGCGACATTCGCATGAGTTGCCCCCACCCAGTACTCTGTTGCGGGGCCCCATAGGGAGCTCCACCGAAGACCCCAAGGCCGCGGTCGCATGTTCTCCACCACCCAGCACAATTCTTCGTGGCCCCAGAGGGAGCTATACCGAAGGCCCCTGTGGCCGCAACAGCATGCGCCTCCCCCACCCAGCACCGCGCTCAGTGGCCCCATAGTGAGCTCCACCAAAGGCCCCAGTCACCGCGGCCACTTCGTCTCCCTCACCCAATACAGCGCTTGGCGGCATAGGGAACTCAACCGAACGCTCCAGTGGCAGCAGCCGCATGCGTCTCCCCCACCCAGCACAGCGCTCTGTCGCCCCATAGGGAGCTCCACCGAAGGCCCCAGTGGTCGCGACCGCATGCGTCCCCCCCCCCCCACCCAGTACAGCGCTTGGTGGCCCCATAGGGAGCTGCACCGAAGGCCCCAGTGACCGCGGCCACATGCGCCCCCCCGCCCAGTACAGCGCTTTGTGGCCCCATAGGGAGCTGCACCGAAGACCCCAGTGGCCGCGGCCGCATGCGTTTCCCGCACCCATTACAGCACACCCCTTACGCGCTTCGCGGCCCCATAGGGAGCTCCACCTACAGCGGTACCCACAATGCAGCATTCACAAGTGCATATGGTTGGAAATGTTTGGCACGATCAGTGGTGATTCCTGTGCTTCTCCGGTCAGGTCGACTGCTCGTCGCAGCGGCTGGGCTGCTTGATCCAAAATCCGCTGCGCTTCGCGCATCCTCAGGCTATCCCAAGACTCTCCAAGAAGGCCTCCAGACGCTCCAAGAAAGTCACGATCTGACATCAAAACTGCCCCAGGGGCCCCCAAGATGGCCCCAGAGGTTCCAAGCGGACGCCCAGGAGGACCTTGGGAGCAAAAGAAATGATCGTCCTCCGGGGTTCATATCTTCTTGGTGCTTCGCGTATCCCAACCAGCCCGGTGCCCTTACCAGTTGCTGGACCAAGGGCCTGACGCATCTCAGTTGTGGAAGGTTCTCTCTGGCTGCTCTGTTTCCACACCCTGGATGCGTGTTCTGGCGTCGCGATGTTCTGGTCCGCCGTCCGGGCTCCCCGCTGGACTGTGTCACCAGTCAGTCTGTGCTACCCGTCAGACTCCTTGGATTGATGTCTTCGGGACCGTTCCTATTGGTTCGTATCCGAACTGTTGGGAGCGCCTCACGCGCCATTTTGGCTGCGCTCGGCTTCCTCGGTGCCTGTGTTCAGACTCCCTGGATGCGCCGTTGCATGTTTCGTTCAGGGGCTGCTGCCCTGCAGACTCCCTGGATTGCACGCCTTGGCTCAGACGCCCTGGGTCGCTGCTGCCTGCCGCCTGACCGCGGCCTCGCGCGCGCCCGCCTCTTAGTCGCGGCCGCAGCCCGACCGCGACCGCCCGCCGCTGGCGCTTCCGCCTGCGGCTGTAAATATTTTATTTTAAAAAAAATAAAAATAAATCCCAACCAGCCCAACCAGAAACGAAGCCCATGCGAGTTGCCTTGATTGTGGGAGCTTCGAGTGCGACAAACGGGGGGCAGCCGTCAAAACGAAGCTCTGGATCAGCCTCAGCAGACCTAGGAAATAGCCATGCAACTTTGTGGGAACCCTTTTCGTTGGGGATGGTCTCAGTGCTCCTTGACTGTTTTACAGTTTTCCTTGGGTTGTCCTTAGACTCTCGATGCGAAGAATCCAAGTTTAACTCGTGGAGAAAAGGAGCCTCGTTCCTTATCTGGGGTTCCTTATGACAGCGTGTCGGTTGTCCTGCGCCCAGGAGGCCAGTAGGCCTCTGCTCAGAGGCTGCGCGCTCCAGAAGAGGGGCCTCGCCCTCGAGCCTCGAGGGGCAGCTGCCGGTCGCTGCCCCGGGCGGGAGGGCGGCAGAACAGGGCGGCGGAGGGCGGCGGAGGCAAAGAGCGCGTCCCCAACCTCCTCCTCGTCCTCCTCCTCGTCCTCCTCCTCGTCCTCCTCCTCGTCCTCCTCCTCCTCGTCCTCCTCCTCCCCCTCCTCCTCCTCCTCCTCCTCCTCCTCCTCCTCCTCCTCCTCCTCGCCCCCAGAAAGTGCGTCCCCAAGAGGTGGCACTTTGGAATGGGGGAACACGTGGTCAGGTGTTAGCAGCCCGCGTGGGCCCCCCACAGTGTGCCAGCGTGTAGCCAGCGTGCCAAAAAGGGCATCGGCTTCTAGGACAGAAGGAGTTGTCATCTCGTCCTCGGCGGGAGGTCGGCGGAAGGCGGCGGAAGCAAAACGGCGGCGGCTCCGCCGGCGGAAGCCGAAGGAAGCTCGGCGGAAGCCGGCGGAAGCGAAAGACGACCTCCCAAGAGATAACAACATGTTTGGGTTGAGGGTTTCCGGAATCCGCCAGATGGCGGGCTCCAGCTTGGCATCGCTGGGGCGTGTGCCTTTTTTGATGGCGAGGGCTATCGAGGAGCATGTCTTGTTCACCCTGCGAGGAAAAAACACGCACGAGGCAAGAGAATGCACAGGGAGTGGACGTCCGAGCGATGGCCAAGCCCCTGCAAACAGGGCCTTTCTAACCGGGGCGGTAGCTAAGGGGCCTCTTCAAGTGAGAACAGGGCGACAGGGCATTTACCTCGCACTAGTACGTGATAAATCGGGACGACAAAAACGCGGTCGATACATCGTCATAACGCTGGGCCGGGGGGATTTACCTCGCACATGTGCGCGGCAGATCAGTTGTTGGAAGACATGCTTGAAAACGCAGCTTTGGCTACCGGTCCGTTCACCAACGCCCCGTTGGCAGGGGCTTGGTATAGCGAGCCAGACAGGGCCTCGCTTTTGGCGCCTCCCCCCCGCGACGGGAGCCGGCGGAGAACTGCCGGCGGAAGCAGGACCGCGCGACGGGTTCGCCGGCGGAAGGCCGGCGGGGGTAGAAAAGCCCAGGCCTCCCAGATAGGGTCCTCCTCCTCCTGCACCCGCTTCCGCCCTCCTCCTCCTCTCTTCCTCCTCCTCGTTCTCTTCTCTTCTCTCCTCCTCCTCCTCCTCTGCCTCCTCCTCCTCCTCCTCCGCCTCCTCCTCCTCCTCCTCCTCCTCCTCCTCCTCCTCATCCTCCTCCTCCTCCTCCTCCTCCTCCTCCTCCTCCTCCTCTTCCTCTTCTTATCATTTTGGCTCAAGCCCCTGTTGTACGCAGAGGACGTCCGTCGCAACAGAAACCTGCAACGATGAGCGACAGCATATTCACAGTCATGATGGGTGCGCGTTGCAAATCTGTGTTCTCTGTACATATCTATGACAGGCGCGCTATCTCTGCGGACGCCAGGTGACAACGATGCGAAAGAACGTGGCACTACCAGACTGGCGCAACGACACTCATATGTGACATTCGATGCTATGAGCGAAGCTCTTGATCCATGGGAGATTCCATCGTTAACAGACGACGGTACAGAGTTCGATGATTGGTTGTACATCCCATGTGTGTACCACCTTGTTGAAAAGACGTTGGAAGGTAGACAAGGAGCGTCTCGAGATGAAGTGGCAAAGTAGTGGGGTTCGTGCAGCATTTCCTGCAGCTATGGCAAGCACTCTACAAATGTCGTCGCTTCTGGACTCGGCAACTTCATGTACATTGATAATGTGAAAGCTGGCGGCTCATCTATCCGTTTCTTGTTGGACAAAGCGTTTCAGTCAAATTGGTACACGGGTGGCTTTTACACGCGACGACCAACGGGTAAAAAGGCAGGTGTGGGTACGTAGATGTTTCTCTATTGCTGACTACCCAGAGCATGGAATGTTGTTCAAATGTTCAATGGTGCGCGACCCCGTGGCTAATTTGAATCTGAGGTCAGGCTGGCATGGATTCAATACCCAGACACATAGAAGAAGATGAGCGCCAATGATGTCTGATATTCAACAGAGAACGCAATCGCAGCTCAGAGTTAAAGTTGACAGTGAGCATGTCTGGTCGTCGTCATACAAGCTCTTCATTTTCGATAGCTGCCCGGGCCATTCTCTAACCCATGTAGATTCGATCGGGCAGCTGGAGCATTCCAGAGGGCATTCGGCGACCAGTGTTGGTTCCATGAAGACTGTCAGTGAAGAGGCAAAAGTCAATTTAGCAAGCCATGTGCATGGGAGAAAGCTATCATAAGCCGGAACCAAGCGCTTGAGTGCACCAGTGCTGTGCAAATTTAAATGGCCATGCTTGTGCTATCCTCTTCCAGACGTGTGTCAGTGATGCATCACCGTGAATGGATCTCCCATCTCCCTATCTTGACAACTTCATCGCCGTCAGATTCACGCCCATTGTAACAAAGTCGTATGAATGCATTAGCGACTCGCTGGCACGCGTTTCGCGCGCCGACAGGTGGTTGGAGCGCAATTGGCGTCTCTTCCTCCTCCTCCTCCTCCGGCTCGTTCTCCTCTTCCTCCTCCTGCCTGGGAAAAAAACGGCCTCAGCCCGGTGGGCTGGGGGGTCAGAAATCAGGAATGCGCGGTGTGAGCCTCCAAGCCTACCAAGTGGGGTTGCAGGATCGCGCCGCATCGCCGATGCATCGACGATACGGCTCGATCTGGAGCCCGATCTTCTCCAAGCCGAAGTCGCCGCTGCGTCGCAAACGTCGCCGATGCATCGCCGATGGGGATGTATCGGCGATGCGGCGCGATCTTCCGACCCCATCTACTCGGACCCCATCTAGGAGGCCTATACATTTTGATCCAGGGTTGCCGGAGTCGGCCAGGTGAACGACGCAGAAGAACGGGTCCGAGCGTGCCCACACTCGCGCGCAAGCTGCCCGCGTCAACTCGCGCGTGGGCTCCCTCACTCCAAGGTAGCCGCCGCGCAATGTCGCTGTATGCCATCGCACGGAAGGCCTGTTGTCTTTTCGTCGCTTCTGTGGAGTCTGCCGGGTGGTGGAGTCCCAGCGGCACGCCTCGGGCGCACTTCGGCCTGGGGCCCGAGGTGGCGGGCTCGTTTTGTTCTGGTGCACGTCGGTGGTTTGGCAAGGCACGAGAGGGGGCCGCTTCCTTCTCCTCCTCCTCCTCCTTTCCCTGCTCCTCTTCCTGCTCCTGCTCCTCCTTCTGATCCTCCTGCCTCTCAGAGTTATCGCCCTGCATCTCCTCCTCCTCCTCCTCCTCCTCCTCCTCCTCCTCCTCCTCCTCCTCCTCCTCCTGCTGCCCCTCCTTCTGATCCTCCTGCTTCTCAGCAGTAACGCCCTGCACATCCTGCTGCTGCTCCTCCTCCGAAGAAGAAGAAGAAGAAGGAGGAGGAGGGGGAGGAGGAGGGAGGAGGGAGGAGGAGGGAGGAGGAGGAGGAGCTTTTGCGAGCCTCCCGCCCCGCGGACTGGGGCGACGCGCTGTCCGCCCGCAGGGCACAGCGTGTCGCCGGGCCACCGCCGCGACACGCGAGGCAAACTTTCCCGGCAGCACGCTGTCGGAGGTCCGCGCGGAGTTCTTGGGCCGTTTCGGCCCGCCTGGCGGCACCGCGGGCTTCGCTCCTGGCGCGCTCGATCGCGCCAAGGAAGGGGGTCCAGCGCAGATCCAGGGAAGGCCGCGCGCACATTCGAACGTTTCGTGCTGATGCCGTATCTCTCATGCTGTGTGCAGCCTTGGCCGGCTTCCGTCTACAACGGCCGGCGTGGCGACCCAATATCAGACGTGGGGTGATTTTCGAATGGACAAAAATCATGTGGGCCCATTTCGGGGATGTGCGATCGAGACGTCCATCCTAGAAAGAGGTGCGTCCGAATAGTCTCATGCGGATGCATCCCAGAGTCTCCCTTCTGTACTAAGCGGCAAGTTGTTTGGGGGGAGTCGGGGATTTGGGGCGAGAAATCGCCTGCGACTCTAGTTTGTCCAGTCCTGGCGACGGCCTCAACCCACATAGTTTGGGGTCGCGTCACCTCCAGTTGTCCAGCTTCCCCCGCAAGTTTGTTCCAGCCATTCTCGCCCCGTCAACCTTCACCCAACTTTCAGCTACCATGTGTTCCAGCTTCTCTGTGCAGTGTGCAGGTGCCATTCCCAACTTGGGCCCCCTGCCCAGGATCCGTTTGAACTTCGCTGCTGGTGGGTACCGCACCATGTCCCAGGGTTTCTGGCGTGCGAGGGGCTTTTCGAACTCTCCATGCCGTGCGAGCCACAAAACTTCCAGAGGTATTCGCCGCCGACGGTTCCTCCTCCTCCTCCTCCTCCTCCTCCTCCTCCTCCTCCTCCTCCTCCTCCTCCTCCTCTGTCCTCCTCCTCCTCCTCCTCCTCCTCCTCCTCCTCCTCCTCCTCCTCCTCCCCATGATTGCTCGCCTGTCCGGCCAGGCACGAGCGCCGGCGAGCTGCCCGACAGTGTGACCGTCATGGTGGGCTGCTGGAACGTGTTCGCGAGCGCGATCTCCGACGACGACGGCCTGGACGAGTGGTCTCCCGGGCAGCGCTGATCTCACCTGGCTGCCAGGAGTCCCCCGCCTCCCCTGGCCCCCCCGCCTCCCCGACCCCACTCCCGCCATGCCATTCCTCCTCCGACTCGCTCCCGCCCCACACTCTCTCCACCCCACCCCCGCCTCCCGCACCTCCCCTCACGCAATCAACGGTCTTCTTGGCGACCGTGCCCCTCCGCCTCCTGGGGGGCGAAGAACGGTATAAGATATGTCCGCCGTCGGGGACGCTTGCCCCCCGGGCGGCTGCAAAGTTTGTACCCCTACGATGCCAAGTAGGTGTATAGACTTTCCAGCCGCCAGGGGGGCAGGCTTCCCCGAGGGCGGACAGGTTTATCTTGTACCGTTCTCCTGGCATCGCTCGGACGTGTGCATTTTTCCTTCGGCGAGGACCGTCGAAGAGCATCCCTGATCATTTGGCGAAAAGACCACGCTCGAAACCAAAAAGAGCACAGGGAATTGGACGTCCGAGCGACGGCCAGTTCTTCGCCCCCTCAGACGCCTGCACACGCCCCGAAGCCTCCTGCACACACAGACACCTGCCCCCGGGTGGCCCTCCCACCGGGGCTATGGGGCCCCCACGTGGGCGGCTCCCTCCTCGCCCTCCCCTTCGCGTTCCGACCGCAGTCCACCCCTCCTCTTGCGCCCAGCTGGAGGAGGAGGAGGACGGAAAACAGCAGCAACAACAATAATAACAGCATCAGCATCAACAACAACGACGACGACGAAGACAACAATAGCACTACCAACAATAACAACAACAACAACAACAACAACAACAGCAACAACAACAACAACAACAACAACAACAACAACAACAACAACAAAATCATTGTATGACTGTTCGCTCTCATCTGCTCGCGTGCCACTCAACACGCAAATCCCAAACCCTCGATACCAGCTCTTTTCGTCTTCGATCGTACCCCCTTGGGGGTATGTCTTTCTTCGCTGCAGCGCGTATTTCGTGCAGCCCCGTAAGTCAGAGGAGGAGAGGACGGATGGCAGGGAGGGACAATCGGGGGTGGACAGAACCCCCAACAGTGACACGTCGATTAGTGAATTGTCCGTTTTCGGTTTTCGAGAGGGCGCCGTAGCCGTTCTTTTCCAGGCTTGCGCCCGCCAGGCTTGGGCCTCGGGTCGTTTTCACGAAACCACGTGTTGCTAAAGGGGGGTCCTGTCCATCCCCGAGACAAGGGGAAGGGAGGAACATGGAGCACGAGAGAGAGAGAGAGAGAGAGAGTAGCAAGGGGCCGACGCCGGCGAGGGGGCCCTCAGCCGCCGCGGGGGCCGGGGGGCGGCGGGCGGGCCCAGCAGAGGCCTGCCAGAGGAAGGGAAGGGGAGGGGGAGGAGGGGGGGGGAGAGGGAGGAGGGAGGAGGGGGGGGGAGGACGAGGAGGGGAGGGGGAGGAGGAGGAGGAGGAGGGGAGGAGGAGGAGGAGGAGGAGGAGGAGGAGGGCTAGGAGCAGAAAGCGCGTGGCAGAACCGGACAGGCATCTCGGGCGGGCAGACCCTGGCAGGCGGGGGTCGGCAGGGCGGGCGCCCCAGGCGGCGGCAGGGCCGCGCAGCCGGGAGCTGCGGAGAAGCGAGCGCCCGGCGGCCTCGCGAGGGGGTCTATAGAGCGGCAGCGCGGTGCCGGAGCAAATCGGGCCGGGCGAAAGGGGCTTGGCAGAACCGGACAGGCATCTCGGGCGGGCAGACCCTGGCAGGCGGGGGTCGGCAGGGCGGGCGCCCCAGGCGGCGGCAGGGCCGCGCAGCCGGGAGCTGCGGAGAAGCGAGCGCCCGGCATAGGCCTCGCGAGGGGGTCTATAGAGCGGCAGCGCGGTGCCGGAGCAAATCGGGCCGGGCGAAAGGGGGGGATTGGGAAAGGGGGGGTTACGAAATCTGCTGCATGCAGCTGGCTTCGGCCCCACGGAGGGGCCCATGCCTCGATGCATGGCCGCCTCCGGCGCCGGGAGGCGCCGGGAAAGTCAGCTAGGTGAGCTGATTCTCAAACCCCCCCTTTGCTATCCCCCCCTTTCGCCCGACCCGAGCAGACCGTCGAGACATCCACAGCGAGAGCGTGGTTCTTGATTGTCGAGGGCGCGGCGTCGGAAGAAGTTGCGAGGGGGTCCCGCGCGGGAGGTCGGTTTCTGCGCACGTGGTGAGGAGGTCCCGCACGACGGCGCGATGTGGGAAGACAGTGTGAGGACGTATCAGGCGGGGGCCGCTGTCGTTGTAAACCAGGAGCCAAAGACAAGTCTAAGACCCAAGGCTATCCCTGAGAAAAACCGGGTGCGAGCTCCGGGAAGGGCATTGCATCTGAAAAACAGAATCTGCCCTGGAGGAGTGATCAACCATATTTATTTCTCAGTTGTCAGATTCCAGCAAAAACAAAAACAGCAGGAGGAAGACGAACAGGAACAGGAACGGGAACGGGAACGGAAGCGACCACATCATCAATAACAGCAGCAACAACAACAGCACCACCACCAATTTCTTTAGGAATGCGAGGTCAACAACAAAGAAACAAACGTCTAGGAGGGGAGCCCCCCTTTGGCCCCGCTCAAGCAGGAGCAAGAGGAGAAGGTGGCGGAGGCTCTGAGGTGCACCCCCTGGACCACCACCCCGTGGTTTCAACGTGCACCCCTCGTCGTCGTCGCCGTCTTCGTCGTCGTCGGGGTCGGCGTCGTCGTCGTCGCCGCCGTCGTCGTCGGCGTCGTCGTCGTCGCCGTCGTCGTCGGCGTCGTCGTCGGCGTCGCCGTCGCCGTGGTCGGCGTCGTCGTCGGCGTCGCCGTCGTCGTCGCCGTCGTCGTCGTCGCCGTCGTCGTCGTCGCCGTCGTCGTCGTCGCCGTCGTCGTGGTCGGCGTCGCCGTCGGCGTCGTCGTCGTCGTCCGCGGATCCCGCGGGCGGCCCCGCCGTGCCCAGGCTCCTGGCTGGGGGCGCGTGCGGCCCCCCCGACGTGCTGGCGCTCGGCTTCCAGGAGGTCATCGACCTGCACCCGGCCACCGCGCCCCGCCTGCTGGGGAGGGGGAGGAGGAGGGGGAGGAGGAGGAGGAGGAGGGGGAGGAGGAGGAGGAGGAGGAGGAGGAGGAGGAGGAGAAGGAGGAGAGGCGAGGAGGCGAGGAGGAGGAGACGAGACCAGCGCCCTGGCGCAGCAAATGCAGCATCTGGGCCCAGGCCCCCCCACGCCCCTATGCCTCCCTCTCTCCTCCTCCTCATCCTCCTCCTCCTCCTCCTCCTCCTCCTCCTCCTCCTCCTCCTCAGGTTGGGAGGCAGTGGGGGGGCAGCGAGGGGTGTTTAGGGGCCCTAATTAGAGGTACGTCGTAAGGCCCAGATGGGAGCCATCGGGGCCCGCAAGAGGCACCCTTCTCTACCCCCCCCGTGGATCGCCCCTCACCAATTCGCGCCCAGGCTGGCTCCTCGCTCCTCCCCTGGAACTGGGAACGGATGGCAAGAGAATCCGTAGGATGTTGCCCCCCCCTCCCCCACTGGCCGTTGCCCCCTGACGGGGGAGGGTGAAATACGCAGCACCCCGCAATTGCGGATACGAGTGAGGGGGCGGGCGCGGGCGACGCGGGCGTCGAGCCGGCGGACCTCGTGGCCCTCACTTTCCTTGTCGATGGCGCCCTCCTCCTCCTCCTCCTCCTCCTGCTCCTCCTCCTTCTCCTCCTCCTCCTCCTCCTCGTCCGCGTCCTCGTCCTCACCGTCGTCGTCGTCGTCGTCGTCTTCGTCGTCGTCGTCGTCCGCCTCTCCTCCACCTCCTCCTCCTCTTCCTCCTTTTCCTCCTCCTCCTCCTCCTCCTCCTCCTCCTCCTCCTCTTTCTCCACATTCTGTTTACATCCTCTCTTCTTCCGCGTCCTCGTTGTCCCCATATGTACTCCTCTGCCTCGCCCTTTGTTCCACTGAATGCTTCCACTCAAAGCTTCCTATGTTCCACTCCAATCCTTGTTCCACTGAATGATCCTCGGCTTCTCTGATCCAGGCAACTCGCCAGGGTAAAGTTGCTGGATGGGTTTGGAGTGGATGAGCGGAGCTTGAAGAGGTCTTTGGGGGCTAAGGCGGCATGCAAGATCCGCCGCCGCGCTTGTGCGGCACTGGCGTGCTGCGTGGTAGGGTTCGTGGACGCCCCCCTCAGGAGGGTCCTTGAGCGCCCCGAGGCCCCTTAATTGTGGACGCCTTGAGGCAGCTCCCCCTGAACCCAGGCTTTGGGCAAGGATGCCGAAATGCAGCAGGCAGCTGGATTGTCAATGAACGTGTTCGGACACAGCCCCGCCACAGGCGCCGATGTGTTGTTGTAGAGTCAACGTGGGCCGGATCGGGGGAATGGCACGAGGGCGCTTTCACAAACCAATGCGAGCATGCCCGCCGCAGGCGCCGATCTGCCTGCTCTGACAAGTTCAGCGCGGGGGGATCGCTGGTGGGCCACCCGGAACGAATGCGAAAATAGCCCGCCGCAGGCGCCGAATTTTTGGCTTGTTCAGTGAACGTAGTCTGGGTCGCGGGTGGGTCGCGGGCTCCCCACCTCCACCTGGAAGGATTTCCAAAACAGCCCGTCGCAGGCGCCGACCATTTTGATTTGCACGCTGAACGCGGTTTGGGTCGCAGGTTCTCCACCTGGAACGAACGCAAAAGAAACCCGCCGTAGGCGCCGAAGTTTTGGTTTGCTCAGTGAACGTAGTTTGGGTCGCGGGCTCCCCATTTCCACCTGGAAGGAATTCAAAACCAGCCCGGGCCGCAGGCCCCGACAATTATGACTCGCACACTGAACGCGGTTAGGGTCGCAGGCTCCACCTGGAACGAATGCAAAAGAACCCCGCCGTAAGCGCCGAAGTTTGGGTTTGTTCAGTGAACGTAGTTTGGGTCGCGGGTGGGTCGCGGGCTCCCCATTTCCACCTGGAAGGATTTCAAAAACAGCCCGCCGCAAGCGCTGATAATTTTGATGTATACACTGAGCGCGGTTTGAGTCGCGGGTGGGTCGCAGCTTCTCCACCTGGAACGAATGCAAAAAAGACCCGCCGCACGCGCCGAACATTTTGGGTGAGTCGCGGGGTGGGTCGCGGGTGGGTCGCGGGTGGGTCGCGGGGTGGGTCGTGGGTGGGTCGCGGGGTGGGTCGCGGGTGGGTCGTGGGTGGGTCGCGGGGTGGGTCGCGGGTGGGTCGCGGGGCGGGTCGCGGGTGGGACGACGACAACAATAAACAACAAACAACAAACAACAACAAGAACAAGAACCCGCATCGCGGAATTCCATTTCAGCCACGCACCCAGGGACAGTGAATGACCGTTCGGTTCAGCCCCTTCATTCTGATTTAGTGATGCATGTGTCTTGAAAATATGGGAAGCGACAGATGCCGAGGCCCCATGGGGGCGGGGAAGCTAGGTCCCCCAGCCCTCGTTCCTCGCTCTTGCCCCAGTTTTCGAAACGTGTTTGCTCCGCCCTGCAGGTTCTGGCCGACGCGATGCCGTTGCCATCGCTCTTGCTCAAGCTTCAGAAGCGGCCACCTTCCAGAGCCCTGCATGCTCCTGGAGGGCCCCCTCTGCGCTGCCGGGGCGCCTCCCTGGCTGGACCTGGGGCGTCGCACCGGCGCTGGACCTGGCGAGGCAGTGCACTGTGCAGAGCTCATTCGCGGACTACGTGTGGATCGCGCTGTACTCCACCTTCCTGATTGGGGTCGTCACGGGGTTCGCTCGCGCCCAGTGCTGCCATGTCTGTTCACTTCCGGCCTGGGAGGCGGGTCGCCGCGCAGTGGAGAGCCGGCGGGTCGTGGGAGGTCCGCGTCCTCATCGCGCGGTGCGGCGCGGTCGAGGCGAAGGTCGAGGGCGACGCGAGCGCGACTCCAGCTCAGGAAACAGCGTGTCATATCTGGTACGCGTTGACGCCCAATTTGGACATCTACCCGCACGTCCTCGCAGTCGACGAAGGGTTCCTGAAGGGCCTCGTGTGCTTCGACAACAGTGGCGTGGCGATCGCGGGATCGAACTCGGGGGCGAGATGGTTTCGCAGGAGTGCGGCATACGGCGACGAGTGGGACGCTAGCCCTCTGGAAGTGATGGGGGCTCTGGAGTTCGCGCAGCCGCCGCCGCCCGCCGTGCTGTCGCCAGGGGCCTGCCTGCACGGGAAGCAGCCGTTCCCAAGAGTGGGCGGGGGTACGAGGTCGTCACCAGCTCCAGCGACTGACTGCAACGCGGGCGCCGACGAGCTGCCCGACGCCTCGCCGCTGGAGTGTTTCGGTCTCGTCTCAACCGACGGGGCTGGTGATAAGCAAAGGCTGGCCAGTTTGAAGGTGGAGTCGTACGTGAGGATAGGCGACTACGCACTCGCGAAGCGGGAGGCAGTCTCCTCGTTGCGGTGGCCGTGGGTCCCGCCTCGCCCAGGGCCGACTTCGAGCTGGACGCGCGGTTTCTGTTTATGATCGTCCGCCCCTAGGGCATTCGGCACATGGCATTCAGCAAGGGCGCGAGCCTGCTCACCGAGAGCGCGTGGCCTGGCTGGCCGATCATGGGACCACGCACGGTGAAGTGGTGCATCGAGTTTCTGGCGAAGCAAGATCAGCATCCGCGAGCTCGCCACGCCAAGCGGGTCCACGAGGCGAACCTGGAGCCGTGGGGCGAGGGCGTGCAGGACCACGACTTGGCCAGGCGCATGTTCGAGATGGGGATCGTGTTCGACCAAGCGAACATCGCCGAGCACGCCGCTTACGAACTGCTGGCCAGAAGGGCCCAGATGGCCGAGTGGCGCCATCGTGACAGAGTCCCCGGCCAGTCGAAGGATGAGCTCTTCGATGATCAATTCCTCTACATGGGCACCGGCGAGACCCGAGAGTTGCTGATGATATCTCCCAGGCTGCAGGAGCATATCAATAGCGAGCTTCATCGTGAGGCGCCCATTCCCAAAGAGAAGAGGAAGGTTCGGGAGGAGAGAACGCTCGCTTGCAGAGGAGGCAGCGCGGGAGGCGGCTGAGGCGGTGGAGGAGCCCCCAGCAAAGCAGATCTCATGAAGAAGGTGCAGCAGCAGGCGGCGGAGCTGAAGCGGCTGCAGGCCAGCGGCAAGGGGGGGCGGCGGCAAGGGCGGCCTGAGTTCCGGTCCTGGCGGGGCCGGTGGGGCCAAGTGACCCGCCAGATGCCCGTGCCGCGGGGGCTGTTCCCAGTGGGCGGCGGCCGATTCCCCTCGGCGGCTCCTGGCGGAGTCGCCTCGATAGCTTGTCGCTCGGTCCGCTCGCGGTGCCGTCGGCGATGCTTCATCGACAATCGGGTGCGCGAGGCTTGTGAGAGCCTCAATCTTTTGGCGGGCGTTCATCGGCAAGGACTGGGGCGGGCGCCTCGACGGCTCAGGCAGAGAGCCTCCGTCACGCGCGACAAGTCATCAGCAGCGCGGGGTCTCCTCCATGCAGCGCCGCGGAAACCCATCGGGAGCTTTGCGGTATCGCGCCCGGCTATGACATGGAGCCGGCGCATCGCGCGGCGCACCAACGAGGCCGAGTTTCTCTGCCGCCCCCGGGCACGCGGCGCAGGCCTGCGAGCGCGCTGAAGGGTGACGTGCTTGATCAATGGGTACTATGGCAGCAGCGCGCCCTGCGTCATAACCCCGCCGACGTAGAAGACATCGGGCCCTGCAGCGACCAGAGCCTCGTCAGGAACCGCAGCGGCTACGCCATGTTCATCGCGGACCTCGCGAGGCGGGGCCTGGCCTGTCTCGGCAAGAGACGACCTCGTACTGTCGGGGTCTTTTCTTCGTGCTGAAGCCCGACGAAGTGCGGACCCGGATGATATTGGACACTCGAAAGGTGAGTTCAAGATTCGTTGATCCTGTTTACACCCAGCTTGCTACTGCTTCGGCGTGGGGCCCCATGAAGGTCCGCTCAGACGCCGAGCTCAACTTGGCGCAGGCCGACGTGGGCAACGCCGTCTACCGCATCGAGCTGGCGCTGGGCATGAGCAAGCATGTCGCCATGCTGGCGGCGAGCAGGGACTGCTTGGGCGCGGCCCTGTGTCAGGATCCCTGAACTGCCCGATGGGGCCATGATCTCGCCGCCCTTGGATGTTTTACCTGTGGGGCGGTCCTGGTCATTTCACTTCTACCAACGGTTACTTAAACAATGCGTGCTGGATGCTGGGCACCCCGTGACATCGCTCGCTCGCGACCGCCATGTGGCTCCCGATCTGGCACAGTCTCCCTTGGCATCGGGGTCTATGTGGATAATGTCTCGGCGGGCAGGGTTCTTCTTTTGCCGTCGCTGCCTGCGAGCATATTGTCGGCGAGATGGAGAGCGCGGGTCCCGCCTGCAAGGGCGCGACGCCGCCCGGGGATAGTCGAGCGCTCACCTGTGCGATTATTGACAAGAGTACTGCTACAATCAGGATGACAGTTTCTCGCGCATGGAAGACTAGGCTGGCGATGCTCTGGATTGCCGACAAAGGTTGGCCTACTAGCGACGAGCTCGCGCGGCTCATCGGCCACTTCACCTGGCGCGCCCTGCCGCGCCGCTGCCTGCTGAGCATACCGTTCCACGCCTACACTAGCGAAGCGGGCAGCTCGCAGCGCAGGCCCCGGGGAGAGGTGGAGACGAAGCTCAGGCGAGCGGGGGCCCCGGTGCCATTCGCGCTCGCGGACTGCAGGCGCCTCGACGACGCGACCGCGCTGGCCGCGGGCGCTTCGGGCGCCGGCCACTGACTTCGACTGCGGCGGGCTCGGGGTCACGAGCTCGAGCGCGACCCGACGGCTGTCCAGCTCGCCGCGGCGCAAAGCGAGCGGCGACGATGCGGCGCGGGCACCGCCATTGCCGCCCGCGCTGCCGCACTGGGTTCGGCGGCTCCAGGTCTGCCACGCTGCGCGCCCCAGCTCAAGGCGGCGCCGCGCGAGCTAAGGGAGGCGCCGGTGGAGCAGGCAGCGCGGGAGCGGCCGACGCAGGCGGGCGCCGGCCCCCCCGCGGGGGACCAGCCCGCCGACGCTGCACTGGCGACGTGGCACCACCGACTTCACCGCGGTGCCCGAGGTGCTGGTCGGCGACGAGCGCGGCTGGAGGGCGCTGTTTAGGCGGGCGGTTCAGGCGGCCCGAGGAAATCATGACTTTGGAGGCGCGCGCTGCTCTCATGGGCGTCAGGCACCGCCTGCGGGCTGTCGGGCGCCGTCATAGGCGCCACCTTTTGCTGATCGATAACCTCTGCCTCGTCCTTGCCATGGGGAAAGGGCGATCAGCGTCGGCCAGCGTCAATCGTCAGCTTCGTCACCTCGCTGCCCTGTCGATCTTCTCAGGGTGTACCTTCACCGGGCGCTGGGCCCCATCAGCGCGGCAGCCAGGGGGCGCCCCGTCGCGAATGGCTCCGGCTCAAGTGGCAGGCCCTCGAGCAGATCCACGGCGCGCGCGCTACTCTGAGACCCGCTGCCGACGGCATGCCGCCGAGGCCTTGCGGGCCCAAGTTGACGAGGTCTTGCTCGGGGAGCGGGTCAACAGCGCCGCCGCGGGCCTCAGCGGGCTCGGCGGCCTGCTCGCCGGCGACCCCCGCGCAGGAGGTGCGACCCACGCCATGCATTGGGAGCCTCGCTGCGTCGGTGGAACGCCAGGGTCGACGACGGCCCGAAGTTCGAGCGACTGTATCTCCTCATCTTCGTCGAGCAGCAGCTGAAGTTCTATCGACGCTGGGCACGACAGCTGCGGCGAAGCTTGCTGCCCGGGCGGCCCACCAGCAACGGACCCACGGATTCAAGGCCCAGCCAGCGAAGCAGTTGGGGATAATTTTCCTGCAGTTCGAGAGGGCGGGCCACCACGCCAGGCGGAACTTCCAGCGCGAGCGGGACGAGTTCCGCCAGCGGTGCCAGGTTTGGGGCGTGAGCCCTCGGACGGTAGAGCAGGAGAACGCCATGATGCCCCTGTACCTCGATGCGTCGTTCTTCGCGGGCTACAACCACGACCGCGCCGACGAGCTGCACGCAGCCGCGCGCTACTTCCCGCCGAACGCGGGAGTAGGCAACCACAGCAAGATGGAGGCCACGCTGGCGGCCATGAAGGGCCACCGGCGACTCGGCCACGGGCAGACGCGCTTCCCCTTACCGAAGCCGCTGGTCTTTGCGGCGGTGGGGCTCGCCCTCCATTGGGACTGGCGCGACATGGCCATCGCGCTGTGCTTGAGCTGGGGCGCGTACTTGCGCCTCCCCACCGATCTGCTGCAGCTGACGGGAGCCTCGCTGCTGCCGCCCACCCGCGTGAGAGGGCAAGCCCTGCCAGCCGCCGGCACGCGGGCCCTGCTGCTGTACCCAGAGGAGCAGCCGCTGCGGAGCAAGGCCAGGCAGCGCGACGAGAGCGCGGCCCTGGCGGCCAGCATGTCGACCGTCATCGGCAGCCAGCTCCAGTGCATGACGGACTAAGCCCGCCGCGACGGGCGGGCGTGAAGTTGTCCTCGCACGAGTTTGGCAGGCAGTTCCGCGCGCTGTTCCGCGCCCTTGGCCACGACAAAGCCCACCCCATACCAGGTGCGCCACGGGGCAGCCAGCTGCGACGCGGCCGAGGGCAAGCGCGGCCTGGCCGATATCCAGTTCAGGCTGCGCCATGCTACGGACCGGCCCAGCAAGCGGCACGCGCAGCACGCCAGGTACCTGGCGGAGCTGGCCCCAGTCCCAGTGCCCATCCTCATCTACGGGCGCCAGGCGGAGCCGCGGCTGGCAGAGGTGATCGCGGGGCGGCGCAAGCTAGCGCCACCTGCCACATCGACGGCGACGGCGCCGCGATCAACGAGCGAGTCTGGAAGGCGGGCGACGCAGGTCAGACATATCAGCGGGTCTCTCATTCAGTTCTGCTTCGCAAGTGTCGGCGGGCCCTTCGAGAAGCTTTCCGCTGCGGCAGGCGCCGCGGGCAAGTTTTCCTGGATCTCTTCTCGGGGGCCCGAGGCGTCTGCAAGGAGCTCGAAAAACATGTGGACTGGGGCGTCGTGCATCTCGGCGTCATCGATGACGAGGCCTTCGATCTGACGAACATCGCCCTCATCCGATTCATCAAGGGCTGGATCTCGGCTTGGGTGGTCCGAGGTGTTTTCCCGGCCCCCCCCGTTCGACCTGGTCAGACGCATTCCTCGGGTTTTATCGGGCCATCTCCTCGATCCAAGGGAAACGCGAGCTCGACGACAAAGCGAAGCATCGCGTCTCGATCGGGAACACTACGCTCAAACACCGCCAAGCCATCGTCATGTCGTGCCTTAATTATTTGGTCCCGGTCGTCTTAGAGAATCCGCTGACCTCGCCGATGTGGAGCCCGTCCAGGAGAGCCTCGTCGAGCATAAGACGTGCGTGTCTGCTGCAACTGACTTTTGGCAGCACGGCACGAGATGGAGAAAGTCCACCAAGTTCGAGGTTGGAACGTTCTGGGCGTTCCTCTGGTTCTTGGGAAGAGATGCTCTGGGAGAAACGGAATATGTTCGGTGGCCGGTCTTGGGCAGATCACGCTCCAAGGAAACGTTCCCGGGGGAAAGAAGTGGACGCAAATCGCTAAGCCCTACCCTAGAAAGAGTAGCTAGTGCCTC
Organism: Prorocentrum cordatum; assembly: GCA_963575745.1. Classification (NCBI taxonomy): domain Eukaryota; class Dinophyceae; order Prorocentrales; family Prorocentraceae; genus Prorocentrum; species Prorocentrum cordatum. The sequence continues at coordinate 177,237 of CAUYUJ010016090.1, read as the reverse complement.
TGCTAGATGGATCGTCCGTAGTGCCTCCAGCACAGAGCATGCTAGATGTGTTTCGCTCCTCGTGACAGGACAGCATGTGGTGAGGCAAAACAACCTCAGCTGATATTTGTATATGGTTTCTGGCCGCGTCCCGTGAGAATGTCATGTGGTTTCTGGCCGTCCAGTTTGACAATTCGATCCTGAACTGATCATTGTATATGATTTCTGGCTGGGCCCCGTGATAGTTTTATCTTGTTTCTGGCCGTTCAGATACATATGCTGGTCAGTGTCGGCCGCCCGGAATCCAGTCTGGGTATTGGAGACCCGCCGGCGAGAAATTCGATCGGTCCGAACGGGCCTCTCGACGGTGTGCGGTCAAAACTGCGCTCTCAGACAAACGCTCTGGCCAGTGAAAAGGCGCCGGGCGTGGAGCATGCCCCAATTTTCAAAACGTGTTTGCTCCGCCCTGCACAGTCTGGCCGACGCGATGCCGTTGCAATTGCTCTTGCTCCATTTTCCATCCTCCCTTCGCCTCCACCGCCGTTCTTTAGTTTTGTTTCCTTGCATGATGTCTTTACCATCAGTGGAGATTCGCCAGCGAGAAAGTCGATCGGCCCGAGACGCCTCCCGACGGTGTGCAGTCAAGCCTGCGCTCTCAGACAAACGCTCTGGCCAGTGAAAAGGCGCAAGGCGGGGAGCATCCTCCTCGTCGTCCTCCTCCTCCTCCTCCGTCTCCAATCCTTTTCCTTACAAATGTATCCTCCCTGTCGAACCCGCAGACGTGTCGGTAGAGCGGGCCATGCGTTTCGCTTGAGACGTCTTCGCCGTTTGTCATCTTGAAGCTTGAGATGTGCAACAGCTTCGAGGATGCAAGACGGGCCGTTTTCAAAATGTGGTTCTCGCGCGAACGCCCCGCACGCTCGGCTCAAGCAATGAATTACTTTGACCGTTGGAGGGCGGTCCGTGTTCAAGATGGCGCTCTTGCTCTGCCCCCGCGCACATTCGTTCTGAAAGTTCGCAGCAGCGTCACAGGTGGAGGGCGGTCCGTGTTCAAAATGTGGGCAGCTCATTTTAAAGCATGTGCCTTTCGCACTGAGGAGGAGGAGGAGGAGGAGGAGGATCGCACTTGCGCCGCGCACATGTGTTCTCAATGTTTGCAGCAGCTTTTAAGGGTTCATATGGTCAGAACTACCAAGAAAAAGGGGTCCTGGTACGATTTAGGACTATCAGGGCGCGACAGTCACGTTGATTCGCGGTGCTGAAATCCAAGAGACGTTGTTCTGGCACGTTTAGGGTTGTCAGTGCGCAGCAGTCAAGTTTATTCGTGATGTGCTGAGTTTCAGGCGTTGTGTTTTGTCGCGATTGAGGATTCTCAGAGGGTTGTCTTCCAATGAAGCACTTCCCGCAACGAACATAGCTCGAATCTGAAGAGGGGGGTTGGAAATACAGATTTCTGTAACATCGCTGATGCGCCTTAGGTTTACACTGGTCCTCCTCCTCATCATCCTCCTCTTCCTCCTCCTCCTCATCCTCATCCTCATCCTTCTCCTCCTCCTCCTCCTCCTCCTCCTCCTCCCCTCATCCTACCCTTCATCACGATTTGTCTCTTCCCCCTCCTCCTCCTCCTCCTCCTCCTCCTCCTCCTCCTCCTCCTCCTCCTCCTCCTCCTCCTCCTCCTCGATCCTCGCCATCGGTCCCCATAATATCCTCCTCCTCCTCTTCCCTCCTCGTCCTCCTCATCGTCCCCCCACCCTTCCCCACAGTGATCCTCTCTTCCTCTCTTCCTCCTCGTCATCCTCGTCATTCGTCTCATTGTCCTTGTCCTCCTTTTCGTCCTTCTCGTCCTCCTCCTCCCCCCCACTCCCCCATGAGGGAGGGGGGGCTGAGGGAAACGGATCCTGAGACTGTGCAGGCCAGGCCCAGCGCGGCCAGCCTCGAGGGTCTTCCTTTTCCTCAGGCACGCCGCAACTCAGACATGCTCGCGTCGTGGAAAAATAGCCTGGCGAGTGACCCAACCATATGCAGCGGTGGGTACCGCAGTCGTGAATGTCGTTGTCGGTGGAGCTCCTCGTGGTGGCACGAAAAGCGTGAAGGGTGTGCCAAAGTGGGACGGCGGCGGCACGCGGGCGCTGCCACTGGTGCCTTCGGTGGAGCTCCCCTTAGGGCCTTGGGTGTTGGGTGGAGCTCCCTACGGGGGCCACGAAACGTGTGAGGGGTGTGCCGACATGGGTGCGGCGGGCGCATGCGGGCGTTGCCTTTTGGGCCTTCGGTGGAGCTCCCTGTGGGGCCACGTCGCCTGTGAGGGGTGCGCAAACATGGGTGCGGCTGGTGCATGCGGGCGCTGCCTTTCCTTCGGTGGAGCTCACTGGGCAGCATGGGTGCGGCGGGTACATGCGGGCGCTGCCTTTTGGGCCTTCGGCGGAGTCTCCAATGGGGCCACGAAACGTCTGAGGGGTGTGCCAACATGGGTGTGGCCGGCGCGTGTGGGCGCTGCCTAGTGGACTTTCGGTGGAATTCCTTGTGGGGCCACGAAACGTGTGATGGGTGTGCCAGAATCGGCGCATCCGGGCGCTTCTTCTTGAGCCTTCGGTGGAGCTCCCCATGGGGCCACAAAACGTGTGAAGGGTGTGAATGGATGGGGGGAGGGCGGAACAGCGGCAAGGGTGGGGGGAGGGAGGAGGGGCGGAGGAGGAGCTGTGAGGAACCTGGGGCGCTGTCTCTGCAAAACGAATTCTCAACAGGAGGAGGGGGAGGAGGAGGAGGATGAGGAGGAGGAGGAGGAGGAGGATGAGGAGATGAGGAGGAGGAGGAGGAGGAGGAGGATGAGAGGAGGAGGAGGAGGAGGAGGAGGAGGAGGAGGAGGAGGAGGAGGTGGAGGAGGAGGCAGGAGGAGGAGGTGGAGGAGGATGCATGGAAACAAGACGGGAGGTTGTTTTTTGTCTTAGGCCTCGGGGGGGCCCTTACCAGGCCTCGAGGGCGTCAAACAACGACTCCGGATGAAGAATCAGTCCGGTTGAAGTGGTCAAGAGTCTCGAGAGGTCGGGGGCCCGTGTCTCGAAACATTCTAGACGGCGGATGTCTGGGAACGCTCCCAGGCGTGAGACGTCACCATGCAGTTATGATTTACTCATTTGTGAGTCTCGTCTTCGGTGGAGCTCCCTAAGGGGCCACGAAACATGTAAGGGATGTACAGACATGGGCGAGGTGGGCGCATGCGAAAGCGAGTGGGGGGTGTGCCGGCATGGGCACGGTGGTGCCATGCGAGCGCAGCCATTAGGGCCTTCGGTGGGGCTTCATATGGGACCACGAAGCGTGTGAGGGTGTGCCGACATGGGCGCGGTGGTGCCACGCGAACGCAGCCACTGGGGCCTTCCGTGGAGATCCTTATGGGGCCACGAAGCGTGTGAGAGGTGTGCCGACATTGGCGCGGTGGTGACATGCTGGCGCAGCCACTGGGGCCCTCGGTGGAGTTTCCTATGTGGTGACGAAACGTGTGAGGCGGGTGCCGACATGGGCGCGGTGGTGCCATGCGAGCGCAGCCACTGGGGCCTTCGGTGGAGCTCCTTGTCGGGCCACGAAGCGTGTGAGCGGTGTGCTGAAATGGGCGCGGTGGAGCCATGCGAGCGCAGCCACTGGAGCCTTCGGTGGAGCTCCTTGTGGGGCCACGAAACGTGTGAGGGGTGTGCCGACCTGGGCGCGGTGGTGCCATGCGAGCGCAGCCACTGGGGCCTTCGGTGGAGCTCCCTGTGGGGCCACGAAACGTGTGAGAGGTGTGCCGACATGGGCGCGGTGGTGCCATGCGAGTGCAGCCTCTGGGGCCTTCGGTGGAGCTCCTCACAGGGGCCACGCAGCGTGTGAGAGGTGTGCCGACATTGGCGCGGTGGTGACATGCTGGCGCAGCCACTGGGGCCCTCGGTGGAGTTTCCTATGTGGTGACGAAACGTGTGAGGCGGGTGCCGACATGGGCGCGGTGGTGCCATGCGAGCGCAGCCACTGGGGCCTTCGGTGGAGCTCCTTGTCGGGCCACGAAGCGTGTGAGCGGTGTGCCGAAATGGGCACGGTGGTGCCATGCGAGCGCAGCCACTGGGGCCGTCGGTGGAGCTCCTTGTGGGGCCACGAAGCGTGTGAGCGGTGTTGTTTCCCACTGACCGCACAGCCGGGCTCTGCGCGCCCGACCGCACGGTTCGTAGGCTCCCTCGGGAGCCCACTCGCTCAGTCCCCGACGCACCCGATGTCCACGAGGTTCACCGCCACGTCCTCGGACTTGCCCTCGGCCGTGCCTCCCCGCCCAGTCGGCCCGAAGCGGACGACCGCCATGCCGGCGCCGCCGTTCTGCACACGGCCCCAGCGCCCCGCCATGGGGCCCGCCGCCGCGCGCACCCCCGCGCCTCGCGGGGGCGGCCACCCGGCCCAGCCCGCGGCACCGCCGACGGGAGGCGACGGCTCCACCTTCTCGTCGGCGCACTCCGCGTCGGGCCCGCCTCCCAGCGGCGCGCGCGCGAGCTCGAGGCCGACGCGCGCCCCTCCGGCAGCTGCCCCGCCGCCCGCGGCCGCTCCGCAGGCTCCCGCCGCCGCGCCCGCGGCCGCCTCCGCCTGCTGCGCCGCCGCCGTCGCCGGCTTCGTCTCCACGTCGGCCGCGCGAGCAGGGGGCATGCCAGCAGCGGCCGCCGCGCCACTGCCAGGGCCCGCCGCGGCGGGCACCACCGCCCTGTCCGCCCAGGAGTCCTCCAGGGGGTCGTCGTCGTCGTCGCCCGTCGGCTCGGCGGCCGCGGCAGCACCAGCCGCCGCAACGGGAGGGAGCGCCCCCCCCCGCCCAGCGCCGACGCGGGTGTGGCGGGCGCAGGCGAGCGCAGCCGTTGGGGCCCTCGGTGGAGCTCCCCACGGGGCCACGAAGCGTGTGAGGAGTGTGCCGAAATGGTTGACTGGTGCGTAGGGCAGAGGCAGAGATGGGAGGATGGGGAGGAGGGGGCAGCGGGAGGAGGAACGCGGGGCGCTGTCTCCTCGAAACGAGGCCCCAACACCACAGGATAGTTGGGACAAATCGAGAGGGCGGATGCCTGGGAGCGCTCCCAGGCGTGAGGCGTCGCTCGAGGCTCTCTCTCTCTCTCTCTCTCTCTCTCTCCTCGGCCCTCTTGGGGCGAGGGGGCGTTCGTCCCGCGCGGCACCGGCAGGCAAACTGCGTGCTGAAGATGGGCGGCGACTACGAGCGAGAGGACGGGCTCTCCTCGCAGCCGGCTGCCGTTCAAGCTCCAGCTTCGAGGGGTTCACGCAACAGTGATCGGCGCTGGCGGGGGTCCGCCCATCCCCTCTGGCTGACCCGGGCTTGGGAGCCTCCGCAAGCCAGGCTTGGGAGCTACGAAGCAGCCGGCTGGGCTCTGCGACAGGGCCCTGACCGACCCGGTTCTGTACCGTCCGGGCTTGGTGCGTCCCCGATTTTCAGGAGGGGAAAAACACACAGACACAATGAATCGTCGAATCCCCAGAAAATATGGGGAAATATGGGAAGTGGGGGGGAAGACAGAAACCCCGAAAAGATGGGAAAATATGGGGAATATTTTTATTTGTGTGTATTCATTTGTGTGTCCCAGGGCCCCTTCAGATTTGGACACCCCGAATGTTTCTTGCGGCCACGTCCGCATTGGAAGTCCCCCCCCTCTGGGGCGCGGAGACAGTCGCGTTCCGCGTTTCGCAGCAGCTCCGTCCGCAGAGGTGCCCTCCCCCAAGGTGGCCGCGCGAAGGAGCGAAGATAGCCCCGTGCATCGCGGGGCGCGGGGCGCACAGCTAGGTGACCTAGGCAACCGGCACTCGCTGATCGGCGGCGCGCCCAGGGGGGGGGAGGCAACGGGGGCCCGGCCTTCTCAGAAGGTGGCGGGGCTTCTCGGAGGCCTTCCCGCTGGCTCAGGAGCCTTCCAAACCTCCGCCGAAACCACAGCCGGCTTCCAAGCCTCCTCCGAAGCCACAGGGGCCTCTGAGAAGCCCAGCCGCCTGCCGAGAAGGCTGGCATCCCATGTGCGAGCCGCCGAGTTGAGGCTGGGGTTCGGGGAGGTGCTCGCTGGCCCCGGCGTCGCTCGCTTTGCTCGGTGGGGAGACTTCGCCAAGCATCACGAGCATGTGCTTACGGGGGCGGTGGACGCAGCGAAGTGCGAGTGTAGAGGAGGAGGAGGAGGAGGAGGAGGAGGAGGAGGAGGAGGAGGAGGAGGAGGAGGAGGAGGAGAGTGCGAAGGCGAGTGGAGGGGGGTCTTGGAATAATGCAGAGGCAGCAGCACGAGCACGTGCCTATGGTTCGCTCTAGGCGCCATTAGTGCGCTGGCTGGGGTCTGTCCTCTTTGCACAACTCCAGTGGCACGTCCGAGCGGTAAGAGCGGCATCTGATACTGCGACAACTGCACCGGAAGAGACAGGTGTTAACCCGCAGAACCAGGATAGACATGTGCTGTAGTAGAGGATCTGGAGGATGCCGAGGCAGAGCGGGAGAGCGTTTGATCGAGGATCGTTGTACCGTATGTAGTTGGTCTGGAAGGGCCAGTTGTGAACGAGAGATATGAAGAGAGACTAATGAAGAGTTCGGTCGAGATGTGGATGGTGTGAGCCGACTGCCTCCCCCGCAGCACTCTGCTTGCATCACTTCCATGTCGTACAGTTGCGCGCGGTTCTGTGGATGACGGCGTGCACGCATCTGTATGCCGCACATCAGCGCGTACGCCAGTGCACGTGGTGGCCCCCGCCACTGCGCTGGCGCGGCATCGGATTGCGCGTAGCGTGGCTTTGCCGAGCTCTCCCGGAAGGTTCGGTGTAATGATCACCTCGGCACAGTGTAGGAGGCAGTGCCACTACGCTGTTGCGGGGCGTGGGCATAGCGTTGCACGAAAGGCGGAAGCATCTTGGACGCTTGCTGGGCGCATCTCTGGGGCCTCCTGGGGACAGCTTGTGGCCGTGTCTAGGTTTTGTTGGCGGCCCATCGGGCGTCTTTGGACCGTCCCTGGGGCGTGAGTGTTCTGCCGAGAACCTCAGGAGCGGCTTTGCACATCCATGTGTTGGCCGTCTGGACGGGTCCTGGGGCCGTCTCCAAGCCCTTCGGTGCTGGTCTGTCTCGGGCATTCTTCGCAGCGGGTTGGGGCCTTCTGGGGCTGTCTTGGGGCCTTCCGACGCCGTCTCGAGGCCGTCATGGGCAGAGAGGCACCGGAAGCAGATGATGCTGAACGTGCTTTTGATCGGAGGCGAACTGGCTCCAGCAGGCGGTCGGCTAGCGACAGGCGCGTCGGAAGCGCACACTAGGCACACTTGTTCCGTCGGCGGCGAGGCAGAGCAGTCTGCACCGGCGCTGGAGCTGGACGGGGGCACCGAAAAGCGAATTGGCCAGCGTGCAGGAGCGGGACAAGGGCAGGGAAGGCGGCGGTGGAGGGGGGGAGAAGAGAAGGCCACTCAGAGGTGGAAGAGTTCTCGGCTGGTGCTGGCGCGGCCAGCCCCGCCAGCGGGCACCATGGCAGCTGCGGGGCCGCGACGCCCGGGCACTCACGGGCGATGCTTCGGGCAGTGGCGAAGCGCCCTGGCTTGTCTGTAGGCCCACCAAACAGTGTTCTAAGAACCTGTTGCGGTTTCAAGGAAATGTTCTTTGAACAATCCTGGCTGGGGCAGTCTTGTTTTAGCACATCGGGGTTATGTTCTGAGAACATTGCTTTTTTATGTGAAAAATTTGGGGGTTCTAAGAGAACATTTCGTGGTAGGCCTATAGAAATGACGGGACGGTCAATCCCCAGCGCACAGGCGAGGGGAGGCAGGGAGGGCAGGGGGAGGGGGGAGGACCGCGGATGGCCAGAGCGCCCTCAGCGCGTGAAGCGTGGCGGGCTGTGTCTACAGGCAGGCTAAAGTGTTTCTCCCCAAGCACCCTGTGGTGTTGGGTCCTCGTTCTGAAGAGGCAGCGCCCCGCGTCACTCCTTCCTTCCTCCCCCTCCTCGTCGCTCCTCCTCCTCCTCCTCCTCCTCCTCCTCCTCCTCCACCTCCCCCTCCTCCTCCTCCATCATCATCAGCATCCGCATCAGCATCAGCATCAGCATCAACATCAGCATCACCCACCCCCGCCCAGTAAAGCGTTTCGCGGCCCCAAAGGGAGCTCCACCGAAGGCCCCAGTGGCACCGCTCGCATGCGTCACCCCCGCCCAGTACAGCGACTCGTGGTTCCATAGGCAGCTCCACCGAAGGCCCCAGTGGCTGCACTCGCATGCGGTTCTCCCACCCAGTACAGCGTTTCATGGCCCCATAGGGAGCTCCACCGAAGGCTCCAGTGGCGGTGTTCGCAGGCGTTTCCCCCACCCAGTACAGCGTTTCATGGCCCCATGGGCAGCTCCACCGATGGCCTCAGTGGCGGTGGTCGTATGCTTTCTCCCTACCCAGCACAGCGCTTCGTGGCTCCATGGGAAGCTTCACTAAGGGCCCCAGTGGCTGTACTCGCATGCGTTTCCCCCACTCAGTACAGCGTTTCGTTGCCCCATAGGGAGCTCCATCGAAGGCCCCAGTGCCCGCTGCACATCGGCACACCCTTCGCATGCTTCATGGCCCCATGAGATGGTCCCCCGAAGGCGATACCTGCAACGACGGTACTCACAACTGCATATGGTTGGGTCCTTCGCCAGGATAATTCTCAGTGGCGTTGGGCTCCTTATAAGGGCCTGGCCAGAAGGCCCCTGGGGCGCCATTCTTGGGGGGCGCGTAATGGGGAGGCGGTAGATGGGGGGTGGCAGCGAGGGCTGCAGAAAGGAGCCCATTAGGGCCCCCTGGAGGGACCATTCACAGCCCCAAAGAGGGCCTCTATCTTCCCCCCCCATTAGTTCGCGCCCAACTTTCCAGGGCGTCGCGGGGCGTTTTGGAGCCCATTTGGAGCATCTCGGTGGCTTGTACCCGGACCGCCTTGTGTCTCGAAGCCGTCTGGGAACTCTCTCTGGACTGTATCGGGCGATCTTGAGGGTTGCGAAGCCTGAGATGCGCGAGCGACCTGGGGAGTGCCTTTGAGAACGACTTGCACCCTCACCAGGCAGCCAGTAGGCATTCTCAACGCCCCGAGCGTGCCGAGAGAACGGAGGTGCATACATACGCAAGTTCAGACGGGTATGCACGTTGTGTGCGTCTGCATACTGTCAGTACGGCCACAACCACGCTTGCTCTTGGTGTTTGCCCAGCAGCGTAAGTATCATCATGCAGCGCAGGTTGGCTGAGCCAACTCGCGTGAGCGACATGTGAGCCCTCATTGTGTACCCTTTCCAAGATGTTACTGGTGAGGATCTCATTGATGCCAAGCTCACCAGTTACCTCCAGAAGCACGGCAAGTACGTCAAGGCCAGGAGCGTTCGCGGCCCAGCGGTTGTATTCGTGCAGACGGTAGAGATCGTGTTCGCAACAAGGTTTGCATCGCGGACCTCTAAACTCCGCCCAGCTTGTATGATCGGCGTCGCCGACAGAGATTCAGTGCCTTTCCCCGTCCGTGCATCCTCCTCGTGCTCTGGCTGCTCCGGCTGCTCCTCCCACTCCTCCTCCTCCTCCTCCTCCTCCTCCTCCTCCTCCTCCTCCTCCTCCTCCTCCTCCTCATCCTCCTCATCCGTAGATCTCGTGGTGCGATGCTCGGCACGCGATGCCCAGCTTCGCATGATTGCTGATGTATATACTACCTACTACCTCCTCATCCTCCAAAGGCTACAGCATTGTACATTGACGCGCAAAGGCACGGCGCCACGCCTGGTGTCCCTTCGAATCGGGCGGCACATCCAGCGAGTCGACCGAGTTGAGGTATGTGCTGAACCGGGGGCGCCGCCAACTGCAGCACCTGCACTTCAAGCGCAAGCGCGCTCGGCTGGCACGTCGCCGAGGCCTTCGTCCGGGAGTTCTCCGGAAGTCTGGCGAGCGCGGGGGGCGTGGAGGCCAGTTCGGCGATCTGGCGCCCGCACGGGCTCTGCATGGTGTGCGTCCGCGCTGTCCTCAGCGGGCCAGGGCATCAGCCAGCAAGAGTCTGCAAGAGCACGTCTTGACCCACAGGGATGGGGCCGCGTGATGGGCGATGGTCCGAGCTCTCCGCCAGACCTCGGCCTCTCTGGCCTGCCGTCTCGGCCCGCTCCTCCTCGTCACGCTGCCCGCGAGGTGGGCGGCGACAGCGGCTGGGGCCTGGGTTCTAGAATCCGCGAGCAGGTCCAGAAACTCAAGAAGCAACAGGCATCCTTGGCGCTGCAGGCGCAGCGAGCATCCGTAAACGACCACACAACCATGGCCTGCGCACTCCGCACTCGGCTGCGCGCCGAGGGGGGAAAAGGCAGAGGGGGCCGCGCTGCGTCAGACGGCTCAGAGGGCCGCTGGCCTCCCGAGAAGCTTGCGAAGCCTTCTGCGAAGCCCCGCCGCCTTCGGCGAAGGCTTGCACCCCCGCCTTCCGAGGCCCCCCCGCCGCCATTCCCGCGGGCGCGCCGCCGAGCGAGAGCAGTCCCCTGGCCGTGCGGGCCCGCCTCGGCGGCGCAGAGCGCAGCGGGCCCGAGCGCCCACGCCTGGCCAGCACCGCGCCGGGGGGCGCGGAGGTCCCCGTGGAGCCCCCTGGGGGGTTGCCCTGCTCGCGCCGCTCGGCTCGCCGGCCTCGCGGCCCGTCCCTGCGCGAGCGAGGGGGGCGGGAGGGTCCCTCGCGGCAAGCGGCGAGGGCCGCGACGGCGCTCGGCGGTCGGCGGAGGCTCGCGAGCTGTCCACTGGAGTTCGCCGCCCGTGCGGCACCGTCCTCCCGCGAGCGGCGCCGGGCGCGGGGTGCCGCAGCCGTGAGCGGAGGCCCCTCCCAGAAGAGAACGGCAGCGCTGGCCACGTCTGCAGCGCCGCCACGGTGCATCGGACTGCGGCTCTCGATGGGTCGCGCCCGATCTGCCCCCTCCTCTCTTTGGTTACGGCCAAGCCCCGCTTCCCGCCTCCTAGCTCCTCGCCCGCGTCCTCATCCATGCTTCGCACTCGACTACGCCACGGGACCGCACTGGCCGCCTCGATATTTCAGCGTATGTTTCGGAAGGCCCCCGCAGCCATGAGCTAGCACGTTCGATACCAGAGCCCCTTCCCCGTTTCTCCTCTTCTACAACATCCTCTCTGCAGCGTCCCCCTTTCTTCTCCCTCCTCATCCCGTGCCACCCCTACGGTACATCGACAAAATGTTGCACCACCTGGCGCTGACAATAAGTCGCATCGTTGTTATATCAATCGTGTGTTCCCCCCCCTCCCTCCCGATCTTAATATTGGGTTCGGACCCGGGCTGGTCGAAACAGCTCGGTGGTGCAACATTTTGTCGGGAGCCCCCGGGCGGAACAGGGGCTATTCGCCATGCACCCAATATTGAGATCGGGGGGAAAGGGGGGGCAAGAGCAATGCAGTACAGGTGCCAATGCCCAGCAAACGTGGTGCAACATTTTGTCGATGTACGGTACCCTCCCCCATGCTTCCCTCCACACTCCCCCTCGCATCCCCTCACCATCCCGTTCCATCCCGTTTTACTCTCCCGGCGTTGTGTTCCCATCGCTCTTGTTTCAGGCAGCCACCTCGCGAGAATTCCGCAGGCCCGCATTGCACATCACCCTTGCCACTTGCACGTGTGCGCGTGGGCGGTGGACATCTGTTCGGTGGTTGCTTGTGTTCCCCCGCAGCGGGCGTGTGAAGCTCTCGTGGGGCAGAAGCAGTCGCTCTGTAGATCGAGCGCCAAGCTCAACGGAGCATGTTCCCGCCCGAGTTTCGCCATCGAAGCCCGAAATCTCTTTTAGGCAAATCAGAGCAAAACACATCGTGAGTTGTCTGGACTTTGGGGGTCTCTTGGAAGCTTCTGGGGGCTGGTAGTCCTGGAGGCCTCCGAGGAGCTCAGTGAGGCCTCTTGGGTGGGGGTCCTGCACAGGTTTGGGTCACAGTTGGGTAGTATTTGGGCTGGCGTGAGCCTATCGTTGGGGTACACTGAGGCGTATCGTCAATAGCTCCCCGCTCGTGGGCCCTCTTGGGGTCCTCGTGAGGCCCTCTTGTGGGATCTGGGGCCCCCCTTAGGACCATGTTCGACATTGTTGGAGCGCTCTGAGGGCAACCTCGGGGCTTGAGACGCTCATTGGAGCCCGCAAGGGCGAGAACGCCGTAATCATCACATGCAGAACGGTTGTCAAGCATGGCTTATTGGGTGTTTCCGAGCGGAGGTTATTGGGCCATATCGTGAGCCACAGTTGCAGTCGATTGGGTTGTCTTGGGTGCCATGAGACCCGTTGGGCCAACTGTAGGGGTCAAACGATGGCTTGACGCCAATGGGCCCGCGCTCTTGGACCGCCTTGGTGGCCTACTGGGCTCGCTGGTGCTCTTTTGGGGGCCGCTTGCGGAGTGTTCGGGCCCTCCAGGGACTCTGTTGGAGCCAACGTGGAGCCACCTCGGGGAACGAGGAGCCCATTGTAGCTCGCAAGGGCGATAATTCCAAAAACAGCCAGCAGAAGAAGACATCAAAACGCACACACACACACACACTGCTCTGTGGTAGTGGCTTTCCTCGGGGCCCCTGAGGGGCGCAGACTCGGTCATCTTGAGTTGCCACCTCAGTTAAGTGGGCCGCCTTGGGCTATCTTGAGCCACCTTGGGACCACCATCCCACCATCGTAGGAGGAGGGGGAGGGGGAGGGAGAGGGGGAGGGAGAGGGGGAGGGGGGGGAGGGGGAGGAGGAGGAAACTAAAAAGGAGTTGTGGCGTCTTGGGACCATCCACTGGGCACCTGAAGGCCTGGCCCCGTTCGGCCTGCGCCCTTGGACTGGCCTTGGAACCCCTATGGGGCTCTCATTGAGTCTACTGCGGCCCTCTTGGAGGGACTTGGTGCTCTCTTGGGGCTTGAGACGAATCTAAAGAACTCTCAAGCTGTGACTGCGCTGTTTTCTGCTCTGTCTGGCTCTAGAATATGTCGGGCGGCTTCTAGGCTCGAGCCTCGGCGGCTTGAGCCAAACTGCCCCTCTTGGAGGAATGCGTTGCTCTCTCAGGGCCTTCTTGGGGTCATCTCGGAGCCCGAGAAGAAAGCGACACGTCCCCCACAAGAAGAAGGAAACACAAAAGCAGGGATGAGCTTCATAAAGTATGTGTGGCTGCCTTGTGGCATCCGAGGGGAGGTTTTTTTGGTCATCTGGGGCCGCCTGGAAGTTCGTGAGGGTAGCTTGGACTATACTGGGCCATCTTGAGGACATCTTGGGGCCAGCATCAAGCCTGACACCCATTGAGGGGCGTTCTCGGGGACCTTTCGCCCGCCATTTGGAGCATTCGGCCGCAGTTGTTTCCACTGACCTCCCAGGTGCGCCCTCGCACGAGGACTAGATACATGAATACTTATCAGTCCACTCATTATAGCTGTCTTCTCGAAGGATCTAGCACGCAGTTGGCCCGCTGCGCCAGCAAATTGTACATGGCGTGCCGTCGTTTGTTCTTTCCGCGCTTGCACTAGCGTTGAGGTCGGCATGATCGGACTATCGAGGTGCCTGCGGCAAGTTCCGTCGCCACGCCACCGCTCTGTTCCGTGTGGTGATATGTCAAGAAGCGCCCAGCATACCATTTCTTCGGCGCGATATCCCGCGAGCTCGCGAAGCCGGTCCAAGTCGAGGTTGTACTCCTTTGAGAGATCCGTTACACGTGACATTTGCTGCAACAGCATGTATCAGGTCGTTTCCCGCGTCGCCCAAACAAAGTACATGGAGGAGGAGGAGGAGGAGGAGGAGGAGGAGGAGGAGGAAGAAGAGGACAAGCAAGATGAGAATATGGGGACGAAGGAGAGGGGACGTCTTTTGCATTGGCCTTCTGGGAGGTTTGGGGATCCTGCTTGAGCGTCCCGGGGGGGCGCGCTGAGCGCCTCTGGTAAGGATGTCGTGGGAGGGGGGGCCTCTCGGGGCGCTCTGGGGAGCTTCCTGGGAGGGTTTGGGGCCGCCTTTGAGCGCTTTGGCGTCCTGGGTCCTCGCTTGGCCGTTTCTCGGCAGCTCCTGGGCAGTCCTGCACCCCAGCAGGAGAGGCTCTTCGGCCCCCCCCAGAGCCCTCGCTGGCCGTCCTGAGCAGCCCTTGGGCGACTCTGGCGCCGTTTGGGAGCATCCTTCAGCACTCCAGAAGCATCCTTGAGCACTCCTTGAGCATCCTTGGAGCACTCCTTGGGCATCCTTGGGCATCTTGGGCCGAAAAGCCTGAGAAGCCCAGGGGCAACTCATGCGGGTTGGGTGGTTTGGGCTGCCTGGGCCCTCTGCGGGAACCTTCGAGGTAGCTTGAGGCCCTTTGGGAGCTGGCTGGAGCTCTGTGGGGTCGCTGTGCGGCGTTACGGCGCTCGGTCCTTCTGGAGGCCCTCGCGAGCCCTCTTGGGATCCTCTTGGGCCGTCGTGGAAACGTCTTGGACCATCCTGGGGCGGGCGGCTGATCCAGAGGCCATCATGGGCCGAAAGGCTGCGAAACGAAAGCTTTGAACAGTCTGACGTTGTCCGAGTCTTGCGGGTGCATCGCCGCGTGTTGGGAGCGTGGTGGAGCGCACCAGGTCGGGCGCCCGCGTGGCCCTCTTGAGCCGTGTTGGGACGTTCTGGCGTTCTCGGGTGACCCTCCTGGGTTGCTTGGGTTGCTTCTTGGGCCGTCTGGGGTCCCTCAGTGCCGTCGTGGAGACGTATTGGGCAGTTTTGCTTCACCGTTTGATCCTCCCGATGCCTTCGTGAGCCGACAAGCGTGGGCAGCAAGCGCAAATGGGAACACAAACGTTGCTGTTGAGTGTTGTGTCCTTGCTCGGCGATTTGGGGTGTACGGGCCTTCTCCTGGGCCCTATAGTGGTTCCTTTTGGGGCCGGTTGGGGCCTCTTGAATCGCTTTTGCATGTCAGAAGCATCAGTGGGCCGTCTTGAAAACCATGCATTCGGACGCAAATCCTGGGAGGTCAAATTCTGATTTTGCCCTGGTCCGAAATCCGGCTTAATCCCGCTTCATCCCACTTGATCCCGCTCAATCCGGCTTCATCCGAGGCCCACTCCGGCGTAACAGCCCCCCAAGGGGACTTAATCCTCTCTCATCTTTCCGAGGAAAACCTCCCAGTAGTTCCCTCCGGACATGCTGGCGCCTTGCTTCAGGAGGGGAAAAAACACACCGACACAATTAACCGTCGATTCCCAGGAAATCATGGGAAAATATGAGAAGTGGGGGCAAAGACAAAAACCCAGAAAATATGGGAGAATCTGGGGAATCCTTGTATTTGTGTGCATTTATTTGCGTGTCCCAGGGCCCCTTCACAGTAGTTGCCTCCTGGCATGCTGGCGCCATGTTTTGAGGGCCCCAGAGACCGCCAGGGGGGCGGGCCTCCCAGGGAGTCTCGGGAGCGGGGGGGGGGCCGACGTGCGCAGTGGACTGCTGTAGTGGGCGGCGTCAAGAACATGGAGACCAGGCCGCACTCGTCGGCGGCGAGCGAGGGGGGGGGATCGAGAAGGAGAGGGCCTTCTCGGAGGGCGGCGGGACTTCTCGGAAGGCCTCCGGCCTGCTGAGAAGTCTTTGCTGTCCTCGGGGGAGGCTTGGAAAACTTCTCAGAAGCCCCGGGAACTTCCGAGCCTTCTGAGAAGGCCGTCTCCTTCTCACTTCCCCCCTGGGCGCGCCGCCTATAGTGGTCGGGCGTCAAGAAAATGCAGACACCCTACCAGACAGCACTTGCCATTCCACCTCGCCTCAACGTGCCAGGGGGGCGCGGTGGCGGATACTTGGTCTGCTTCGTGAAGGAGTCCATTGCTCCGCATGTGAGTCAGGCTCGCGGCAAGCGAAGCAGCGAGGATGATAAACAGGGGGGAGGAGCATGAACAGCAGGAGGAGAAGGCCAAGGTGCAGGAGTAAGATAAGCAATACGGTCATTGTGAGACGAAAGAGACGTACGCAACTGGAGTCAAAACGGGAGGACACAGAGGGCACGACCAGGATTTTGCAATCAGACAGAACAGCGGAGAGCTTCTCCGGGCAATGGGGCGAGGGGGATGACGGAGGTAGGCAGAATCAGAGCACAAGGAATCGCGCACGACGACAGAAGAGGCGAGGGGAGGACACGACTAGACCTAATCAAATGGTGCGCAGGTAGCAGCGACCAGTGGTTGGAAGCAACGGGATAGTTCAAGATGGGTGCTCGAAGCCAGAGCCGTCCCACAGGCGCCAGAAACAGGGGGGGCACGGGAGGATAAATCAGAGCAAGAGCGAGGCCGAGACAGAGACGGAGATGGAGATATACATAAACATAGAGACGGACACATGCAGGCAGAGACAGACAGACAGGCAGGCAGGAATGCTGGCATAATTTGCACTCAATATATATATATATATATATATATATATATATATATAGCGAGAGAGAGAGAGGGAGAGAGAGAGAGAGGGAGAGTGGCGAGGATTGAGGTAGGGGCACTGTCACCCACGGAGGCCGACGCAGGCATAATTACAGACACAGGTTGAGGCCCACCAGCCACTACCTCAGGCACGGCCAGTGGCTAGAAGCCGAGCAACGCGCGTCGCTGTGAAAACTGGCTCAGCTCGCGGGGGACACCCCAGGGCTCCTCCTCCTCCTCCTCCTCCTCTCCCTCCTCCTCCGCCCCCTCCTCCTCCTCCTCCTCCTCCTCCTCCTCCTCCTCCTCCTCCTTCTGGACGAGACGGCGCTCGACCTCAAAGGCTCGAGGCTCGGTGGCTTGGTCCTCGGGGAGGAGTGGCCGTCACGCTGGAAAGGCTCCGGGTCGGCCACCAGCCACCATGCCGTGAAATTGGGGTCTGAGGGGAGGATGACGATGATGATGATGATGATGATGATGATGATGATGATGATGATGATGATGATGATGATGATGATGATGATGATGATGATGATGATGATGATGATGATGATGAGGAGGATGAGGATGAGGAGAGGAGGAGGGAGGAGGAGGAGGAGGAGGAGAGAGGAGGAGGGGGGGGAGGAGGAGGGGGAGGAGGGGAGGAGGAGGAGGAGGAGGAGGAGGAGGAGGAGGGGGAGGGGGAGGGGGAGGAGGAGGAGGAGGAGGAGGAGGAGGAGGAGGAGGAGGAGGGGGAGGAGGAGGAGGAGGAGGGAGGAGGAGGAGGAGGAGGAGGAGGAGGAGGAGGAGGAGGAGGAGGAGGAGGAGGAGGCGGAGGAGGAGGAGGTGGAGGTAGGAGGAGGAGGAGGAGGAGGAGGAGGAGGAGGAAGGAGGAGGAGGGGAGGAGGTAGGAGGAGGAGGAGGGAGGAGGAGGAGGGAGGAGGAGAGGAGTAGGAGGAGGGGGAGGGGGAGGGGGAGGAGGGAGGAGGAGGAGGAGGAGGCAGGAGGAGGAGGAGGAGGAGGAGGAGGAGGAGGAGGAGGAGGGAGGAGGAGGAGGAGGAGGAGGGGAGGAGGAGGAGGAGGAGGAGGAGGAGGAGGAGGAGGAGGGGGAGGAGGAGGAGGAGGAGGAGGAGGAGGAGGAGGAGGAGGAGGAGGAGGAAATGCGGCAGGTTCGTGCCGTGTCGACGCGACGGCGACCCCGCTGCTGGTGTTCCAGGTTGAGCACCGTCAGTGGCCCAGGGCTGGCTACATATTGGGCGACCTTGGGAGCTCTAACGCCTCGCGCCCCCCTCCCCGCCCCGTGTCCAGGAGAGGGGGCAGGGGGAGGGGTAACCCCTCCCCCCGAGCAGGGGAAGGAGGGAGATTGGCACAGAGAAAACAGCAACACTTGTTAAGCCACCTACGCCCAGAGGGCTGGTGGGAACTACTTCCAAAGCCTTCCTACTTCATGTTTCGACCCACTTCTTCCGACCGACGGGTACACGCAAGAGTGACCCTTCGCGGAGCCCCCCCGATCGCTGAGCGCGATGCGATACCGGCCGCTTACGCGCTTGAATTTGGCAGCTCTGCGCCACTTTGTTCCGCGCACCACACGTCTGGGGAGACAAACAAGGTACCGATACCGCTACCCCCAGACCTCTCCCCAGGTGTTCTCTGACCAGGATTTCGAGGCGAATCCAGCGGTGGCGACAAGGGCCTCCCAGGAGGCCCCCAAAAAGGAAAAACGGCGCGAGGGTAGCGGTATGGGTACCTCTGCCTCCTCTGAAGGTCACTCTTGCCCAGGGTCACTCTTGCGCGTGGCCGACCAGGGCCAGCGAGGGACGCTGGGCCAGCGAGGGACGCCGGCGAGGTCTGGGCTGGCGGCTCAGCCCCGGAAGGGCCGGCGCGGGTGCGGCTGGGCGCCGCTCGCACAGCCGGAGGCGGCCACGCGCCGGGGTGGCCTTTCGCTTGGCACCGCTCGGACGCGTGCATCGCGTGGCCTTTCGCTTGGCACCGCTTTCTTCCGCGGCGAGGGCCACCAAGGAGCAGCTCGGCGCGGCGTGCGACAGAATCCGCACACGGAGCCGAAGCATGCACCGGGGGTGGGCGCCCGAGCGATGCTGTGGCGCGGGCACGCCGGGGTTCCCGGGTGGCCGTCCACGGATCGCGCGCGCCCGCTCTGCGCGCGCCCGCGGCGGCCGCCGCGCTCCGCCACGGCCCTTGCCCGAGCGAGCCGAACCAGAAAGCCCGCTCGTGGGCTGCATCCCCTCGGCGGCGAGCGGGGGGGGGGAAGCGAGAGAAGGGGCGCTTGGCATCGCTCGGACGTGTGCATATTTTCCTTCGGCGAGGACCATCGAGGAGCATCCTTGATCATTTCGCGAAAAAACCACGCACGAAACCGAAAAAAACACAGGAAATGGACGTCCGAGCGATGGCCAGGGCGGGCCTTCGCGGGAGGCTGCTCAGGACGCTGGGGTCCCCAGATGGCCGAGTGCGATGCGGCAGCAGCGGCCTCCGCGCTCGGGCCAGGGCCCCCCCCTCGCGAGGCCCCCCCGAGGGCCACGCACCAAGGGCCGCTCCTGCCTGGGGTCACCCTTTTCGTGTGGCCGACGGAGGACGTGGGTGGGCAGGGCCCAGAATTCTCGGCGGCGAGCCCAGGGGGGGTGAGAAGTGAGAAGGAGAAGGCAATCTCGGGAGGCTCGGAAGTCCCTGGGCCTTCTGAGGAGTTGCCGAAGCCTTCCCCCGAAGACGCGGAGATCGTCTCAGAGGGCGCGAGGGTTTCGGAGAAGTCCCGCCGCCTTCTGAGAAGGCCTCCTCCTTCTCACTTCCCCCCTCACTCGCCGCAGAACTTCGAAGAAGAGGAACATTGCGTTAACAAATACTTTCGGAGCTCATCGCGGATTTCATGGGTCTGCGCTGGAACCACCTGGCGGCGCCTCTGGCGCCGCCCCTGGAGCGCTCCGCCCCCCAGGGCGGGGGGGGGGTCAGCGCAGATCCACGAAGTCCGCGCGGAGCTCCAAAGATTTCTGCTCATATTCCACGCTCTCGGCTCCCGAGAACGCCGACGTCGCGATTCGTGCAGCCTGGTCCCCTGGAGGCCTCTGGGACCTCCTTTCCCCGGGACGAGCGTTCCACCCCGAGTCGTTTTTCTTTTTGCGATTCGTGCAGCCTGGTCCCCTGGAGGCCTCTGGACCCCCTTTCCCCGGGACGAGCTTTCCACCCCGAGTCGTTTTTCTTTTTGCGATTCGTGCAGCCTGGTCCCCTGGAGGCCTCTGGGCCCCCTTTCCCCGGGACGAGCGTTCCCCCCCGGATCGTTTTCCCTGACGGCCCCCGGGCCCACGGAGGGCCTTTCTTGGGGGGGCCGAAGGCTGCCCAGAGCCAGTCGTCCTGCCTCTTCCTTCTCGGCGAGGGGAGGGCCGGGGAAAAAAAAACCTGAAGAAAGGAACGCAAGGGAGAAGTCCTGAGGAGGAGGAGGAGGAGGAGGAGGCGGAGGAGGAGGAGGAGGAGGAGGAGGATTTTTAAACATCGACAGACTGCCAAGCCATGCGCTCTGGGAGGAAGGCGCCTCCTCCCAGCCGCCAGCGGCGGACGAGGGGGCGGCCGAAGAGTCACGGAGGGCGGCCGTGGGCGAGGTCGACGCGGACCGCGTGAAGGGGCACGGCGAGGGGATGGTCGGCAAGAAGGGGGCCGTGGCGGTCAGGCCCCCTGCGCTGCTCGGCCGGAGCTGGAGCAGTGGCGGGGCGTCCCGGCTTGCCCACGGGCCCGCCAGAGAAGGTTCGAAGCGCCTCTTGTGGTCTGCACGACATGTTCGTGGATCGCTTCTGGCTGAGACTGTCTTGTCTTGACGCATCGGCTTCATGTCATGAGAACATCCCTGTTGTGATCGAAGCATTGTTGGAGTTCCAAGAACATGTCGTGGCAGGCCTCCTGGAATGCCGGGACGGTCGGTCCCTGCTCGAGAAGTGCCCCGCCCCCTCGGCCTCGGGCCAGGCCAAGGGGGGTCACCACCGGGGGGGGGGGGTCGCCGGCCCCCCCTCCCGAGGAGCGAGGCTCGAGGAGCAGGCGCCGCGAGGAGCTCGCACAGCTCTGGGCGGCTCGCGAGGTTCCTGGGGGGGCTCGGGGGCTCCTGAGGGGTCTCGTCCTCCTCGAGACCCCCCCCAGTGGTGACCCCCCGCGGCGCCGCCCGGCCGCCCTGCGCCCCAGCTCTCCTCGAGGCCTCCTCCTCCTCCTCCTCCTCCTCCTCCTCCTCCTCCTCCTCCTCCTCCTCCTCACCCTGGCATCTGTGAGCAGGACAGGCGGCTGAGCCGTGTTCGGCCACCGCGGGCTCTCGCTGGGCCCCTCGGGCCATCAGCAGAAAAAACGCCCGGGCTGGGACGCCACTCCCGCGGCAGGGGCTCAGACCTCGGGGGGCCCACGCTGTGAAAAAAGTCACGACGTCGGAGTTCGGGGCAGTGGGAACGCAGGGCGGAGGGAATTGCTGCTCGTCAGGGGCAGTTCAGGGCAAGAGAAGCCCTCCCCACCCTTCACGGCCATGCCGGCCGGCCTGCTCCCCCATGGGTCGGGGTGGGCGCCGTCTCCTTCGGTCTTCGCGGCGACCCTCCTCACCCAGAAGGGGATGTGCTGGGAGAGCGAACCTGGCGTGTCCCAGTGGAGGTGAGGACGGTTCTGACCGTAGACACGCTAGGGGCGATGTTGGTTTCCGTCGTGTTGTGGGTGGGGACGGTGCGTGTCCAACCCAATTGTAGGAGAGCATTGTTCGCGTTCGCCTGCAATCCGTTCTGCGGGAGTTCGGCGTCGCAGCAAAACAGATTCCCGACATCGCCGTGGATCAACACCGCCGTTACCATGGCCTCGGTCTGAGGATGATGAACAACGACTGGGGGGACTGGCACGCGGGGGGGGGGATCCGTCCCTAATCGCCCATTCATCGCAGATGGGGGCCTGGGGACGACGATAACGATAACAACGGCAACAACGATCACAACGATCGACCAAGCTTAGCCAGCGAGTTCACACCGAGGGTCGGCCAAGTCCTCGGCGAGCCTTTTTTCCATCCCGTGTCACGTTCTCTCACTTGGTACAACAGGAGGAACGCATTGATCGTTGTCACACTGGGGGCCCATGCCAAGAAACACCCTGCTTGCCTCCAGGATGCCCTGGGTTTCTCTAGTTTCGGGGGTTTTGCGATGAAAGGCGTGGCGTTCCCACACCAGAAACCAATGGACGTCCTGGGATCTCGGAGGTGGGTTTCTTGCGGGAGGTTACTTGTGGTCGGGCCTCCGCTGTTAACGTTGTCATCGTTGTTATCGTCGTCGGGGGGGGCCAACCTGCCCAGGCGCGGGGGGGGTCCGCATCCAGGACCTGTCGCCAACCCATTGGTGATGCATCGCCGCTTCCAAGTCAGCACAGTGAAACGCAGCACGTAACCCCGAAAAGTACTTAAGACCCCCCCCCCGGGCCCCTTCTGGTGAAACGATGACGCTTCCGGCACCCTGGAAGCGTTACCTCGGCACCAGGAGGGCCTCCAGAGGGCACTCGGGGCCTTGCAGAGCTCTGATGAGCACTGCTGGGCCCTGCTAAGGTCTACTAAGCACCGACCGACGCAGCGGTAGGACACGCTGACAGATCCTTGACATTCCCTGCGAATTCCCTTCTTGGCCCCATCGAGGCCGCCAGCGATTGAGATTTTGTTTTGTTGTTTGCGCGCGGTGCTAAAGATGTCACTCCGCGAAAAAATGCCCCGGTGGAATATTGATTAAGACTGCGGTGCTACAATAACCCCGGGGGGGTCTTAAATACTTCTCGAGATTACCATGTGCAAAACGTCCGCGTTAACACGCTCTTGGCATCGCTCGGACGTGTGCATTTTTTCTCGGCGAGGGCCATCGAGGAGCATCATTCATAATTTGGCGAAAGAACCACGCACGAAACCGAAAAAAACACAGGGAATGGACGTCCGAGCGATGGCCAGCGCGGCGTGTGGGCTGACCCCTATCAGGAAACCGTGGCTATTGCCCCATGCCTCCTCTCTGTGAGGAGGAGGAGGAGGAGGAGGAGGAGGAGGAGGAGGAGGAGGAAGAGGAGGAGGAGGGAGGAGGGAGGAGGGAGGAGGAGGGGGAGGAGGAAGAGGGAGGAAGAGGAGGAGGAAGAGGAGGAAGAGGAGGAGTGCCTCCTCTCTTTGTGAATATTCAGACAGCGGTTTGGGGCAGCTCTCGGTTTCCAGGAGCCCCCTACCGGACCCCAGGGCGTTCGGAAGACCACTCGGGGTGAAAAGGCCGTCGGGGAGAAGGGTTCCAGATTTCCTGGGGTCCCCTCCGTGAGAAAGCAGCATAAAAAAACACAGTGTCGGACTTATGGGACAGTCCAAGACCAGCGCCCGTCGCTCGCTGAACGTAGGGATCTAGGGAATTCGCAGAACAGAATATGTTCGAATCGCCTGCTTGATTCAAGAATCAGACGGCCATCCTGTTGTGTTCCTGCCAACTCAGAGGCATGCGGCAACCCACTCCAGTTTCAACGCCGTCCTGCTTCATATGTGTACGCTCATATCCCGAACGACAGGCAGTTAGTTTATTGGGGAAGAGCCCCTGGCACTTAAGACGTGCTGCGACAAAGGAGCAGCCTCATCAACCGCTTCCCGCGGACAGTTTCCACGAGGAGCACCCATGGCTTCAATAGATGCATTGTACGGTCTGGCCCACCACTGGATACGATGACCAAAGGGCTAACCACGATCTTGCGTGTTGCGAATGCGCGTCTCGCCCACTCGTTGCCCTGGTCGCCGTCGTGAGCGCCTGCTTGGCCCTGGCCTCATGCCTCCCCCACGGACTTCGATTTCTTCTGCTGCACCTCGGCACGCATGCGAAAGTTTACATGATCTGAGAGCGGCTCCCTCCCGGGCCCTCCCCCCCGCTCCCCGCGCGTACATCCCCCTGCCCCCCGTTCCCCAGTTCGCTTCGGTTGCATTCCGCCGTCGTCCGCACGCTGCTTGACTCCTCCCGGCCGCCGGCCAGAAAGTTGCGAACACGTCATTCCGTTGCACTTCAGCAGGCTCCCTTACCGGGGCAGGTTCAGCGCCCGCTGTTGGACCCAGGTCTCGCCGACCATCAACTTGCGGACGATTTTTGGCCAGATGCAGCGCGCAAGCGATAAGGGAGGCGGGCATGTCATCTACAGCTAACTTCGGGGGGCTCCAGCTGACCATCTCACCGATCCTGGACAGGCCCGTTCTGGGCCGATGGGGTCGGCGTCGACCCCTCCTTTGGCCAGGCCAGAAAGGCCTGGACGCCGATCCCTGGGCAGTCATAGCGGGCACGTTGCTTCACAGGACGGGTTCGTACAAGTATCCGCCGATGTTCGCTCGGTTCTCCTCGGTCTGGGCTCCCTTGAGGGCATCGTCGGCGGCTCTGGCGGTGTCTCTGTTCACATCACTTGGAGACCGCGGACCGCAGGTTTATGACTATGGTGCGCAGGCAGCAGAGATGTGCACAGCTGCCCTGCAAAACATTTTCCACTCACAGCGAATCGTTCGAATATCTGGCCAGTCATTCTTCGTTTGACTAGGTTGATTGTTTGTAGATAGCCAAGAGTATCTCCGAGGATGAAGCCTCGGTGTGAAGAGGGCCCCCATGCCCCCCCCAGCAGTTACAAGTGTGCGAGGGGTACTCTACCACACTTGTTCCTTGCATGGTGGACCACAGGTGCGGGGGGGGCCTCGGCGGGCTGCAACGAGTAAACAAGAATTCAAGAACGTCACTTTTCGAGGGGGCTGATCCCCGTGCTAGAAACGGACGCGCGCCGAGCAGCGCGCCGAGCAGCTCCCCGCCTAGCCAGGTTTGAAGTCGCGGGCCGCCCCATGTGCTTCGTGAACATGCACCTGCCTTCTGGAAGGGGGGGGAGGGCTGCCTCGAATTTCTCCAGGAGAGCGAAGAGCTGCAGCAGCCCAGACTCGGACTGCCCGGTGCAGATCGAATGGCAGCGTTCTGGGCTCACGTGCTTCGCTCGCGATCCCCTCGCGCCCGACACCGGAGACACCGCGCCGCCCGGGCCACCCCCACCGAGGCCGCGAAGACGCTGCCGCGCTGCGCGCCTCGTGGCCTGGGCCGAGCAGCTGCCCTCCTCAAAAGGTGGCCCCGCGGGTGCGCGAGGACCATCGCGCACCCGCGGGGCGCGGAGGAGGAGGAGGGAGGAGGAGGAGGAGGAGGAGGAGGAGGAGGAGGAGGAGGAGAGGAGGAGGAGGAGGAGGAGAGGAGGAGGAGAGGAGGAGAGGAGGAGAGGGAGGAGGAGGAGGAGGAGGAGGAGGAGGAGGAGGAGGAGGAGGGAGGAGGAGGGAGGAGAGGAGGAGGAGGAGGAGGAGGAGGAGGAGGAGGAGGGGAGGAGGAGGAGAGGAGGAGGGAGGGAGGAGGAGGAGGAGGAGGAGGAGGAGGAGGTCGGGCGGCCCAGGCCGGGAAAGGGCCGCGGGCTGCTGGGCCGAGTCGCCATGCATGCCGCCCCCGGCTGGGAGAGAGGCCCGCCGTCCCCCGCCCGGCCCGACGCGCGGCGGGAGCCGCGGCCGGGCAGCCGGCTGCGCACGAGAGGGGCCCTTCGCTGGAGTGGCCTCGGGCGCGGGCGCTCGGGCTTTGCGTAATGGGGCGAAGAGGACTATGCACATGCACTGATCCTGGCAAGGCCCATATCCTTGACCCAGGATCGGTGCACATGCCTTCCTGGCCAAGGTAGGGGGGCGTATGCACCGATCATGGGCTCAGGATGGGTCTGGCCAGAGTCGGTGCATGTGCATAGTTCTCTCTCCTCTAGCGTAATGGGGGGGGGGCGATCAATGAAGGGGGGGGAAAGGTGCACATCTTGTGCACTGCGGTAAGAGCTCGACCACAAGAGACCTTCCGCATGAGACCCAGCCCCCTCTGAGACCCCAGGAGGTCCACGGATCCTCGGTGTGGGATCGCCTCCCACAGCAGAACCATCGAAACCCCAGAAACCCAGGGCACCCTGGAGGCGAGCAGGGTGTTTTGTTGGCATGGGCTGCCATTGTAAAGGGCCCCCCTGAGGGGCCCTTCAGAGGGCCCTTCAATGGGGCCCTCTGGGGTCCCAGAGAGGGGCACGAGACGTGCACGCTGCCTTGCCCCCCCATTATCCTCCCCCTCCTGCTCCTCCTCCCCCTCCTCCTCCCCCTCCTCCTCCCCATCGTCCTCCTCCTCCTCCTCCTCCTCCTCCTCCTCCTCCTCCTCCTCCTCCTCCTCCTCCTCCTCCTCCTCCTCCTCCTCGTGCCCTTTCGTGCCGGAGCCTGCGGGCCGGCATCCCGCGGCCACTTTTTGTTCGGGGGGGGGGGGGCGGCAGAGAACGCGGGCGCGCGCGACGGGCCAGGGAGACAGGGGACGTGGCGGGCACGGCGACTCCCGCACGCAGCGGTCGTGCCGACGCTGGTCCCGGAGGGGGCCGAGCGGGACCACAGTTCTCGCGTTTCTCAGCTCGGACGCTCGGTGCTGGACGCCTCTGGACGCCAGGCTGTGCCCAGGACCGGTCAGGAACGAGAGCGGTTGGCAACGAGCACGGTGCGGGGCGAGGCGTGCGTAGCCCCGTGGTGGGATCCCCGCAGACACACGAGCAGGCAGGCTTAGGACGAGGACGAAGCTATGGAACGGCCGTGGCGCCCGATACATCCTCCAGACCCGCCAGCTTTGGATCAATCCCGATTGATCCTCATTCACATTCGTCCTTATCCTGGTTTTGTCTTCCGGTGTGGGGGGAGGTGAAGGTAGCGTCGTCGGCCCTCTTACTGCACGCCATTCCCCACCTTGGGGACAGCGTGCACCGAAGAAGCCCTGGCAGGGGGATAGCACGCACAGAAGGCGCCCTCGCGGGGGGATCGGCTCACAGGGATAGCGTGCTCTTCGGAGATCGATGTTGCGCTAGATGCTTCCAAATTTCCCCATGCCAGCCGTTTTCAACTTTCCAGAGTCCACTTGCGTCCGTGGTGAGGAGGAAACCGCTTCGGCGACTTCGGGCCCCTCGCACCTTCCAAGTGCCACCGCGCCCAACCGCGGCCCCCTGTCGTGCGCATTGCCTCTTCTGGCGCTTCCCCCACCCCCTCTGCTGATCGTCTCCCCTCTGCTCGTCGTTGTCCTCCCGCATCCCTCCTCCCCCGCCTCCTCCACCTCGCCGTGCTGCTCATGCTCTGCTCGGCAGTGTGCATTTTTCTCCGCGAGGACCATCGAGGAGCATGCTGGATCCTCGAGCAAAACAACGCACGAAATCGAAAAATGCACGGGGAATGGACGTCCGAGCGATGGCGAGTCTGTGTCACTATATGCCCATCGCCCTTACAGACAGCTCCGCACTGCCGCACCACCAGACGTGTCCGCAGGGCGGTATGAGCGTTTCGTGTGATGTGTCCACGCAGTTCCTGGTCCCAGAAATTGGAAGTGCTCACAGTCGCATGGATGGTGGATGGGCAGCGTTGGTCCTCACAACCAGCGTCTCGCCTCAGATGATTCACACGCCGTGTCGTTGCAACTTCAATCTTACAACGTTTACACAGAAGGCGGGCGGGACAATTTCAAGGTGTAGTTCTCGTGCGCTACCCCCTTCAGATATATCATCCCAGGTTTCCATACTGCAAGTAGGCACACATATGAAGGACAGGTCGTTTTCAGAATCTGCTTTTGGCAAGGGGTTGCCGAGTATTGCGATCAACAAGTGGGGGATGTCGAACAGCCACGCCACTAGGGTAAAGGTCATTTTCGAAGTCCAGATCTCATTGGGTACGCCTTCATATTCTGCCACACTGGAGTTTCAAAGTCTAGCAGTTACATGGATGGAGCGTAGTTCGTTTACAAAGTGGTGGTTGCTCCTCGGGACTTCTGCAACCAGGTAGCAGTAAAGCTTGAGATGTCTAACGTTGCACCGATTCCCAATGTTGATTATGGTCAAAAATTATACGCATCGGCATTCCGACCGTTTAATGATAAAGTGAGGTGCAATCACCTTACAGTGGCGGAGGCAGCATCCCGTCAAGAGCGATGAAAACTTGTATGCTCTTGCGCAGGGAATTCAAAGTACCCTCTGGAACATATGATATTCCAGAATCGGATGAGAGATCCCGGATTCTGAATTCCCCGATATTTGATCCGGTTCTTATTGAGTCGGCCCGTTCGGATCCTACGGGGGAAGGGGGGTCCAGCTCGGTGCGGTCGGAATAGGGGTCAGCGTCCGCCCGCCCGTTTACGCGGAAGCAACGGACAGAGTTCATGTCTTCACGCTCTCATGCAACGTCGCGAACTATTGCAACGGCATCGTATTTGTGTATCACAGCATCACGGATGTAGGGCGGCTGTGTTCGAATTCGAGTTATTGTTTGAAATGTTCCTGCAGCATGCTGACACACATTCTGATACATCCAAATGGTAGTAGTACACAGCTGTACGGCTTGGTGAAAGCGTGCTCTCGCTTCAGCGCCGCACGCAGTTTCTCATTGTATTTCTACCAGCCAAGGATGGATCGCAATGCCCGCTCAATCTCAGTGCGCTTCGCCACACTACGCGGCCGAAAACGAATCTGACCGCTGATGAAGGTTGTGAAGCCGATCAGCTTCTCAAAAGTCCTGCCACGTCCCGCTGCAGGTCACAAGGGATCTGCACTTCCCAGCTTTCCCAAGTCACGAGCTCGTGGCGGGGCCTCAGGAGTGTCATCATTCTGGCCCTCCAGGGTCCTGAATCCGCGGTGGGCCTTTGGGGCCCTCATCCTTTCCACTTGGCGATCGCCGCAGCAGAAAGGACTACTCGTGTTGAGTTTCTGAGCACACCTGTTACTCCTCGCAGTGGACCTTCCTGTTCACTTGCTGATTCGTACTCCTACGTCCTCTCCTGGTGCCTCCCACGTCCCACTCCTAAATCCTACTACTCCTGTTCATCTGAGTTTCCTGCATCCTACTCTTCACATTGATTCCTCGTCCCCCACGTGCGCCCCCCGGGTGCGACAGGACAGCAGCGGGATCTGGAGCGGCGGTCTTCCCTGGAGCAGGCCGGCGTCTCCTGCCCCCCCCGGGCTGCTGCGGAGCTCCCTTGAGATTCTATCCAGAAAGGTCACGGAGCCCGAAACAATTGACTACACGTGAGAGTGCCTTTTCACCTGAGTGACGTTTGGTGCGGGCCCACTGGCAGCCACTGGGATCCCCCGATCACCTAATTCGTTGCGATAGTCCCGTCTTGCGCGCGTGGGTTTCGCCCCCCCCTCGCGGCTCACCCGAAGCCGCGCACCGAAGGTCTTTCTTGCCTGGGTTTACCCTTGCGCGCGGCCGAAACAGGGCAAAAACGCCAGTCGCCGGCCAGGGCCGCGATTCCAATTCCATGCGATCCGTATCTATTCACCGGCATCGGCCAGGGCCAGCCGGAAGCGAAGCGCGGCGATTCGATACCGGAGACGATTCGCTGGCGATTCGATCCGCTCTCGGTCCGATCCCATTTTTCGCGAGCCGATCCAGCGCAGACCCGCGTGTGCCCGGACGCCGTACTCTGACCCGCGTGCGGCACGAATCCCAACCGATTGGGAAAAAGTACTAACCGACTGGTCAATTGTCCAACCGAGTTCGAAAAGACAACCTGCTACTAGTTCCAACCGACCAAATCCGATCGCTGTATGATAATAATTGTGAGGCGATGTTACTGTTTGGATATCCCAGAACCAAATCATATGTGTGTGTCTGCACATATTCTCCGTAGTCTACCATGATTCTCCAGGTTGGAATGTGTACCAGGTTTGTCCGGGGAGGTTATTACAAGGATTCTTCAGGGCTTCGGGGCTCAAGGATGTAAGGGCTCAGGAGGATAAGGGCGACAGATTATCCCGTTCCTTTTCACGGCCGCTGCGGCTACGACTGAAAAAAAGACGAACGTGCACATGAATTGTCCCAAACAGTGTTTCCACTTAGGGTTTCTCGCTCGCGCCACTCAGGGGTTGGATGGGCCCGGCGAGGATTTTCCACGCGGCTGCCTCGCGGCCGCCTCGTGCGCTGGGTGGGTCCGGCGAGGTTTGGCCACGTTACCACCCGTGGCCGCCTCGTGCTTTGGGCGGGTATGGCGAGGCTTCGCCACGTTGCCACCCATTGCCGCCTCTAACTAACTTGCACCACGTACACTGCACCACACAGCTTGCACCACATAGCTTGCACCACATAGCTTACACATCCACAATGCAAAAGCTGACTGTTCGGGGCCCACGCTGGCTAACACCGGAGTTGTCCTCTTCCTAGGCTTCAGAGCGTGCGCTGCGCGACTGGGCGCGCACGCCTTCTTTTTTGTCGGGGAAGCGAGGGCCTGGATCCCGTCCCAGGCATGCGACGCCCTGGCTTCCTGAGGTCCCGACACTCTTCCCAGGGCCAGCTCCGCATCCCGCGTCCCTGTCTGACGGCCCCGGGGCTCGGGCCGGAGGAAAGGGGGGGGGGGGATTGGGAAAGGGGGGGTCACGAAATCTGCTGCATGCAGCTGGTTTCGGCCCCGCCGCCGGGCCCATTCCTCGATACATCTAGCCGCCTCCGGCGCCGGGAGGCGCGGGGAAAATCAGCTACACGTGAGCCGATTCTCAACCCCCCCCCTTTGCACCCTGACCTTCCAGAGAGTTATTTTTTAGCACTGGAAACTTAAAAACCTAAAAAGCGGAGCGAAACAGCTTAAAATCAAGACGTAGAATAGCTTTGGGATAGATTTTTACGTCGGGTGCTATTTTTTAGCCCTCCTGGAAGGTCAGGGTATCCCCCCCTTTCGCCCGACCCGATGGGGCGCGGCGCGAGGGGCCCCCCACGGGGCCAAGGGCCCGGCCAGCAGGAGCCTCCCGCCCCGCTGACTGCTGCACGGCGCGAGCACGCCTGGGGCCGCGTGGCTCGGCGCCGCGCCCCCGCTCCCGTGCGAGAGCGCAGCGCGCTCCGCTCTGGCCGCGGGGGGGGGGGGGCACTGGCCTGAAGTCGGGCATGCCCCCCCCCTAACAGGAGGAATGTTCAGAAATAGTCCAGAAGTGGTCTGCGGACGATGTCTGGACGACTGCTGATTCCTTTGGACACATGTTTCCACGGTTTTTAGTACTACAAGAAATCAAGTCCGCCTGTCGGAGAAATCAAATCCGCATTGGCCTCAAGTCGGGCATGCCCCCCCTACAGGAGGAATGTTCAACAATAGTCTTAAGTCGGGCCCGTCCCTCTAGAGGAGGAATATTCCAAAATAATCAAAAATAGTATTCTGGGAGTCGGGGGACTTTTTAATAGTCTTTTTTGACAATTTTGGAAGTATGTTTTTGAGAACGTTTGATTTTCCGTCGAGAATCCCCCTGCAGGGGGGCACGCCCGACTTAAACACAGTCAAAAAGTGGTCGGCGGACGATGTTGGGACGATTTCTGATTTCTTTGAACATGTGTATCCGCGGTTTTCTGTTTAATATATATATATATATATATATATGTAACAAAAAACAAAAAAATGTAGGAGAACACGTTCGACCTCACACTGGCCGCAGGGCGGGGGCCCATCGGCGGGGCGCACGGCCCGCCGGCGGCGGCCCTCGGCCGCGCCGCGGGCAGCCAGATCGGCCCACGCCGCGGGCAGCCCGACCCGCCCGTCGGGGGCCGACCGCCCAGAGGAGGGCCCAGACCCCTTCGCGCTGTGAAAAGATCACGACGGGAGGTTTTTCGCTCTGTTCGGCCTCCGGGGGCCCTTCCCGGGCCTCGGGACCGTCAGAAAACGAGTCAGGATGAAAAACGGGTCCCGGGGAAAGGGTCCAGACCGCTGGGGGTCGACGCGGTGAAAAAATCACGACGTCGGGGGTCTGGGGGCATGTCTCGAGCCGATGGATCCGATTCGATATGGGGCGCTCCAAGCAGGGCCTCGCCTCCGAGGGTCGAAGGAGCTGCCACCTCTTCCTAGGTGGGAGGTGGCGGAAGGGGCGGCGGAGGCCTCGGAGAAGAAGAAGCGGCATAAACAAAAATTGTTGGCGCTCCGCGCCAAAAGTTTTTGCTTATGGCATGTCTTCTTCCATCGAAGGAGTTGCCAACCTCTTCCTCGGTGGGAGGCGGCGGGGAAGGGCGGCGGAGGATCCGCGGGGAAGTAAAACGAGGCCGCCCCCGCCGGCGGAAGCCAGCGGAAGGCTGGCGGGAGGCGGCGGAAGTAAAATATGCGCCCCCAGGAGATAACAACATCTTGGGGTTCAGGGTTTCCGTAGTCGGCCATCTGTCGCCGCGCCGTTTGTTCCGACGCGCGGCCTTCCGTCTTGGGGAGGGCGCCGCGGCCACCAGGGCGGACTACGCTTAAGTCGGGCCTGTCCCCCATACAGGGAGTTTTTCGACGAAACAAATGAAAAGTACCCCAAGAAGAATCAAAAAATTGATCCAAAAATCGTCCAGGAACTATTTTTGAGTATTTTTCTCGACCTTTTGGGGCATCGTTGGGGTATTTGTTTTATTCTCTTGCACAGCTGTGCTCTAGAGCTCGGACATCTTTATTTTCGTGTCGTGTCGTGTCGTTCGTCCCCCTGCCCCCCCCTCCCTGCCCCCCCCCGTCCAGGCTCCCCAGGGCAGCCCCCCTGGGCCTCGGACACCTTTATTTTCGTGTCGTGTCGTGTCGTTCGTCCCCCTGCCCCCCCCCCCCCCCCCCCCCGCCCAGGCTTCCCAGAGCAGCCCCCCTGAGCCTCGGACACCTTTGTGCAAGAGCCAGGGCACGCGTGCCACTTGTTTTTCGTCGAAAACCCCCCTGTAGGGGGACACGCCTCGGGCGCGCTGGGCCTGCCTGTGGGCTCGTACCCGCGGAGAGCCGGCGCCGCCCCCCTCTTGGGGCGCGGAGCGCGGGGTGTCTGCCGCGGGTCTGCCGTGGTGTCGGCGTCGTGGAAGGCCTCCTCCTCCTCCTCCTCCTCCTCCTCCTCCTCCTCCTCCTCCTCCTCCTCCTCCTCCTCCTCCGCCTCCTCGCGGGTTTGCCGTGGTGTGGGCGCGCGGAAGGCAAACGGCGCAGCGGCATCTCTGTTCGGCCGGTGGGGTCCGGGTCGATGCCGAGGCTCCGTCGATCCGACGTGGCCCCCGATGCGTGCACGGCATTGCGGAGCAGCCGATGCGATTCGATTCCAGCTCGGTGCCGATGCAGTTCAGTCGGGCCTGTCCCCCTCTACAGGAGGGATATTCGAAAATAGTCGAAAAATCGTGTGTGGATATGTTTGACTATGTTGCAGCATGTTGCGATCATTTGTTTTTTGTTGTCCAAGGCCCGCCTGTAAGGGGACATGCCCGACTTAACGATGCGGCCCGTTTCGATGCACGTTCCGACCCGACCCGATCTGTCGACTCGATGCTGATCGCTCCCGCCGACCGGGCCGCCCGCCCGACCCTATCCGACCGAGTGGTGGTCCTGCTCGATGCCTGGGCCCCCGCGAGACGCGTGAGGGGTGTGCCGAAATGGGTGCGGGACGCATGTGAACGCAGCCACTGGGGCTTGCGGTGGAGCTCGGCCACGAAGCAGGGTCCGCATCGCGTACACCCGCACTCGGTTCAGCGCACCGGAGGCTCCTCGGGGGCCGGGGGGGCCCACATGTCGATCGGGCTCAAGAGATGGGGTCCGGGATTCGGGCGGTGGTGATGTTTCACGATGTTGCCATTTTCGAGTCGTCGGATAGCAGGGGCTGACAGCCGAAATCGTTGATAAGGATGGGCAGCCTTCCCAAGGGTACCCTTGCATCCTCACCTCCTCGGCCCGTTCTTAGCCCCCCCGATTGCCGGCCCCGCTCGAAGAGCTTCGACATGAGTGTCCAAGAGGCTTGCATCCTTATCTCGCATCCTCACAACCGGCAGCGAGGGTTGCGAACAACCCCAGCCTTCAAGGGTACCCTCATGTTCTCTGTGTTCCGGCTCTTCACCTAGGAATGCTCTTGCCCCTGATCATGTGGGGCCTTGTGCCTCCGGCGAAGGGGCTCCGGTTCTTGACCCACGCTCTGACGGCAATGGTTCGACCATAAGCAGCAGGGGGACACCTTTGGGAGGAAGGGAGAAGAGGAGGTGGAGGAGGAGGAGGAGAAGGAGGAGGAGGAGGAGAGGGAGGGCGGGAGGGAGGGCGGGAGGGAGGATGGGAGGCTCCTCGGATTTTCGCTCGCGGGTGCGTCACGCACCATCTCCGCGCCAACCTGCAGGGCGACTGGACAGAGCAGCTACGAGTCCTCTTCGGCTGCCTGGAGCAGCTCGCTGGCGCACCCTTGGACGTCCAACGGCGCCTCCAAGCGACCCTGCGACTGGCCGGCGGCGGATGTGCCTTCCCCTCGGCTACCCTGACGGCGCCCGCCGCCCACGCTGCCAGCTGGGCTCTCCTGCTCCACGACGTCTTGACCTGCCTCGGGACCAACTCGCTGGAGGAATTCCGGGCCCGCTGCCCGCGGACGCGACGGACGCTCGACCCGGCGGAGGCGGCGCTCAGGGCGGCCGACGTTCTGCACGCCCCCTTCGACTGGATAGGTTGCGCAGCAGAACCACAGCCCAGGCTACAGGGGCACTGGGCCAGAGCATCCTCCACGGCGAACAGAGCGAAGCTGCTGCAGGCGTACGACGAGGACCACCGCTTGCGCTTGATGAGGGAGAACGGGGACACCGGAGCTGGCAGCTGGCTTCTCCCGCGCCAGCCAGAGGACCCCCGCCAGCCAGACGCGCCCTTCTGCGGCAACCTGAAGCGCCGGCTCTGCGCCCCAGTCTGCCCGCCTAGGTCTCGCTGTCAGCACCGCCGCCAGGACGGGAGCCTCTGCAACGAGCCCCATCGACGCGCACGGCTGGCCCGCGGTCGAGTGCGGGGTGGGCGCGTCGCGCAACAACCGCCACAACAGTTGCCGCGACTGGCACTCTGCGAAGTACAAGGAGCTCACTGGCTTCGCGGCGCCCACGGAGCAGGCCGTCCCGGCTTGGGACCGCCACCCCCGCACGGGCGAGCTCCAACAGGCAGCGTTCGACCTGTGCACCAGCGACCCAGCCACCGGCCGCCAGATCTCCATCGGCTGGAGCATCACCTGCGTACTGTACACTCAACCTACGCGCCACGCAGGGGTGCCCGGGCCGAGAGAGAGACGGGCTGGCGGCCGCACAGGCGGTGGAACAGAAACGAGAGCGCTACCCTCCGCAGTGGGGAGAACTGGTCCCCTTAGTCTTCGAGACGGGGGGGCGGCCCAGCGACGAAGCAGCCAGCTTCGTCCGCAGCTACGGAGCCGGTTTAGACGACGGCGACCGCTCCGAGCTGCTGGGCGGCCTCTGGCGGCAAATCAGCAGGACCCTTCAAAGAGGGAATGCCGAGATGCTGCTGAGCGCGCTCGGGCGCTAAACCACGACGACGACCACCTCTAGCGCGCGGCAGCCGCCAGCACCACGGCGCGGACGAGGGCCAGACGACGACACGGCGACTGCCACCACCACGACTACCGTCGCGGCCACCACCGCCGCGACCACGACAAGGGCCGCACGACAACAACCGTCTCTAGCACGACGACGACCACCACCGCGACCTGCGCCAGCATGACGACCCCACCGCCCTTGCCCCTGCGGCCCACCCCGCCCCCGCGACGAAGACGTCGACGTCCCCCACGGCTTCTTCGACCACCCCAACCGCCCCCCGCTCCCAGACACCCCTCCTTCTGGCCTCCTTTCCTCCCTCCGCCTGGCCGCCCCAGCTGCAGCACTGCTCCGTTCTCGTCCCCCTCCTCTTTCTCCTGTGCCTCAGCAGCCTAGCGCGGGGCGGAGGTTTTCGGCACCCAGGGGCCGCCGCTGGCTGCCCCCCCAATGGCCCAGTTGCCCCTGGGTTGTTTCGGACCTCGCCTCACCCCCTTCTTTTTTCTGGAGGGGGCATAGGAGGGAGGGAACGAGGGAGGGAGGGAGGGAGGGAGGGAGGGAGGGAGGGAGAGGAGGAGGAGGA
>CAUYUJ010016090.1:65000-137500 GCA_963575745.1 Prorocentrum cordatum | reverse complement strand
CTTTTTCTCGTTTTTGGCTCCTTCGCTCGTCGCCCGCCGGGCCCCCCCACACCCATCGGAAGTCTTAAGGAAAAGCGTGAATATCTGTGCACTCCGAATTTTGCCCAAGAAAATCAGGAATCAGACCCGGACCCTGGGCGTTTTTTGAGCTCCTCTTCTTCGTGGGATGTTCTTATATCTGGACTTGGACCACGGTTGAAGAAAACGCTTGGAGTGAACTCGATTTTCTTAGCGTAGATCTTCTCAGTTCTGAGCTGGGGTGTACCCCTGTCCCCTCATCATGGCCATGATGGCCCCAAGACAACACTGGGACAGCCCCAGGAACACACACCCCTCCTCCTCGCCCCCT
Source organism: Prorocentrum cordatum (assembly GCA_963575745.1). NCBI lineage: Eukaryota > Dinophyceae > Prorocentrales > Prorocentraceae > Prorocentrum > Prorocentrum cordatum. Next base: position 137,151 of record CAUYUJ010016090.1, on the reverse strand, counting down.
GCTCTCCTGGCCCGTTCGGCCTCCCTTCTCGTGCCAGAGCCAGGGCTTGCGTGCCACTTGTTCTGGCGTCTCGGTCGTAGAGGCGGCTTGGGCCTCGCGTAACGGCGGGGGCGCTACTCGGAGGGGGGGGGGGGACAGCGAAGGCTGCAGAAAAAGAGCCCTTCGGGGCCCCTTTGACGGACCCTCAGGGCCAGGTGAACCTTTCTTCCCCCCCCCCCTCGCTTCCTCGCCCCCCCCCCCTTGAAGCGACGCCCCAACGGCGGGTGGACCAAAGTGGGGGGCGCGGCCTCTGCCGGGGTCTACTTCGGTGCCGCCGATCCTGCTCGGTACGGTTCTGGCTGGCCCCATCCGATTCGGTGCGCACGTTCCGGCGATCCGATGGGGCCCGAAGTCTGCGTGGCGCTGGTGCACATCCTGGCGCAGCCGAGCCGATCCCATGTCCCGAGTCGCTGCTGACCGATCCTGCCTCTGCCGGAAGGGGGAGTGAGAAGCAAGGAGGACGGAGGAGGAGAGAGGAGAATGGAGGGAGGAGGAAAGGGGGAAGAAGGAGGAGGAAGGAGGAGGTGAGAGGAGAGAGGAACGAGGAGGAGGAGGAGGAGAAGGAGGAGGAGGAGGAGGAGGAAGGGGCACGAGGTAGAAGGAGGAAGAAGGAGGAGGAGGGAGGAGGGAGGAAGAGGAAGGAGGAAGGCAGCTTTAGAGGTGTCTTGGGACCTCCGTGGGGCACGTGGGGCCGCCTTCGGGCCTGACCCGCAGCTGCAGCATTACATGTTGCAGTGGCTTCGGTCTCTTCGGCAGAAAGGGGCGTCGTCGACGCTACCACAAGTCTCTTCCTGATGACTCTTCACTCGGACAAACCCTGCAGGGGCACGGCTATATCTATACCGCCCCCGGCTCACTCGGGGCGCCCCCTGCGGACATCGCAGAAACATAGCATGTTGGGTGAATTGTCCAGTCGGTATGGGCCATAGCCTACGCGCTGCAACGCTACAGTGGCGACCTTTCGAGGGCTCGTACTTCACAGAAGCTTCCTGTCTGGGGGGCGACAGAGAACCACAGCCTTTCAAGCTCTCTTGGAAGCTCTCAGTCTCTGAGCCATGCTGGGGAACATGTTTAGGCCTCGTAGGCGAATCCGAGGCCTGCAGCCAGGCGCACGCACAGATAAAACACAAAAGCAGGTTCGGACTCTCATTGATTGTAGCATTTCTCCATGGAGGCGCTGGGTCCACCTTGCAATAACGCTGGCGAACATACAATGGAGACCCATGCGAAGAAACACCCTGCTTGCCTCCAGGGTGCCCCGGGTGTCTTGGGTTTCGCCGGTTTTGCGCTGGACAGCGTGACGTGCCCACATCGAAAATCAGTGGACGCCGTGGGATCTCAGAATTGGGTTTCTAGCAGATGGTTCTTTGTGGTCGAGCCCCTACTGCATGAACAACAAATGGGCCGTACCCCACAGATGGCGCTCTGTGTGCGCATGCTGTGCTACACAGCTTTCAAGTTGCGAGGGAGAGACAACTGCTCGGGGTCCACGCTGCCAGTCGCTGCAGGAGGTTATGTCGACACACGTTGGGGCCGTCGTGAGCCACCCTGGAGAGTACCCATCGGTCGTTGAAAGTAGGTATGTTTGGATTCCCAGATTCCAATCTATTTTCAGCGCCTTCCTACTTCAAGAGTCGCGTGCTTTTCCTTATTCCCTCCTCTTCAGGAGGCGGGCGGAAATCCAATATATTTCCAACGCCTTCCTACTTCATGTTTCTACCTGCTTCTTCCGACCGATGGGTTGCTTGCGCGGCAGTACCGGCCAGCACAGGGAAAGGGGCGCAAAACAAGGGCGCGAACACCTCGAGGCGCCCAGTTCAGGTCCACAGAGACGATCGGGGTGGGCGTAAAGGGGGGAGTTGGGGAAAGGGTAGGGTGCGAGGAGGAGGAGGAGGAGGAGGAGGAGGAGGAGGAGGAGGAGGAGGAGGAGGAGGGGTGCAAACATCTGCTCCGTGAAGGGAGAAGCTTCGAGGAGGTGTCTCTCCGCTTGTCCGCCCCCAGGGGCCCGCTTCGGGGCCCCGAGGCCGTGGAGCAGGCATCCAGGGTGGACAAAATGACCAAGGAGGGCCATGGGAGTAATCCAGGGAGGAGGAGGAGGAGGAGGAGGAGGAGGAGGAGGAGGAGGAGGACGACGAGGAGGAGGAGGAGGAGGAGGAGGGAGGAGGAGGAGGATTGTGTCGGCGGCGAGCCTAGGGGGAAGACAGATGGGGCGGGGATTTTCAGAAGGCTCGGAAGGCCTCCTGCCTTCTGAGCAGTTTCCCAGGCTCTCTTCGAAGACACAGGCGGCTTCTCAGAGACAGCTTCCCCACCTCGGGACCTCCGCCGCCCCCATGGGGGGCTTGCGATCTGCGCAACTGTCGCCACTTTCGTGGGCTCCTGGGAGGCCCAGCGGAGGTGGGTCCCACGCGGACCACCTCGGGACCTCGTCGCCCCCTGGGGGGCTTGCGATCTGCGCTGCTGTCGCCACTCCTCGTGGGCTCATGGGAGGCCCAGCGGAGGTGGGTCCCCCCCCGCGAAGCACCGGCCGAGGCACCCGCGTGATGCCACCAACGGCGTATCGGCCGAACGTGGAGAGGTGCAGAATTATCCAGGCCTACCACATGGGCTCCGAGCGGGGGGGGCGGTCGACGCATTGCCGACTTCGCCGATGTATCGGCGACGCGTTGGTGATGCATTGTCGATGCGTCGCAGTCTTCCGACCTCATTTGCTCGGACCCCATTTGGGAGCCCTCCGCAGTGCACCATGGAGATTGTCCTGGCGAAGGGATGCAGGCGTGAGCGCCGCAAGGCGAGTGAACAGAGAGGGGTGTGCTGAAATGAACGGGACGGCATGCGGACCCTGCAACTGGGGCCTTCGACCAGGGATAAGGCACAGCATCTCACCATGGATAGAAATTGTTCTTATACGCAGCCCTCGGTAAGGTCAGTTGCTCTTCTGTTATAGCCATGCGTTCGTGCCAGCCGTGCGTTCGAACAAATCGTGTGAGGGTTCGTGCGAGCCCGATTGGTCCACAGTCTTCCAGAGAGGCATCCGCAGGCGGTCGAAAAGGCAGGCAGGTGAGCCGCCTGGTGGTTCACCCGTCTGGGCGATGCCTCGCTCGGCTGGGCCCAGGAGCTTGGACGCCCATGAGAAGCTCAGCAGTAGTCTCGCTGAGCCGTGCTCCAAGCCCCTCACCACGGCCAGGAGACGATACCTCACCAATTTCGAGCTTGGGAGATATCCCAAGGATCAGGTTTCGAAGGTTTCGAACCGAGCGAAGGCCTCGTAGTTCGTTTCCTTTCCTTTCATATCGCACCGCGATGGAGCCCATTCCCATTCCCATTCCCCCCCTGTGCAGGACCTGCCAGTGGGGGCACCCCGGCTGGACCCGGAGGCCGTGCTGGCGCTCCGGGCCTTTGACCCCTCGCAGCAGGCGGCGGCCCCACGCGGAGCGGCGCAGGGCAGGTGGAGGCAGAGGGCCGTCGGGGAGCAGGGGGGGGCAGGAGGGGCGGGGAGGAGGAGGAGGAGGAGGAGGAGGAGGAGGAGGAGGAGGAGGAGGAGGAGGAGGAGGAGTGGCGGGGAGGCGTGCCCCCGACCTGGATGTGCAAGTGAGGTGGCCAAGAAGATGTGATTCACTCTCTGTGCTGTGAGTTGTGCTGCGCAGGCTATGTGGTGCAGGCTATGCGGTGGAAGCCGCGTGGTGCGAGCTAAGTGGTGCAAGCTCCGTGGTGCAAACTCTGTGATGTACGTTCTGTTGTGTGAGCTGCATGGTGTATGCCACGTGATGCAGGCTATGTGGAGCAAGCTGTGTGGCGCTCACTGAATAACGCCCACGACGTGCCTACGGCCGCCCACCAGGCGAGACCGCGCCACACCCGCCCAGCGCACGGGGTGTCCACTAAGCGCTCACTGCCACCCACCAGGCGAGATCTCACCGCATCCGCCCAGCGCACAGAGCGCCGACGAGGCGCGCACTGCTGCCCACTAGGCGAAACCTCACCACAAGGACCCTCTTCTGATGATGATGACGATGATGATGATGCTGATGATAAGAAGGGGGAGGAGGATCATGATCATCTTATGATGAATATTACGATGCTGATGATGATGATGATGATGATGATGATGATGATGATGATGATGGTGGTGGTGATGGTGGTGATCGTGATGATGAGGGTGGTGATGCTGATCATGATTATGATGCTGATGATGATGGCGATGCTGCTGCTGATGATGGTGGTGGTGATAATGATGGCGATGATGATGCTGCTGCTGATGAAGATGATGCTGAGGATGATGGTGATGTTGATGATGATGATGATGATGATGACGATGCTGATGATGTTGATGATGATGTTGATGATGATGGCGATGGTGATGATAATGATGCTGATGCTGATGCTGATGTTGATGCTGATGCTGATAATGATGGTGATGCTGATAGTGATGGTGATGATGATGATGACGATGACGATGACGATGACGATGACGATGATGATGATGATGATGATGATGATGATGATGATGATGATGATGATGATGATGATGATGATGATGATGATGATGATGATGATGATGATGATATGCTCTCAAAGCTCGGTTGGCCTGAAAGGGGTTCAGGTCAATGACTTGGCCTCGGCTCGGTCGGGACTGTGCCGAACCCGCCTGTGGCCTCGCTGGCGGGAGGCGCTCTCTCTTCACATCGACCTCCGTGGGGCCACTTCTGGGTCCCGGGGGCCATCCAAGACGGATCCGGGGCCCAAAATTGACCTTGGGGAAAAGTCGGTCGGGAGCTCTTGCGTCGCGAATCGAAAACAATAAGCACACACACACACGAACATACACACACACACACACACACACACACACACACACACACACACACACACACACACACGCACACACGCACACACACACACACACATACACGCACACACACACACACACACTTTGTTGCACAGCGGGTTGATCCAACGCAGCGAGTGAGAAGACGGGGCATTCCTAACTTGGATTGCCACCGAATGTCTGCCAGTGGGGGGTCAGGACGCCAGAAACGTATCTGACGCGCGTAGGATTCTAGATGAGCCGAGCCGAAGCGGAGTGCACACACACACACACAGACTTTTTTGCGTCGGCGGCTAGGCAGAGTGACTGCGCCGGCGATGTCGCCTAAGTGGGGCACACACAACGCGAAGTCAGCCGCCGTGCACGGGGGAGGGAGGAGGACGCCCCGTGCGCGGGCAGAAGGAGGCGGGCAGACTTTTTTGCGTCGGCGGCTAGGCAGAGTGACTGAGCTGGCGATGTCGCCTGAGTGCGGCGCACAGAACGCGAAGTCAGCCGCCGTGCACGGGGGAGGGAGGAGGACGCCCCGTGCGCGGGCAGAGGGAGGCGGGAGGCCGGGCCCCGCTCAGAGCGGGGCCAGGCGTCGGCGGGGCAGCGCCGGGGGGCAGGGGCCAGCGGCGGCGAAGCAGCCTCCTCCTCTCTCCTCCTCTCCTCCTCCTCCTCCTCCTCCTCCTCCTCCTCCTCCTCCTCCTCCTCCTCCGGGGTTCAGAACAGGCGGCGGCGAGAAGCGGCGCCAGGGGGGGGGGCAGTGCCCAGCACGGGCTGGGAGCGAGGGCAGCGAGCAGCGAGAGGCCGAGGTGCCGAGGTCTCACGTGTGGCCTGCGAGGCGCCCAGGGACAGCGACGAGGGCGAGAGCACCACCCGGCCGGCGAAAGGACAGCGACGGACAGCGAGCCCACCAGCCAGGGAGCGGCGGGCGGCGCCCCGCCCGAGGTGCGAGGTCGCGGTTGCCACTGAGGCAGCGCGAGACCGCCCTGCCAGGACGGCAGGGGCGAGGGGGGCGGCCGGGGAGGAGAGCGTGCCAGGCGCCGAGGTCAAGCGTGGCCTACGAGGCAGCCCTGGTCGAGACAGCCGACCCGAGGCGGGGGGCAAAGCGGGGAGGAGGCGCGACACACATACACAAACAGACACACACACACACACACACACACACACACACACACACACACACACACACACACACACACAACACGCACAACAACACACACACACACACACACACACACACACACACACACACAACACACGCACACAACACACACACACACACACCCACACAACACACAACACACACGCACACACACACACACGTACAGACATACAGACGAACATAAACACGCACACATGCACACACCTACACACAACACACACACAACACACAGCACACACACACACACACACACGAACACAGACACACACACACACACACACAACACACACACACATACAACACACAAAATTACTCCGACGGGAGGACCCCACATGAGAATATGTTCAGCTTGCCCTTGGCCCTTTCCTCTTCGCCCTGGCAGACACCCTCCTCTCGCCCTCTGCTCTGGCTCTCCTCCTCCTCCTCCCTCTCCCTCCTCCTCCTCCTCCTCCTCCTCCTCCTCCTCCTCCTTCTATTTCCTCTCCTCCTCCTCCTCCTTCTATTTCTTCTCCTCCTCCTCCTCCTTCTATTTATCCTCCTCCTCCTCCTCCTTCGATTCAGGCCTGAGGGGCCCAAAAGTCAGGACAGTTACAGGATGCCGATGACCCGCCTCGGATTAGAACATGAAATGCAGGCCCCTGAGGGAGGGAGCTCCCGCCTGAGACTTCCTCACAATTCACTCACTGACGAGGCTCCCGCCTCATACTTCCTCCATATTCAAGCCTGAGGAGCCCAAGAGTGAGGACAGTTACAGGATGCCGATGGCCCGCTTCGGATTCAAACATGAAGTGCGGGCCCCTGAGGGAGGGAGCTCCCGCCTGAGACTTCCTCACAATTCACTCACAAACGAGGCTCCCGCCTGATACTTCCTCCATATTCAAGCCTAGGGAGCCCAAAAGCAACGACAGTTACATGATGCTGATGACCCGCCTCGGATTCGAACATGAAATGCAGGCCCTTGAGGGAGGGAGCTCCCGCCTGAGATTTCCTTACAATTCGCTCACTGACGGGGCTCCCGCCTGATACTTCCTCCACGCTCAGGCCTGAGGAGCCCAAGAGTGAGGACAGTTACAGGATGCCGATGACCGGTCTCGGATTGAAACATGAGGTGCGAGCCCTTGAGGGAGGGAGCTCCCGCCTGAGACTTCTTCACAAGTCACTCACAGACGAGGCTCCCGCCTGCGACATACTCCATGTTCAGGCCTGCGGAGCCCAAAAGTGACGACAGTTACAGGAGTCCGATGACCCGCCTCGGATTCAAACACGAAGTGTGGTCCCCAGAGGGAAGGAGCTCCCACTTGAGATTTCCTCACAATTCACTCACAGACGAGGCTCCCGCCTGATATCCCCTCCATATTCAGGCCTGAGGAGCCCAAAACTGAGGACAGTTACAGGATGCCGATGACCCGCCTCGGATTCGAACATGCGGTGCGGTCCCTATAAGGAGGAGGCTCCCTCCTGAGACCTCCTTGCAGTTCGCTCACCGACGAGGCTCCCGCCTGAGACATCCTCCATTGTCATGCCAGGGGGTGAGTGATGACGAAATGATGAGTGAGTGAAAAATGATGGTGAGTGAGTGAATGAGTGAGTGAGTGATGATGATAATTGTGACGATGAGAAGTGGGTGTGTGAGTGTGTGGTTGAGTGAGTGTGAGTGTAAGTGAGTGTATGTGTGCGATTGATGAAAATGATGATGATGATGATGATGATGATGATGATGATGATGATGATGATGATGATGATGATGATGATGATGATGATGATGATGATGATGATGATGATGATGATGATGATGATGAGATGATGATGATGATGATGATGATGATGATGATGTGATGATGATGATGATGATGTGATGATGATGATGATGATGATGATGATGATGATGATTGATGATGCAGTGAGGAGTGAGTGATGACGGGGGAGACAGGGGGGTGAGGGAGGATTGCGCGGGGAATCCAGAGAAAACCAGAGCCCCACTTGGGATGTGGGGCAAACCGTCGGGGCCGAGGCCATGCACGTGGAGGAGGCACAAGCAGCACAGGCACAGAGCAACGCACGGAGGACGCCCCGCCGCCCGCACCAGCGCTGCCGTCCGCAGCTGCCACGGCCCCCGCGCAGCCTCCGCCGCCGCCCCGGCGGAGGCCGCGCGCGCGCGCGGGCGCTCGCCCCGGGGCGGCGAGAGGCGTGCCCCTGCGCGGGCCGCGGGCCCTCCCCTGCGAGGCCCCTTCGGGTCGTGAAGAAAACACGATAGGAGGCTTCTCTCGTTCTGTGCGGAGGAGGGCGGAGGGGGGAGGGGAGGAGGAGGACGAGGAGGAGGAGGAGGAGGAGCGAGAAAGCGAGGAGGAGGAGGCGGAGGAGGAGGAGTGAAAAGCTGGGGGCGCCCTGTGCCAGGGGCACCTTCTATAGCAGCCCCCGAACACCCTTCAGAGCCGCCGGCTCTCGGAGATCACGCGATGTATCCCTGGCCGAGGTTGTCCCCGTCTCGGCGTCGTCTTGCCTCGGAGCCTCTTCCCCAGGACGGCTCTCTTCGTCCCGAGCCGCTTCTGTTTGACGGCCCTGAGGCCCGAGGCCTGCCGGCAGAGGCTCTTAAAAGAAAACAAGCTCAAACGAAAACAAAACAACTACAAAGGGGCAAAGAACAACCACAAACGGGCCGCGACGACTTGTTCGAGGCGCTGGATGTCCCCGAAACTCCGACGTCGTGCATTCGTTCGCAGCGGGACCCCCCCTGAGGTCTCGACCCCTCTCCCGGGCTCGTCGTCCCGAGTGGTTTGTTTGACGGGCCCCTGGGCCTGGCGAGGGGCCCCTGGACGCCGAGGAGGGTCCAAAGCCGTCCGTCATAGTTGTTGTTACGACGCGAGGTGGTCAGGCCGCGCCGATTTTCTTCGAGGCGACGGGTGCATGGGCCGAGCAGGCCTACAGGATGTACGTGTCGCTCTCCGAGCATTCTTGTTTCGCCCCAGGCCAGTTGGTGATGGCCCCAGGGCCCGACAACGGGCAACAGAGGCCGATATCGAGGAAACCCGCGCCTGGATTGAACAAAGAACATCAGCCCAAACTGACAGTAAGGATGAGCGACTTCCCGAGGTTGCCCTTGCATCGTGTGCTCTTCGACCCATCCTTGGCCCCTTTTCGCTGGCCAGCGCCTTCGGGTTAGGGTGCTCTTGGGGCGAGCTGCATCCGCTCGGAAAGTGTCAGCATGGCCGTCCGAGGCCCTTGCACCCTCATCGTGCATCCTCCTCCCTCCTCCCCCTCCTCCCCCTCCTCCTCCTCCTCCTCCTCCTCCTCCTCCCAACTCCTCCCCACCCTCCTCCTCCTCTGCCGCCACCTTACCTCCTCTCCTCCTCCTCCCTCCTCCCCCTCCTCCCCCTCCTCATCGTCCGAGGCCCTTGCACCCTCATCGTGCATCCTTACTATCCATGTTGACTGCATCGCCAGAGATCTGGGGATGCCCCGGCTCTCCTCGCCCTGCCCTTCACCTTACGGTCGGGAACTTGTGGATCGGGATTCGTATGGATCGTAAGGACCCCTAAGGATCCCTCGAACTCCTCAAGGTCCCTAGGGTTTCCTATGGGTTCCCTCGTGGATCCCTAGGGGGGGGGCCAAAGGTTTCTCAGGATTCCCTCCTGTGGGTCTCTGAGGGTTCCTAGGTGTCCATGGGGATCCCCAAGGATACCTCAAGATTCCTGAAGATCCCTGAAGATTCCTAAAGAGTCCATGGGGATTCCTGAAGATCCCTGAAGATTCCCGAAGATTCCATTGGGAGGAGGAGGAGGAGGAGGAGGAGGAGGAGGAGGAGGGGGAGGAGGAAGGAGCAGGGAGGATGGAGGGGTGGGAGGGGGAGGAGGAGGAGGAGGAGGAGGAGGAGACGAGAGTGAGGAGGAGGAGGAGGAGGAAGGAGGAGGAGGAGGAGGAGAGGAGGCATCCCGCGCCGCCCTCAGCCGGCTCTTGCCCCCACCGCGCCCGCGGCGCGACCAGCGCCACCCTCACCTATGGCCCCGCAAAGTTCGACGCCTGGACGCCTCGAGCTCTCCCGAGACGGAGCACGCGGAGAGGATCGACACGCAACGGTGGGCTCCTCCCCTCCTCCCATCCTCGCCTTCCTCCCTCTCGTCCCTCCTCTCACTAATCCCCTCCTCTACCCTCCTCATCATCATCCATCCTCCTCCTCATCCTCTCCATCCTCCTCCCTCATCCTCCTCCTTCCCTCCACTCATCCTCTCCTCCGCCTCCTCCTCCTGGTCCTTCCTCCCCTCCTCTCCTCATCCTCCCTCCTCCTCTCATCCTCCTCCTATCCTCCTCCTCATGAGTCCATCTCCTCCTAAGCCTCCTCCTCCTCCTCCTCTCCTCCTCCCTCCTCTACTCCTCATGGGCCTGGTCCTCCTCCTCCTCCTTCTCCTCCTCCTCCTCCTCCTCCTCCGCCTCCTCCTCCGTGATCGGGACGAGGGCGGCGGTGATATCCGTGGCCAATCCACGACTGGATGCCCCCCGGCTTCCAGACCCTGGATCCCTTCTCCAAGGGTTCCTTTATCCAGTGCCCTCACCGTGATTTCCGCTCGCAGGGGATGGCGTGTCGCCGGGGCCGCCAGGGTGGCACGCTACCCAGACCCCCGACGTCGTGATTGTTGCAGGACGTCGACCCCCAGAGGTCTGGACCCCTTCCCCAGGGCTGGGCTTCTCATCCGGAGTCGTTTTTGTTGACGGCCCCAGGGCCCGGGAAGGGCCCCCAGAGGACGAAGATCGCGAAAAACAGCCCGTCGCGATTTCTTCACAACACGAGGGGGTCTGGGCGACACGCTGTCCGACAGCTCCCGACCAGAAAAAAAAAAACACACACAACAGACAAGTAACAAACACAATCACAATCACATTCATAATCACAATCACATCAACAACAACAGCAATAACAACAACAACAGCAACACAAACAGCAATAATAATAGCAGCAACAACAACAACAACAACAACAACAACAACACCAACGACAACAACGACAACAACAAGAACAACAACAACCATTTTGAGGCTGTACGCTCTTACTTGCCCGCGAGTCATTCAACACGTATACCCTACACCCTCGAAACCCGCCCTCTTCGTCTTCGATCACACCCCTTTCGGGGGGATTATTTCTCTTTGCTGGGGCCGGCGGGCTTAGACGTACGGGCAAACCGGAACGGGCGGACAATCCTTCGGGGGCGTACATCTCTCTGCCCGCCATTGGAATTGGCGCGGGCCCTGCAAGAGGAGGAGGGGAAGAACGAGGGAGAGTGGGAGGAAGGGGAGGGGGAAGGACGAAGGAAGAGGGAAGATACCACGTTGTGAAGGCGTCCTTGGCGCGTGCGTGGTTCCTGAGCGCCGAAACGCAATTCCAGAATAATTTGTGAGGACGTCGCACGCGAGAGCGCAGTCCTGAGTACATTGTGAGGAAATCTCGGGCGGGAGCGGGGGCCCTGACTAAGTTGCGAGGAAGTCTCAAGCGGGAGCGCCGTTCCTGAGCAAATTGCACGGAAGTCTCAGGCGGGAGCGGGGGTCCTCACTAAATTGCAAGGAAGTCTCAGGCGGGAGCGCCGTTCCTGAGTCAATTGCGCGGAAATGTCAGGCAGGAGCGGGGGTCCTGAGTAAAATTCGAAGAAGTCTCAGGCGGGAGCGCCGTTCCCACGTAAATTGCACGGAAGTCTCAGGCGGGAGCGGGGGTCTTGATTACATTGCGAGGAAGTCTCAGATGGGAGCGCCTTTCCTGAGTAAATTGCGCGGAAGTCTCAGGCGGGAGCGGGGGTCCTGAGTAAAAATCGAGGAAGTCTCAGGCGGGAGCCGTTGTTGTTGTAGCCCGGGGGGCAGGGGCACAGTTTGAGCAGGAAGACGTTCCTTTAGAAAAAACAAGGTGCGAGCCCCGGGGGTAGCCCTTCAATCGAAAAAAATCAATGTGCACCGGTGGGGGGGGATCAACAATAATTATTCTTCAAGAATGAGAGTTCAACAACAACAATCAGTTTAAGACTGTTCGTTCCGACCTGCTCACGTGCCAATCAATACGTATATCCCAAACCCTCGGTACGTCTACTTAGTGCAGCCCCTAGAAAAAAAAGGAAGAGAGGACGGGTGGAAGGGGTAGGGAGAAGAATACAGCACGAGAGAAATTAGCATGAGGGGGGCAAGGAGCAGAAAACAAGTGGTAGAATCAGACGGGCAGATCGGGTGGGCAGACCCATAGCAGGCAGGTCGGGAAGGCGGGCCCAGGCGACGAGGTCGAGCAGCCGGGTTGTTGAAGCGTGGGTCCTGCATGAATCGCGAGGGAGTCTCGAGCGATAGCGCGATTCCCAAGTAAATCGTGAGAAAAGCCAGCGTGGGCCACGAAGGGCATAAAATCCGAGGCCACAGAGGGCAGCAACGGGGCCGCTGCAACGGGGCCACGAAGGGCAGCGAGGGGGCCACAAAGGGCGACAGCGGGGCCACGAAGGTCATGCATATGGGGCCACGACGGGCGCGAGCGAGCGGGGGCCACGAAGGGCATTCGTATACGGGGCCACAGAAGGCGACAGCGGGGCCACGAAGGGCAGCGAGGGGGCCACGAAGGGTGACAGCGGGGCTACGAAGGGCATGCGTATGGGGCCACGACGGGCGCATGCGAGCGGGGGGCACGAAGGGCATAATTAATGCGGGGCCACAAAGGGCAGCGACGGGGCCACTGAGGGCAGCAACGGGGCCACGAAGGGCAAGTGAAGGCGACCGCGGAACCAGTACAGGCAGCGAGGCGCATTTAAGGCTGGCGAAGGGCAGCGAGCGGCGACTGCAGTCATGAACGGGCTGTTTCTGGCGGGCAGGCCCCGACGTTTGAACCGCCAGGCAAGATGTAGCAGGAGCGCGATTCCTGAGTGTCGAGGACCGGCATCTGAATAAATTGTGAGGAAATATCAAGCGAAGCGGTTCGGTAGTACGTTGCGAGGAAGTCCCAAGCGAGAATGCGATGCTGTAATAAGTTCTCAGGAAATATCAAGCGGGAGCCGCGATTCGGTGGTACATTGCCAGGAAGTCCTAAGCGAGAGCGCGATTCTTCAATGAATTGTGAGGAAGTATCAGGCGGGAGCCGCTGTTGTTGTAAACCGGGGGCCAACAACACAGTTTGGCCTTCAAGGTTTTCCTAAAACAGGGTGCGAGCCCCAGGAGGCAGTTCAAAATCCAAAGAAATAGAATGTGCACTGGGCCGGGGGATCAATCAGTAGTTATTCTTCGGAAGCAAGAGTTCAACAACAACCAGCAGCAGCAGCAGACGTTCCATGATATCTCGGCCGCCGCGTGTCGAACCCGCAGGAGCCGCATGGCACGGTTAGCGTTTTCAAAAAAAAAAAAAAAAAAAAAAAAAAAAAAAAAAAAAAAAAAAAAAAAAACACGGCGGCAGAGGCCTCAGGCGGCGCGGCGCTCCGCGGGAGGCGGCGCGCCGCGGCGCGGTGGCCCCCCCGGGGACGGCGCCGCCGGGCCGACGGGCGACGGCAGCCCGCCGCGAGCACGCCGTGGGGCGCGGCAGCCACGGCGCTGGGGGCGACCCCCTCGAGGTCAAGACTCCTCCTCCTCCTCCTCCACCTCCTCCTCCTCTTCCTCCTTCTCCTCCTCTTCCTCCTCCTCCTCCTCCTCCTCCTCCTCCTCCTCCTCCTCCTCTTCCTCCTTTCCTCCTCTTCCTCCTCCTCCTCCTCCTCTCTCCTTCTCTCCTCCTCCTCCTCCTCCTCCTCCTCCTCCTCCTCCTCCTCCTCCTGCTCCTCCTCCTACTCCTACTCCTACTCCTACTCCTACTCCTACTCCTACTACTCATCCTCCTCCCCTGGAGGTCTAGGATGTTCCCAGACCCCCTCGCGTTGTGAAAAACACGCGACGGGCGGTTTTGCACCGTTTTGGGCCTCCAGGAGCCATTCCTGGGCCCCGGGGCCGTCAAAAAACGACTCAGGATGAGAAGCCGGTCCTGGGGAATGGGTCCAGACCTCCTGGGGGGCGGCGTCATGAAAAAAACATTGTTCCAACCCATCGACTTTTCGCCGGAGTGGCCTTCTGATGCGGGCCCAGGGGGGTCCCCCGATCGCCGAACGCGAAGTGGTAGCAGCGGTTTGTGCGCTCAGGTTTGGCCACCCCGCGTCCCCCGTTAAGCCGTGCACCACAGGTCACTCTGGCCCAGGGTCACTCTTGCGTGTAGCCTACTTTGGCCTTGATCTTGGTATCGCTCGGGCGTGCGCATTTTTTCTCGGCGAGGGCCATTGAGGAGCATTTTGGATCATCTAGCAAAAAAGTGCACGCACGAAATCGAAAAATGCACGGGAAGTGGACGTCCGAGCGATGATAGGTGATCTCCAGTACGAATTTCGAGCACCACGTAAGTACCGGAATGGAAGGTGTGTTTGTCATGTCGGCCCCTGGGGGGGCGATGTCGTTCGACACAGACTTTTCTGGGTGCTCGAACAAATTTCTGGGATGCGGTCCTGAAGTGCGATGGGAACAGCATAACTCGAGGTCCAGCGACGAGGGCGGCAGGGCGGCCATGGACTCGACCTCGGACGGCCGCGAGGCGTTCCTGCCGGCGCAGGATGCGGGCCTCCCCCTGCGATCCTGACCCAGACGTGCTCGCTTGGTGAGCTCTCTCGGGACATCGCAAGGGGGGGGGATGCCACAGGAGGGGGTGAGTTCAGTCCGCTGGCGCATCGAACTGCAGAAAAACCATGTAAAACGAGGTTTCCGGCCGCCGCCGGAACCCGAGAGGTGCCGACAGTCGGGGCGCGCGGGGGGCATCGTTTTTCGGAAATTCGATGCACCAGCGGATCTTACCCATCCCCCCCCCCTCAGGGTCCCCCCCCCCTTCGGTGGGCCCCGACTCTCGGGTCATGGAACAATTCTCGGCGGGAGGTGTTTCGTTGTTTGGGGCCTCTGCAGGACCTTTCCTGTGCCTCGGGGCCGCCGACCAAAACGACGCGGGATGAGAAGCCTGTCCTGGCAAATGGGCTGAGACCTCTGGGGGTCGGCGCCGCGCACAAAGCATGGCGTCGGGACTCTGGGGCTCCAGCTCCTGCCCTTCCCTTTTTTTCGGGCCGGCGCTCGCGTCGGGCTTCGGACCTCGGGACCCTCACGGATCGATCGGGCTCGAAAACATCACGCAGAAAGATGGGGCCCAGGGCTCCGGTCATGATTTTGCACGATGGTGCGATTTTTCTTGCGTCGTCGGATCTCAGGGTCTCCGACGAGGTGTTTTGTGTCAGCTGGCTGTTTCCCTCGATTTCTGCCTCCAGGGGCCGTCTTCGGGCCCTGGGGCTGTCAGGAATGGATCCTGGACGAAAGACTACCCCCTGGGGAAGCGGTCGGGGCATGCTTGGGCCGCAGATGCAAGAAGTCAGATCGGTTCCGTCCGTCCTGTTTTTCCTGTATCCACTGCGTCCTCCATCCTCTGGATCCTCCTCAACCATTCCTGCATTCTTCTCCTCCATCCACGCATCCTCCCGCCTCCTGCTTCTCCTCCTCCTCCTGCTCCTCCTCCTCCTCCTCCTGCTCCTCCTCCTCCTCCTCCTCCTCGCCCTCCTCCTCCTCCTCCTCCTCGTCCTCCTCCTCCTCCTCCTCCTCCTCCTCCTCCTCCTCCTCCTCCTCCTCCTCCTCCTCTATATTCTTCCTCTCTCCTCCTCCTCCTCTCCTCCTCTCCTCCTCCTCCTCCTCCTCCTCCTCCTCTGGTCCTCCTCCTCCTCCTAGTCCTCCTCCCTCTTCTGCTGCTCCATTCCCTCGAGGTGTATGGCGGCTTGCAAAGCAGGGAAGACAGCCAGATCACGTGGTGCAAGGGCCATGCCAAGGCTAGCATCACTTTGGCCATGGCTGAGAGGAGAATGACCTAGCCGACCACTACGTCTACTTGGGGAGTGCAATGGCAGTGGCACAGGCGCCATCAGGCCAGGCGGTCGAAGACTATTCGACAGCCCGCGGGCGGTACACGTGGCTCCATACACTGGCGGCCCAATACCCTGACTTCAATCACGCCGACCTGATACGCGGCAGCAGTGCAGCTCTTGCTCGGCCGCCTCGGCCGAGGAAGCTTCTGCACCCCACCAAGCCGCAGCATGACTCATCAGCTGTCCCTGAGATCCGACGACTCGAAAAAGTTGCAGCATCGCGAAAATCATGACTGGGGCCCTCCTAGACCCCTTCGTTCTGCGCCATCTTTCGAGCCAGATCGACCTGCGAGGGTCCCGTGGCGCGAAGCCCGGCGAGAACGCCCGCTCGAAAAAATTGAGACGCCAGTATCTCAGAGGTGGTAGAGGTGGTGCGAACAGGATCCTGACGCCCTGCGCTGAGCAGACCGCAACTGTTCCTCCATTCTTTTCCCTTATAAATAACTCTTCCCTGTCGCACACCGAGACCGGTCGAAAAAGCGGGCCGGGCGTGTCGCTTGAGACTTCCTCAGCACTTATATCTCTGAAGCTTAAGAGTTGGCAACCATTTAATACATGGAGGGCGGGTTGTTTTCAAAATGTGGCTCTCGCCTCAGCGCCGCGCACACTCGTCTTTCAAAAATGAAAGAGATTCGCGGATTGAGGGAGGTTCGTTTTCAAAATGTAGCTGTCGCCTTAGCACCGAGCACATAGGGTTTCGCGGATTCCCATGGTCAGCATACAAGAAATAGCGGTTTAAAAGGATTCAGGGTTGTGATGGTGCAACAGTTACGTTGACTCGGTGTGGTGAAGTCCCAGGGACGGTGTTCTGGCACGGTTTAAGATCGTCAAGATGCACCAGTCAGGTTGATCCGTGGCGTTGGAGTCCTGAGAAAGGTTTTCAGGTATGCTGTAGGGTCTTCAAACGGTTATCTCCCAACGAGGAAATTCCTTCAGTGGAAATAGACCCTTGTATGGGGCCTATGAAGAGGGAACTCGGAGGGAGGGTTACCCCAACATCGTTGATGAGTCATGGGTTTGCACTGGTCCTCCTCCTCCTCCTCGCCCTCCTCCTCCTCCCTCCTCCCTCCTCCTTCTCCTCCTCTCCTGGCAGGGGGGGAAGAGTCAAGAACCCCTTCCCCACCCCCACACCGAAAACTATGGAGGAAGGAGGTTCCGGACCCCCCATCCCCAGAAACTATTTGGGGGGCCCAGGGCCCCCCCCAAAGGGGACTACACGACGATGACGACGACGACGACGACGACGACGGATGACGACGCCGACGACGCCGACGGCGACGATGACGGCGACGACGACGACGACGGCGGCGGCGGTGGCGACGGTGGTTATGGCGGACGTGACCTGATTGAAGTCTGGCTTTGGCTTGTGGTTGGTGTGACCTGATAGGGATCCCTGTCTGGCCCGTGGTGGCGACGACGACGACCACGACCACGACCACGACCACGACCAT
Source organism: Prorocentrum cordatum (assembly GCA_963575745.1). Classification (NCBI taxonomy): domain Eukaryota; class Dinophyceae; order Prorocentrales; family Prorocentraceae; genus Prorocentrum; species Prorocentrum cordatum. Next base: position 119,778 of record CAUYUJ010016090.1, on the reverse strand, counting down.
GACGACGACGACGACGACGACGACGACGACGACGACGACGACGGCGACGACGACGACGACGACGACGACGACGACGACGACGACGACGGATGACGACGACTACGACGACGACGACGACGACGACGACGACGACGACGACGACGACGACGACGACGACGACGACGACGACGACGACGACGACGACGACGGCGGCGGCGGCGGCGGCGGCGGCGGCGGCGGCGGCGGCGGCGGGGGGGGGGATGCGTTACCTTCCCCCGCCCTTTCGCGGGGGGTGGGGCGAGTCCGGACCTCCTGGTTCCTTGGGGGTGGGGGGGTTGGGGGTGGGGGTCCCTCGGTTTCTGAGGCACCCCCTTCTGATCTTTTTGGGGGGGGAGTTCCCCGGTTTTGGAGACCCCCCCTCATAGAGGTGCGGCCCGATGTTTGCACGGCAGGGTTGCGCATAATGGATTCGACCTCGACTCCGTGCCGATGCAGCCCGATCCGACGCGCTTGTCGATTCGATCCGATGTGACAGGTCGATGCTGACTGATGCTGCCCCCCCCTCCTCCTCCTCCTCCTCCTCCTCCTCCTCCTCCTCCTCCTCCTCTCCTCCTCCTCCTCCTCCTCCTCCTCCTCCTCCTCCTCCTCCTCCTCCTCCCTCCTCCTCCTCCTCCTCCTCCTCCTCCTCCTCCTCCTCCCCCCCTCGCTGCCATCGACGACTGACTGGAAAAGCCAGGGGGTGCGAATCCGGCCACGTTCCGCAGGAGCGCACCGCGCACCGGACGGGCCAGCTCCTCGTGGCCGCGAGGCTGGTGTTTGTCTTCTCGCACGGTCTGCTGGCCGTGTGCGTATCCGTCGCCATGGGCCTGGAGGTGACGCCGCGGTCCAAGGAGGAGGAGGAGGAGGAGGAGGAGGAGGAGGAGGAGGAGGAGGAGGAGGAGGAGGAGGGCTCTGGTCGCACGGTCTGCTGGCCGTGTGCGTATCCGTCGCCATGGGCCTGGAGGTGACGCCGCGGTCCACAATCCCACACAGCGGAGACAAGGGCTCCCACGAGGGCGCGAAGTTATTCGCGCTTCGCGGTCCTCGTTCCTTCGCCCCCTCCTCCTCGTCCTCCTCTTCTCCCTTTCGGGGAGCGGCGCGAGAGCGCGAAGTTATTCGCGCTTCGCGGAGCGCGAAGCGCGAAGTTGGGAGCCCTAGATCCCACACAGCGGAGAGGAGGGCTGGTCGAGACAACAGCGGCCCTCCTCGGCGTGTGTCGTCCTCTCTGGGGCCGCCTGGCGGCGTTCGTCGCCACGGCTCGGTCCGCCTCGAGACACAGGCCAGAGTGGACCTCAGGAGGAATCCAGAGGCCGACTTTGCGTGGATCTGGGCTGGGCGGGAGGGCTGCCGTTGTCCACGTGGGCCCAGTTGGCCCCTCCTCCGCAGACATCCGGCGCTTCGATCTTCTCGGTGCGTGGGCTTCCAGACCTCTCGACCTGCTCCCCTGGCATCGCTCGGACGTGTGCATGTTTTTCTCGGCGAGGACCATCGAGGAGCATCCTTGATCACTTGGCGAAAAAACCACGCACGAAACCGAACAAAAGCACAGGGAATAGACGTCCGAGCGATGGCAAGTTCCCCAGGGCCGGCGCGGAATCCCGAGCCGCGTCTCGACAGCCCTGAGGCCCGAGTCTGGCTTCCAGAGTTTGGATCGACATCGTGGCGGACCGGTCGCCTCGATGTGTCTGCATGTCCCAGGTCTTATTCGCTCGATTGCTTCGCACCGCTTTGGTTCCGATCGGCCTGACTCGATCGATGCTAACGCTGTCCATGTCGTCTCCCCTCCATCCGCGGGCATCGCACGCCAGCACGTTGCCTCAGCTCGGAGAAGCCTTAGGGGTGCACCTCTCTTCATCCTAGGCTTTCCTTTCTCACCCCCCCTCCCCAGGCCCCAGACGCCGTGTTTGTTTCATGATTTGGACCCCAGGGGTCTGGACCCCTTCCTGGGGACCAGCCTTCCATTTCGAGTCGTCGCTTCTGGCCCCGAGGCCCGGTCAGGGCCCCCAGGGGCCGAACATGGCAGAAAGGCTCCGCCGTGTTCTTCCACGGCCCGAGGGTGCGCGTGTGTCCCGCCTGCCCGAGGCCAAGACGTCCTGGTGGAGCCTCTTCGTGCCCGCCTGGCTGGGGGACGCCCTCTGCGCCCTGCTCGTCGTTGGGGCCTGGTTCGCCTCCTGCCCGTACGTGCAGCTGTGCCTCGGCGAGCATCAGGCCCACCCCGCCACCCACTCTCACCCTCCCTGCACCTGCACCTCCCCCCTCCACGCCTCCCCTGAGATCTGGGCGCTGCCACTGCTGCATGCCGGGCGTTTCCGCCCCGTTTCGGGCGGCGGGACCTTCGCAGATCGAGCCGGCTCGAAAGGTGCAGCAGAGAGATGGGGCCCAGGGTTCCGGTGGCGATTGTTCGCCATTACGGCAGGTTCGAGTCGTGTCGACTGGCGGCGACCCCGCCGACGGCGTTCAACGTTGAACGCCACTGGCGACCCAGAATCGGTCGATGTTGAATGATCGAACGTTGCGGGAACGACCGATCGTTCAAGGTTGAACGATCCCCGCGGTGTCAGAAGCCAACGCTGAAGTCGGCACGACACGAACCTGCCGTATGCTTTTTCCGCAGCGTCGGATCTGAGGGCCCGTTCGTCGCGGCAAGTAATGCCAACGAGCGGTTCTGGGCCGGTTTGGGCGCTGCGGGGGCCCTCGCCGGGCCCCGGGGCCGTCGGAAAATGGCTCGGGATGGGAAGCCGGTCCCAGGGAATGGGTCCAGATCTCCAGGGGACTGGTTGTGAAAAAGCGCGGGGGGGGTCTATGAGAGACCCCTATTGTGGACTCATTGTTGCGGTCGCTGCTGCGTAGTAGTGATTGCAGTCGTCGTAGTGCTAGAAGTGTGGTGGTAGCGGCGCTACAGGTCGTAGTAAGGTCGGTAAGGTGCTCGTAGTAGTGGTTAGTCGCGGCTGCGAATAAGTGGTGGTCTGTTCAGTGGTCAGTCGCGGTTGTGTATTAGTGGTAGTCTGTGTAGTGTTTAGCCGTGGTTGTGTAGGATTGCTTCTTTTTTTTACAATCCATTGTTTTTTGTTTTGTTTTTTTGTTTTTTGTTGCAATCCTTCGTGGTGGTCGCTTTAGTGGTTAGTCGTGATTGCTCATTAGTGGTAGTTTGGTCTCCAAGGAGGTTCAAGCTGGCGCGTGCAGTCGCGGCGCTCGCTGCCCCGAACTCCTTCGCCCCAAGGACGGTGCGTGGGGTGCTCCTCCTCCTCCTCATCCTCCCCCTCCTCCTCCTCCTCCTCCTCCTCCTCCTCCTCCTCCTCCTCCTCCTCGATCACTAGGCAATCTTGCCAACGCATCTTGCTCCAGCCAGCTTGTGAAGCGGCTTGGTAGTTTGTGTAGTGGTCAGTCGCTGTTGCGCAGTGGTGGTAATCCGTGTAGTTTGTAGTCGCGCCTGTGTAGCAGTGGTCGTCCGTGTAGTGGCTAGTCGTGTAGTGGTATTGGTGGTACTGGGAGCATTGGGACGGGTAACGCAAGTGCTGCCCTCCCCCTCCTCCTCCTCCTCCTCCTCCTCCTCCTCTCTCCTCCTCCTCCTCCTCCTCCTCCTCCTCCTCCTCCTCCTCCTCCTTGGGGAAGCACACGTCATGCCTACAGGCCCTCCGGTACGGGTGGGCGAGCCCTGCCCGCATCTTGGGCACTCCTTCCTTGGTGGCGACAACGGCAGCCGCGCCGCCCAGGGCTTTAGTTGCCCCCAAGGGCTTACATCTTCACGAGTGGGTGTGCGGGAGGGGCTCGAGGAGGGGAGGGGGGCGAGAAGGAGCGGAAGGGGGACTGTAATGACGCCCACTTTCTGCCCTCCACCTTATGAGCGGGATTCCTAAGGGGCCACGGGGATTCCGATTCCAAGGAGTTCCCAGGGATTCTTCATCCTAGGGGTTCCTAGGGGTTCCTAGGGGTTCCTTCGGATTCTGAGGAATTCCTACGAATTCTTTTGATTTTCAAGGGAATCCTTACTAAGGATTCCCAGGGATTTCCTTCGGGCCCCTTACCGATCCCGAGGGCTTCCCTTAGGATTCCTTGGAGGGTTCCAGGAATGCGTAGGGCTCCCTCGGGATTCCGATTCCAATAGGTTCCTAAGCATGATAACTCCTAGGGCCTAGGGGTTCCTGGGAAGCCCGACGGGGTCCTTAGGATTCATTCCTTTTGAATTCCCTCAGGATTCCCCAAGGAATCATTTAAGATTCCGCAGGGGCTCCTAGGTAGGCGGAGGAAGTGGTGAAGCAGAAGGGGGGAAAATGAGGGCGATGAGGAGACAGCTTCTCGGGGCCCTCTCGGGGCTCCCTGGTGGCTTTTCTGTAGGCCTCTTGGGGGGCCTCTTGGAGGCGCCCACGGGGTTTCCGGAGGCGGTCTTGGGAACCTCTCGGGGCATCTTGGGCCGTTTTAGGGAGGCAACTGGCCTATCTGACGACGGCGGCCTCTCTGACCGTTTCGACCCTCTTGGGGCGCTTGATGGCCGCTTTGGGACCCTCTTGGGGGCCTCTTGGCTCGGGGTGCTCTTGGGCCGACTCGGGGCCTTCATGGGGGGCCCTGGATTGTTTTGGAGTTACGTTGGAAGCCCCTTTGTGCCGACTTGGGCGGTCGGACACCCAAATTGGCGAGAACCTCAAAATCAAAAAAAAAATCGGCACCACTGATTTTGGTCTTCCCCGGGCTCTCCTGGAGGGCCTCTTGGGGCCCTCTTGGATCGTTTCGGGGGACTCGGGCAGTCTTCAGGCCGTCTTCAGAGCCGCCTGAGCCGCGCTGCGCCAGCTGGAGCGGTTTCAGCATTGTCTTGGTTGTCTGAGAGGCCGTCGCGGAGGCCATCTTGGCCGCTTGGAAACCGAAAAGGCCGCTGGAAAACAATTTCAGAGCAGCGATTTCTCGACCGCGCGTGGGCGAGGCGGAAAAGTCGGCCTGATGACCATGTTCTTTGTGGCGTAATTCATAATATATATATATATATATATATATATATATTATATATATATGTGCTATTTTGGAAAAACAGAACTCCACGACAACAGACGAGCATTCTAACCCGCCCACTCCGTGCAGGCACGGTGGCGGATATGCTGTGCAATCTACGTGGTGCACTCTACGTGGCGCAATTGTTTTTTTACTTCACGCGAATTGACAAGACCCATGCTATTGCAAACATCCCACCCACCCACCCGCAACTTGGTTTGCAAAAGCCAGGCGGCGGCGATTGCGATGAGTACTTGGCGTTGGCTGGTGCATTTGCGCGGCCGCGCTAGCCTGCGCATGCTCGCGCGCGCAGCGGCCGGCCAGTCTGGCGCGACCGACGCGGCCGCGGTGGCGCTGACGGCGGGGCGCTTCCCTTCGGGCACTTCCCCTCGAGTCAGTGGCTTGGGCAGGCGCGGTGCCGTGGCGACGCCGACAGCGGTGGACACGATTATGAGAGTAGCTACGATGGCGGCGATGGTGGCGACGACGACGGCAATGCCAACGACGGCGCCGATGTTGACCACGCCCGCCGACAACGATGAGGATGTCCTCGCGTCGGCGATGAAGGTTTTGAAAGAGTTCGACATGCGCGCGCGGCCGACGCGTGCGAGTGGCCCGCGTGGCCTTTTCCGACGCGAATGCGCCCCCACCGCCCCCCTCTCTCTCTCTTTCTCTTTGGATTGGATCAGATAAGCTGGATTGGATAAGAGAGCCCGCCGCAGGCGCCGAAAAAAATGGGTTATGAAATTAGCGAGATGCGTTAGCGCCGGGACGCCCGGGACACCCGGGACACCGCCCGGCCCAACTGGGACACCTCCCGGCCACTGGCGGACGGGAACGAACTATCGCTCCTACTGACACCCGGGACACCTGGGACACCGCCCGGCCCAACTGGGACACTTCCCAGCCACCGGCGGACGGGAACGGACTTTCGCTCCTACTTCGGCCTAGCTACAGGAGGATTACGCGCAGCTTCGCTTCGCCCGCACGCGCGACACGAACACGAAACCGAAACCGATTTCCCGGTGGGGGGTCTCCGTTTCACTGCGATCTCACCCCCCAACCTCCGACGAAAAGGTGAGCGGTTAAGTCCGGGGGAGTGGGGGAGATCTTTGTATTACAAGAATATCTACAGCGGCGACGAGGCGGCGACGGCGAGCACGGAGCCGCCAGACCGCGAACCAGGCCCAGACGACGGTCGGCGATGAAGCTGCGGCGGGGCGGCGACGGCGTGCACGGATCTGCCGGACCTCCATTGAGGCCCAGTTGTTCAGAGTGAAGGTAGCACCCCTTGAGTGCAAGCATTGTTTGGGGAGGAAGGAACTTAATGACCTGCGTCGTCGCCCCTCGGGCCCGCCCTCCTCTGGCCCTGCACCCATCCGAGCGCCAGGCCCGCCTGGGCGACGACAACCCGAGCATCCTCACCGACATCTTGCCAGACGTCGTCATGGCGGTCCTTGGGCTGCTCCTCCTGGCACTGGAGGTGGCCGCGGAGCTCATGCGTTGTAAATGATGATGATGATGATGATGATGATGATGATGATGATGATGATGATGATGATGATGATGATGATGATGATGATGATGATGATGATGATGATGATGATGATGATGATAGTGATAGTGATAGTGATGATGATGATGATGATGATGATGATGATGATGATGATGATGATGATGATGGTGATGATGATGATGGTGAAAACGATGACGGAGATAATGACACTGATGATGATGACGATTGTGATGCTGATGATGGTGACGAGGAGAATGATTAGGATGAGGATGGCGATTCATGATGATGATGATGATGAAGATGATGATTTCAATGGTAGCGATGATGACGACGACGTCTATGATGGTGATGATAAAGATGGTGTTGATGATGCTGATGGTCATGATGATGAGTATGATGATGCTGATGATAGTGATGATGACGATATTGTTGGTGATGAGATCGGTGTTGGTGATGTTGTTTGGTGTTGACTATGATGCTGATGGTGATGATGAAGATGATAATGAAGATGATGTTGATGATGGTGATGTTGATGCTGATACTGATAACGGCGATGGCGATGATGATGATGATGATGATGATGATGATGATGATGATGATGATGATGATGATGACGACAAGGGGGAGGGTGAGGATCAGGATGAGGAAGAGGATGACAATTAATGAGGATTGTGAAGATGATGATGCTGCTGATGATGAAGATGATGATGACGATGTTGTTGTTGAGGTTGATGATGCTGTTGCTGATGATGATGGTGTTGATGTTGATGCTGTTGGTGATGCTGATGGTGATGATGATGATGATGATGCTGATGACGAGGATGAGGATGAGGATAAGGATGACGATTCAGAATGACGATGATGAAGATGATGATGACGGCGATGATCATGATGATGGTGAGGATGATGAGAATGATGATGACAGTTGTAGTGATAGTGATGATGACGACGACGGCGATGATGGTAATGATGGTGATGGTGTGGATGATGGTGATGACGATGATCATGATGATGATGAACATGAGCATGAGTATGATGATGCTGACGATAGTGATCATGATGACGATGTTGTTGATGATGAGGTTGTTGTTGGTGATGTCGGTGATAATGCTGATGGTGGTAATGTTGATGTTGTTGGTGGTGACGATATTGATGATGATGATGTGTTTGTTGGTCATGCTGATGACAGTGATAATGATGATGGTGATGATGATGGTGATGATGATGATGGTGATGATGATGATGACGACAATGATGGTGGTGGTGGCGATGAAGATGAAGATGAATGGTGTGGGTGCACTGCTCTTGCTGAAGCTCTGGAGGTGGCCGCGGAGCTCCTGCTCTGCGCCTACCTGGAAAGAAGCAGGCGCGCCGAACCCCGGAGCCTGGTGCCGAGCGCCACGATGTTCATCGTGGTGTCCGTCCTCGCCTGCTGCAGGGGCATCTGCATCAGGACCCGCGCGGCAGGGCAGCTCCCGCCAAAGTTCCCCCGAAAGGGGGAGTCTAGGCGGGGGCTTTTCTCGTAGGCAGGTCCTGGATCGCCCAGGGGGGTTCCAGGACGGACCGACTCGCCCAGGGGGGTGTCGGTCCGAGCAGTCGAGTCGCCCAGGGGGGTGTCTCGGTTGCTCATCTGTTCTCGTACGAGCGGCTTGGCGGGGTAACTGTTCTGGCGAAGGGCTACACAAACGGGGGGGCACCGCTGTAGCGAATTGTGCCACCATGCAGGAGGGAGGGGAAAAAGCAGAGGACGCGGCCGAAAGAGAGGGCGGAGGGAGCGAGCCGCTCAAGGGGACGGGTTACGAAACGGCGGGGCAGCACACGCGTCTGGTGTCCCAAGTACCCATGCCCCCTTGAGTCATGAGGAGATCACGACGGGAGGTTTTTCAGTATTTTCGGCCCCCCTTGGGAGCTCTCACCGGGATCCGAGACCGTCAAGAATCGACTCAGGATGACACACCGTCCCCAGGGAATGGGTCGAGACCTCTCGGGGTCGACGTCATGGCAAAAGTCATGACGTCGGGGTTCTGGGTAGTAGGGCGACGAGTTCTATACGTATCCACTGCCCCGTGGCCAGGTCCATGAACCATGAGCAGTGCACAGGCCCTCCTGGCCTGGCCGGGGAGCCATGTGCACCACTCGTGGGCCCATGATGGGCCTGGCCATGGGGCAGTAAACATGTACCGATCTCGTTGCCCCAGCAGGTAGTCAGAGGCAGCAGTACGGGGGGTAGGCTCAGGCGGGGGATGCATCGACACCCAATCACCCACGGATCGCCAACAGGAGCCGGACAGCCCGACCCGCCCGGGAACGTGCGGATTCGCTGTCGAGGGCCTGTCGCCGATCTGTCTGCGATGTGTCGCCGATTGCCGGTCGATGTGTCCGCACGCCGTCCGTGTCTGCGGAGGGGACATGAAGGAGAGCTTGAATTCGCAGATGCAGAACAGTTTCGCGAACGCCTGAGTGCTGCCTTCGCCGTCGACGCGCCCGAGGGCGTATGGCTGTGCCTTTGCCTTTGCCTGGAGCAGACCCCCCCTTGTCCCTGCCCCTCAGCGATGGCCTTGCCTTCGCCCTTGCCTTGAGCCGGCCGCCCTTGTCGCTGTCGAGAGTCTACCGCCAATGCGTCGGCGATGTATCGCCGATTGCAGGTCGATGTTTTCTCACGCGAGCTGGCCCCCCTCGTCGTGGCCTCTTCGGACGGGAGGGTGCCTCTCACCCTCGACGGGGGGGTCTCGAGAAAGGCATTCTCCCCTTTTTTCCATGACAATGCCTCAATGAATCCAAAAAACACACGATGTCTGAATTTTTTCGGCGGCGTCATCATGGGTGGAAAATTCGAAACCGCTCGAGGCTGCCCGACACGGCAGCATCCTTGGCAAGACGTTGCAGCGAACGTTGGAAGCACTTGACAGACCTGGCACGCACCACCATATCAGGCAAGCGGCAAAACAGAGGAATCAAGCCATAAATTGACCGATGGAGCACTGGAGGACGGCCGGGTTGGAGAGGTTCGTGCAACGCCTTGATGTGCGAACGCGAATCCGATGAGAAGCCGTACCTTGCAAGTTGGCCTCTGGACGGCTCAGATAGAGGAGCCAACGGTGGCGGTGTTTCTTCATGAGCAGCCCTGGACCAGGCATAGCAACGTCAGACCAGACATGCAGTCAACCCGCAGAGTAGGGATGCGCGACATAAGGACGCGAGGCCCTCGGAAGCCCACCTCGAAGCGCTTCGAGCGGGGCGCGGCCGACGAAAGCGTCCAGGGATGGACCCAGGAGGCAAGGATGCAAGGGCACCCTTGGGAAGGCTGCCTCTCCCTACTCTGCGGGGCGGCTGCAGCAAGGCCAGGCCCCGAATCCCTCGGCGGGAGGCCGGCCCGGCGGAGAGGGCGGCGGAGCCGAGGCGGGCGGGGGCCAAGCCGCCCGCGGAGGGCCCGCGGAGGCTGGCGGAGGTGAGAGTTCCGCGAACCTTAGCACAGTCAGGGGGGGGAAAACACACACACAGACACAGAGCCCCGAATCATCAGGGGTAACTCGGGTCAGGGATAACTCGGGTTCCTTTTTCGGGAATCCAAACCCGAGTTACCCCGGACCCGAGTTACCCCGGATAACTCGGGCGCCCAACAGACACAGTTGATCGTCGACCCCCAGGAAAACAGGGGAAACTATGGGAGGTGGGGGGGAAGACGAAAGCCCAGAAAGCATGAGAGAAGATGGGGAATCCTGCAAGTTTGCGTCTGCTTGTTTGCGTGTGTCCCAGGGCCCCTTCGGACGAGTTGTCCCGCCCGCCCCGCGCCCCCAATGTTAAAGCTTCAGTTGCGCGCGCGGCGTGGTCCGCGGGCGCAAGTCGCGTGTTTCGGCATCAACACTGAAATGTTAGGGGTCTTGGGTTGCCGGTGCCGGCGCGGGAAAGACTTGCGTCAAGTTTCGCGGGGGGTGTACAGTGCCGTTTCTAATACATGCTCCGCGTGCGGATCATGTATTAAAAATGCAGGAAATTAGTATTAAAAGCAACGATGAGTTCATGCATGCATTTACCCATAGATTGATCCTGTATTAAAATTCCAATGTGTTTTTCCAAAAAAAACTATGTATTAAAAACTGCCCTGTGGGCCTCCCAGGTGGGGTCCGAGTAGATGGGTTCGGAGGATCGTGCCGCATCGCCGATGCATCGACGATGCTGCTCGATGTGGGGCCGTTGCTTCCCACACCGACGTCGCCGCTGCATCGCCAATGCGTCGCCGATGCATCACCGATGCATCGCCGATGCATCCGCGATGCGGTGCCATCCTCCGACCCCATCTACTCGGACCCCATTTAGGAGGCCTCTGGAGGAGCAAGAGGTCATGTCAATGATGCATCCAAGATTTTTGGGATTCCCATGATATCCTGGCGGTCACAGGAGCTGCAGAAGCAAGGGCCGCCTGATACTCTGCAAGGCTCGAAACGCATCCTGCGCCAATCTTATCGCGACGTCCTTCCCGTCCTTACAACATGCGCTCCGGACAAAAATAATTGTTTGTAGAGGCTCGCCCGCCACATGGGAACCCCAGCGGGAGGCCGTCGGCCTGGCGCTGGGGAGGGAAGATGTACCTCAAAGAGGACCTCTTGGTCCTCTCCCATGGGGAGCCCCCCCCAAAACTCATCGGGTGCCCCCCCCCCGACTTCACCGAAGCTACCGATCCTGCTACCTGGGGAGGGCTGTCCGAACTCCTGGGGCCCCCCAGCCTGACTGACTTCACCGGCGCTGCCAGGCTCTCTTCGCCACCCCCGGGGCCAGGAGGTCCCCTCCCCCGAGTCCCTCCACGAGGCCAGGCCCCGGAGCCCCCCTGGGGGGTCCTCGGAAAACCCGAGCGGAGCCATGCTCGACCGAGGACTGTGGAAAGCGAAGACACCGAGGCACCATACGGGCCGTCACGTTACCCCCCGTTGCCTCGAGCCTTCTGGACCCAGCGAGGGCGGGCGCCCCTCTTGCCCCTCGCGATGATATCTGGCACGCGCTCTGGGGCGGTGCTGCCATGCCCCTGCGGCGTGCACCTCGCCGGCAGCACGTCTGGCTCCGAGGAGCCCCACGAGGGACGGAACGTTGGCCCGACGCCGACAACACCGTAGCAAGACGCACCAGCGTGCTTGGCCGACGGGCTCGGCTGCCCTAAATGTTTGCCCTGGGGCCCCGGAGACCACGGCACTGCAGGACGCAGCGGGAGACAACTGGCAATCGGACATGTGTGGATCAACGGCCGCCGTTCTCTGGGGCGTGCCCGCGTCCTGGCTTATCGACGTTCCCGCCCACGGGACCCCGATCCCTGACATCCGCCGCTATGATTTTGTCCACTCCGCGGCCCCAGAGGTCCCGACCGCTTCCCCGGAGCCGATGTTTCGTCCCGGATCGGTTGCTGATGGTCCCAGGGCCCGGAAACGGCCTGTGGTGGCCGAAACCAAAAACCAAAATGCCCAGACTGTGAACGAACGTGTCGTCGGAGATCTGGTCCACATCTCACAATAGCGGGGGGCAGGTCAAAGAAGTGTTTGACAGCGCGTCTGGGACCCCCCCAAGAGCGGTGCAACAACGGATCCAGCACCGAGACCCCGAACAATCTTGTTTGATGAGGCCGGTTTGAACCCCCACAAAGATAGCCCCTGACGAGGAGGAGGAGGAGGAAGAGGAGGAGGAGGAGGAGGAGGAGGAGGAGGAGAGGGAGGAGGAGAAGGAGGAGGAGGAGGAGGAGGAGGAGGGGAGGAGGAGAGAGAAGAAGACGGAGGAAGGGGAGAAGGAGGAGGATGAGGAGGAGAGTAGGAGGAAGACGAGGAGGAGAGGAGGAGAAGGAAGAGGTGGAGGAGGAGGAGGAGGAGGAGAGGAGAGGAGAGAGGAAATAAAGAAGGAGGAGGAGGAAGAGGAGGAGGAGAGGGAGGAGGAGGAGAGAAAAGAGGAGGAGGAGGAGGAAGAAGAAGAAGAAGAGGAGGAGGAAGAGGGAGGAGGAGGAGGAGGAGGAGGAGGAGGAGGAGGAGAGAGAGAGAGACGAGAGAGTAAGAGAGAGGAAGAGATGAGGAGGAGGAGGAGTAGGAGGAGGAGGAGGAGGAGGAGGAGGAGGAGAGGGAGGAGGCGGAGGAGGAGGGGCCCTGGTGATCGCAGGCCGAGCACGGAGATCTTCAGCTGCGTGGGGGGCGCCGTGCTGCTCACCTCGCTGCTGGCGCTGGGCGTGACGGGCGGCCCGCTGGCGGGCAGCGGCTGGCTCCTGGTGCTGCCGTCCTTGGGTGGTGCGATCGGCCTACTTGTCAGCTCTCGCCGCAGGCCCTCCTCCTCCCTCCTCGTCTTCCTCGTCGTTTTCCTGCTCATCCTCATCATGTATCTCTTATGTCTCTCTCCTTCTATATATATATACATGTGTATATATATATAGTTTCCTCCTCATTATCCTCCTCCTCCTCCTTCACCTCCTCTTCCCTCTCTGCCTCTCCATCTCTGCCCCTCTCTCTCTCTCTCTCTCGCTCTCTCTCTCTCTCTCTCACTCTCTCTGCGCCTCTCTCTCCCTCCCTCTCTCTCTCTGTCCCTCTCTCTCTCTCGTTCTGTCTCAGTGTGTCTCTTTCTCTCTCTCTCTCTCTCTCTTTCTCTCTCTCACTCTCTCTCTCTCTCTCTTTCTCTCTCTCTGTCCTCATCCTCCTCATCATCATCAACATCCTCCTCATTGCCTCTGAGTGTCCCAGAGGGCTCGCGGCCGAGCGTGTAGCGTGCGGGAGGGAGATTCTGGCCCCTAGGGACGCTCGTTCCTCCTCCTCCTCCTCCTCCTCTTCCTCCTCCTCCTCTTCCTCCTCCTCCTCCTCCTCCTCCTCCTCCTCCATCTCCTCCCCCTCTTCATCCCCTCCTCCTCTACTCTCCCCTCCTCCTCCTCTCCTCCTCCTCCTCCTCCTCTCCTCCTCCTCTTCCTTCTCCTCCTCCTGTCCTCCTCCTCCTCCCCCTCCTCCTCCTCCTCCTCCCTCCTTCGCCTTCTCCTCCTCCTCATCCGTCTCTCCTCTCCTCCTCCTCCTCCTCCTCCTCCTCTTCCTCCCCTCCTCCTCCTCTCCTCCTCCTCCTCCTCCTCCCCCCTCCTCCTCCTCCTCCTCTCCTCCTCATCCTCCTCCTCCATTCTTTTTCCCTTGTCAAGAACTCCTCCCTGTCGCACTCCCAGACGTGTCGGTAAGACGTGCGGGGCGTTTCGCGTGAGGTTGCATCACCAGTGATGATGATGAACCTTGAAATGTGCAGCCGGTTCACGGCTGGATGGGGGAGTTCCAACATATGGTTTATCTTTTTGGCGGCGCGCACGTTCGTTACACAAGTGTGCAACAGCCTCACGGATGGAGAGCGGCTCGTTTCCACAACGTGATCAGTGCGCTAGCGCCTCGCACATTCGCATTAAACGTGTTGCAGCAATTTCAGGGAAGCATAGGTGTGTCAAGATGTGGCTCACGCCTCGTCTTAAAAGTGGGAGTAGATTCACGGATGGAGGGCGGTTCCTTCTCACAGTGGGGCTCGCGGCGTTTCGCCACGCAAATTCGTGATAAAGTCTTGCAACCGATTGAGGGATCGATAAATGGCCGTTTTCAAAATTAGGTTATCGTTTCAGCGCCGCGCGCAATCGTTTTTAAACGCAGCGCCTTCCAGGATTTAGGACTGCTCTTTTTCGTAAGCGAGTTCTCGCCTGAGACTGCGTTAAGGTTACATAGGTTCGCAGGTCGCGCTGCACGGGTTCACGGGGGGCCCGTTTGCAAATTGAGTTGCCGTTTGGAGTTTCCTCGAACGTCATGACAACAAGCGCAAACATGTGCAACAGTTTCACAGGTTGGAGGTGGAGCGGTCCTTGTTCGGAAGGGTGATATTGTTGGACATTTCGGTGGATTTTAAGACCAGTGTTTTCCGTACTGCGATAGCGCCAGAAAGACGCAAGGCAACTCTTGATTCAAAGCGGGTCTCCCACAAAGCGGCAGGCCACCTTGCGCTGGTCGTTCCAAGGCGTTTCTTACGGTGAGGAAGAGGACTTGCTGCGGCGTATGAGGAGGCGACTTTGGACGGGGGGGTGCATTGCAGAGTCGCATATGCATATTCGGTCTACTCTGAACCTCTTCCTCCTCCTCCTCCTCCTCCTCCTCCTCCTCCTCCTCCTCCTCCTCCTCCTCCTCCCTGCTCCTCCTGCCCCTCCTATCCACCGGTGGGGGAGGCCCGCCCCTCTGCAGTCGAGGGGCAGGCCGTGTCCTTGCCCCTCCTCTGCCGTGCCCGTCCTGGCGCACCGCGCGGCGGCGTCCAGTCAGCGTCGCGTCCTCCCCACTGTCCCCTCCCTCCTCCCGCCCTGGAGCGGCCTCGAGCAGGGGTGGTGCGATGCCTCCTTGGTGTGGGGAGTGGAGATATCTCGAGCGAGAGTGGGGGGGGGAGCCGCACCATCAGGAAGACCACCCTGGCTCCCTGCGCCAGTGGTGATGGTGGTGTCGCTCTGCTCTGCCCCTGTCTGAAAGGATCGGAGGAACGTAGAACTCGAGTTTGCCGAGACTCGAGCTTGCCGCCGTCTTCTGGCGGTCCTGGCGTGAACTTTGGCGGTTCAGTTTTCTCGGCGGCGAGCGAGGGGGGAAATGAGAAGGAGAAGGCTTTCTCAGAAGACGGCGGGAGTTCTCAGAAGCCCTCGCGCATTCGGAGTTTTTTTTGTATTCGGGGAAGGCTCGGAAAACTTCTCAGAAGGCCGAGGGACTTCCGAGCCTTCTGAGAAGGCCTTTTCCATCTCACTCCCCCCCCTCGCTCGCCGCCGATGTTCGTGAGGTGTTTGCAGTGGGAGTTCGCGTCGAATTTCAGACTACAGTCGAACCGAGGTGTAAGATCGAGGCTGGCTCGGGGAGGGCCCCCTGGTGTTCTTCGTGTCTGTCGGATGTCGTTGTGCAGCCTTTGGGGGGGGTACCCTCGGATGTTTTGCTCGGCTTGACCGGCGGAGGGCCTCCTGCTCTTGAGGGTT
This sequence comes from Prorocentrum cordatum, assembly GCA_963575745.1. Taxonomy (NCBI): domain Eukaryota; class Dinophyceae; order Prorocentrales; family Prorocentraceae; genus Prorocentrum; species Prorocentrum cordatum. The sequence goes on along the minus strand of CAUYUJ010016090.1, from coordinate 104,293 downwards.
GTTACGATGGCCTTGGTTCGACTGCAGGACACGTCATTGCTCTGACGGACCTGTCAGACCCGGAGATCCGATGTCGTGACTTTTCAGTACGCGGTCCCCGGAAGTCTCGACCCATTCCCCAGGGCCGTGTCTTCATTCTGGGCCGTTTTGTTTGACTGTCCCGCAGGCCGGCGAGGGCCCTTCTAGGCCGAATGTTGCGGAAACCCTCCGTCTTGACTTTTGTCACTGCACTGGATCTCCGGGGACAGGTCCACGTCCCCACTGCTCGAGCCCTGCGCCTCCCCCGAGGAACGGGCGGCGCGAGGGGGGCGGCCGTGCAGGAGGGCGTGTGGGGGGCGTTTCGGACGGCGGGGGCATTCTCGGCCCCCCCCCCCCCTCCCAGCTTCAAGGGAGCCTTCTCAGACGCCCCCCCCCTCCCCCCCCCCAGACCCCGTCGAGTCATGAAGAAGTCACGACGGGAGGTTTTTCGCGGTTTTCGGCTTCCAAGGGCCCTCGCCGGGCCCCGGGACCGTCAAAAAACAACTCGGGATGAAAAACCGGTCCCAGGGAATGGGTCGAGACCTTTGGGCCTCGACGTCATGAAAACATCATGACGTCGGGGGTCTGGGAAGAGGGCCAACGCCTCGGAAGGCTCCTCAGAAGGCCCCCGCCTCAGCTTCTTGCAAGGCCGCCCAGAGGGGTCTGAGAAGGCTTCCAAGGAGCCGCGGGGAGATACGGTAGGTTCGAGTCGTGTCGACCGACGGCGACCCCGCCGCCGGCGTTCAACGTGGAACGCCGCCGGCGACCCAGAATCGGTCAATGCTGAAGGATCTGACATTCTGGAAACGGCCGATCGTGCAAGGTTGAACGGTCCCCGCGGTGTCAAGAACCAACACCGAAGGTCGGCACGACAAGACCGTGCCGTACAGTCGAGGATCCGATTTAGAAACTTTCTCCCGCACAGTTGGGCCAACTTGTCTTGACGAAAGGCTGGCCCAGTTTCCTGAGCACGTCCGCCTTCCAGCGTTAACAGCAAATTGGCTCAGGTACGCTTTCAATCAATTCCGAGAAGCTGGCCACAATTTCTTAAACTATATGTTTCTGGATTCTAACTTCGGCTGTACAAGACAAGGCCCCGCCTTCTAAGGGGCCCTCCCCGTCTTCCTGCACGGGCCGCCGCCCTCGGCGACGCGCCCACCCCTCGCCAGGGGCTTTTTTCGGCCCACGCCCGTCGATCTGGGAGACGCGCATCCTGGAGATCTCGGGCACCGCTGTGTATGTGGGCAATGGGAAGCTTCGCCCAGTGCCGAAGCGTCCTGGCCTGACGACATGCCCATCAGACAATGTTATAATAACCTGTTGTGGTCTGCGCGAAATGTTCTTAGAACAATTCTGGCTGAGGCTGTCTTGTTTTCAGACATCAGGGTTATGTGATAAGATTTTGCTGCGCTCTTGGAACATTCTTGGGTTCTGAGAAGATGTCGTGGTAGGCTTACAGGAATGCCAGGACGGCTGGTCCCTGCCCAAGAGCTGGATACACATGGGGCATTCAAAAAATGGTCTCACGTTCGAGGATCGAAGAAATGGATGTCTCTTCGTCGCCGGAAGGCGGCTGAAGGAGCACGAGGCCGCCTCCGCCTGCGGAAGCCAGCAGAAGTTCGGCCGAAGATGGCGGAAGTAAAAGTCGGCCTCCCAAGAGACGGCAAGATGCGCTGGGTGCAGGGTTTCCAGAACCCGCCATCTGGCGTGGCTGGCCTGGGCGAGAGTTGGATACACGTGGCCACACGTCTTTCCAGCGCCTGACCCACGAGTGGCTGGGCACGCTGGGCCGCCACGCGTGTATACAGCGCGCGGCTTCCACGCGTTCCACGTGTGAGTCTGGCCAGGCATGCCTCCAGCTTCCTGGTTCGTCCCAGCCCTCCGAGGGCAGACGAGAAGGCTCCGCGCGATCCTCGGGGGCACGCGGGCGACGCAACATCATAGCATCGCTGGAGCTGACAGTAGCACGTAGGCTGCCCGCGCGAGTCTGCGCGCGAGCACCCGCCTCCTCCTCCTCCTCCTCCTTTCCCCTTCTCCTCCTCCGTCTCCCGGCTGCCGATGATGCCCGACAGCGCAGGCTGTTGGCGGCCAGGGCCGTGCTGGCCAGGGAGGAGATGCTCCTGAGGGCCGCGGAGCAGGCGGTGCTCGCCGCGGTGGCGGCCGCCCTGGCGGCGCTGGCGGTGCTGCTCCAGCCGGGGGGCGGTGGCTGACAGACCCTGGGGGCGGGGTCAGAGGAGGAAAAGGTGCTGATATTCGAGGCCTCCCGGGTGGGGTCCGAGCAGATGGGGTCGGAGGATGGCACCGCATCGCCGATGCATCGGCGATGCGGCTCGATGTGGAGCCTGAGTTTCTCCGCGCCGGCGTCGCCGATGCACCGCCGATGCATCGGCGATGTGGCGCGATCCTCCGACCCCATCTACTCCGACCCCACCTGGGATGCCTCGAGATGCCTCTTTCCGTTGTGTTGGGCCTCGAGGGAGGCCCTCTTCGCCACGGCTGGGATTCGCTTCGAAACGCTGGTCGGAAGGGTCCCCGCGAAGGGGGGGGGGGCAGACTTCCGACGGCACGAGTGTCTTCGTCGTCGTCGTCCTCCTCCTCGTCGTCGTCGTCTGCCGCAGGCGCCCCGGGGCCATCAGAAACAACTCCTGGACGGAGAGCTATCCCCCAGGGAAGCGGTCTGGATCTTTGCGGCCGCGGATTAAAAACATCAGACCCGTGGATGTCATGGGAGGGGGGAGGGAAAACAAGGGCACATCCGCTCCCCTCTCCTCCTCCTCCTCCTCCTCCTCCTCCTCCTCCTCCTCCTCCTCCTCCTCCTCCTCTTCCTCCTGCTCCTGCTCCTCCTCTTCCTCCCCCTCGTCCTCAATTCCTTGTCCTTACAAATGATTTCTCCCCGTATCACCCTGAGGCCAGTTTTTAGGGCGGGCCGGGCGGTTCGCCGAAAACTTCCTCACCATGTGGCAACAGTTTTACAGATGGAGGGCGGGCCGTTTTCAAAATGCGACTCTCGTATTAGCGCCGCGCACATTGGTTTTCAAAAATTGCACGAGTCAGGATTATAAGGGTGCAACAGATACGTTGATTCGCGGTGTTGGAGTCCCAGGAATGGCGTTCTGGCACGATTCAGGATCGACAAAACGCAACAGTCAGGTTGATCAGTGGCGTTGGAATCCCGAGAACAATGTTTTGGCATGCCTCAGGGTCTTCAAACGGTTGTCCTCCAACGAGGCAGTTCCCGCAATGGAAATGAACCGTTGCAAGGGCCTATGAAGAGGGAGCTTGGAGGGAAGGTTTCTTCCAGCATCGTTGATGACTCTTGGGCTTACACTGGTCCCGCCTCCTCCGCCTCCTCCTCCTCGTTTTCCCCTCCTCCTCGTCCGCCTCCTCCTCCTTCTCCTCCTCCTCCTCCTCCTCGTCCTCCTCCTCCTCCTCCTCCTCCCTTCCCTCGTCCTTGCCTCGACGGCCCCGCCCACGGACTTCCCGGCACTATTGCTCTGACGGGGAGAGGTCCACGCAGCGCCGCGGGAGCAGCGGGTGCCTTCAAGGAGGGGGCCCGTGGCCGTCAGGACTCCGGAATCGCGGAAGGCGGTGCTGCTCATGATGTCTCGGCCTGGGCCGAGCCGTCGCAACAGCGGGCAGCGCACAGACGGCACGGGCCTGGGCCGCATCGCCGTGAAGATCGGCAGAGGCACGTCAGTCAGTGGCCCCGTCCAGCTGATTGCTCCCTCCCCGTCTCCTCCTTCTCCATTCTCCACCACCCCACCTTCCCTCTTCACTCCGAGCCTTTGGATGCGGCGGGCCGCCTCCATGGCGGGGGAGGGTGGTGCACGAGGTGGCCATGGCTTATGGCGTTGCCCTCCTCCGGTGCGACCACCAGACAGCGTCGGTGGATGGTGCTCGGCGGTCCCTGCGTGGTCCTCTCGGCGCCGCGCGCGCAGCGTGAGGCCGAGCAGGCTCGGAGCAGAGGCCGCATCACGGACCGTTGGAAGTTGTCGCAGGTGCACACCGCCCTCGGCCCGTCCAGCCACGCCTCCGACGTCGTGGGGGTACAGCGGGACTTCTAGGCCGACATCTGGGACGGGGCCGAAGAGCCCGCATGTCTTGAAGGGCTTCGTGGTGAGCTCGATCGTCTGCGGGATGTTGGGCCCAGAATGCCACCCATGGGAATAGCTGTGCTCCGACGGGCTTCCAAGAGTTTCCCGACTAGGACTGCTGTGGGGGCCGACGTGTTCAGGCCTCGGCATTGGGGTTTATCAAGTCACTCGTCGCTGTCTTTGATGGGCTACGTCTCTTACCTGTGTGAGCAATGGTCTCTTTGGCCCAGCCCCATACAGTTTATCCACATCGTTCTCCTTGGGAAGCCCACAGGGGGTTACAGGCCCATCGCGTTGCTCGTGTCGTTGTACCGCGTCTGGGCCAAGGCTCGCATCGGGTATGTTCGTCAGTGGGCATCGACCCTCGGGAGAGATTCTTGGGCTTACGCCACACCGCCGACCCCTTGATGTACATTGTCCCCCCTCTTGCAGCCGTCTTTGGAGCCTCTTGAAGGTGTCCTGGTATGTCTGTCAGGGGCCTTCTCGGAGCACTCTTGAAGTCTCTTGGGAGCCTTTTGGGCCGTCTGGGGCGGCTCTTGGGCCGTCTTTGGGCCCTCTCTGGCCGTCTTGGGGCCGTCTTGGGGGACTATTGGGCCGTCTTGGGGCGGTTTTGGGAGCTTCTTGGGCCGTCTTGGAGCGTCGGAAAGCCGAAAGGGCGAGAAGGCCCCCTTCCTTCAAAAACCAATGGAAAATCAACGATTTTGGCTTCTTGGGCCGCTCCCAAGAGGCCTCTTGGGGACCTCTTGGGCCGTCTTGGAGGCCTCTTGGGCTGTCTTGGGCACACCTTGGGCGTCTCCGAGCGCTCGTTTGGCGTTTCGAGGCGCTCGTGGGCGGTCTTGGAGGCCTCTTGGGGCATTCCTGGGCGGTCTGTAGCCCCTCTTGGGACCGAAAGAGCCCCATGACGCGCTCGTGGTCGACCCCCCCCCCCCTCCAAATCGACCGGACCAGGCTCCCGGGGGAGGGGTTTGGGGAGGGGGAAAGCATCTCACACGCCGATGATCCCCAAGGGGTCGGCGGATTATATCGCTTTAGGCTCTGGCAAATGCACGACAGACGTGGCCGCACGTGTACTGCTGCAGGGGGAAAGCCAGAGCAAGTGTCCCACGTTGCCAGACGACACCGTGGTACTTCATGCGATAGTTGATGTGGAAAAGGCTTTCGACTGAGCTTGTTGGAAGTTGATCGTTGCATCAGGCATACGACAGGGTTTCCCTGGTAAGTTGTTGTGTCTAGCATTACAGATGTACAGAGCGAGTCGCAGACTCGGGTGGGAAGGAGCCTACTCGAATCCTGTGTGGGCGACGCGAGGAATTCTGCCAGGATGCAGCCTGGCCATGTTCATCTTGCAACTCGTCCTCCTCACCCCCATTGACTCCCTGCTGTCCGTCACTTGTCATGTGAATCGTACGTTGCACTTGTATGCAGATGACATTACGGTCCAGGTCGTTTCCACGGTCGGGGACATTGTCGAGCATGCGTGTGATGTTTTCTCGGAGCTAGCGTCCACTCTAGAATGTATCGAGCTCCGAGCAGCCAAGAGAAAAATGACCGCCACCAGCTCTGACCTGAAGTTTGCCAGGCTAGTATGTCGTCGCATCGGTGTTCTAGGTTATAGGGCCGTTGACGCCCTCGAGGTCCTTGGAGTGGAGGTGGCTTCTGGGAGGCAGATTCGCTACGCTCGTCTCAAGATTCGAATCGAGAAGATGAAAGTTCGTCAGGATCGATTTCGGCGCATGCGAAAGGCAGGTCCTCTCTTGGGTGAATTCGTCAAGCAGGCGAGACCAGCAGCTCTAACCTACGGGGTTGGAGTTCATGGGGCTCCTCCTTCACTAGTACATACATGTTATGCGTCGTGCCCTCAGGGGCGCATGGCTCGAGCCTGGGAAGCAGGGCTCGGCATGGATATTTACGTTTCTCCAGGGCAGTGGCACCCAAGACCCTCGAGTTTCAGCATGGCCTGATACCATATTCCAGTGGGCACTTCTCTGTTGGGACGGCTCCCTGCATGGTGTGCTCCAGAGGGCGTGGGCTAGACAGTTCGTGATTATCTACAGCGAGGCCAAACCTTGGGGGCATGTGGCAGGGCCCTGTGGGGATGTTATTAGCTATTCGAGACTTGGGATGGGTGTCTCGGTCCGCTTTCGAATTGCAAACCGATCGAGGAGACAAACTCGATCTGCGCACGTGGTCTCCATTATCCGTGCGCGATTTGGCCCGAGAAGCTGCTGAACGGCGGCTTTGGTTTGATTGGTCACGACGCCCAGACCGCGACCACGGCGCAGACTTAGATCCGAAGTCTCCCGCGGGATAGCGGCTGGCACTTGTCGCGAGCGTCTTGGGGGGGGCGCTGGAGGAAGAAGATCTTGACAAGCCTTGCGTTTTATCGCGGCAGCAAGCAGCGGCGCTACGAGCACTAGTGTCTGGAGGACTTCGGCCACCGCCACGACGGGCGAAGCATGGTTTTGCGACAGCGCGGTTTGCCCGTGCTGCTCTGCGCCGCATGATGATCTTTTCCATATTCCATGGGCCTGCACATCCAATGAGGAAGGGCGCAGACATGTATCTGGCAGCGCTGAAGAACAGGCGTGTCTTCCTGAGGTTTCTTCAGATTCATGGTTTTGGGCTCGAGGTTTGTTCGCTAAGACCGTGATGCCATCACCTCCTCCACGTGATGATAGTGAAATTTCGCGAGCTCTGTATGGAGATGCAAGTGCTGTGACAGGCGACCGGAAGTATTCTTACTGGCCAGAGGATGCACGAGCTGGCTGGGGATTTGCGCAGATCCGAAGCAATCCTATCGAGACCGTGGTTTACGGACCGCTGCCAGGGCCGATACAGACATCGCCAAGAGCGGAGCTGTTTGCAGTGGTTCAGATACTACGCGTGGCTATTCCTCCGCTCAGGATTCTCACTGATTATCTTGATCTGCCACAAGGCCTTGACCGAGGGCCTGCTTGGGGATGTCATCCTCGGCGGCCTAATGCAGATTTGTGGTGTGAGATATGGCCACGTATCGAGGATCTTGGAGGCCTTTGGGAATCCCTTCAAATCGTTCACGTCTCTGGTCATCAGAAAGGTCAGGGATGCGAAGCTCGGGGAAACAGGTGGGCTGATGTTGCGGCCTGCGAGGGCTGCGACATGCATGCCATCACGACCTAAGCTGCTGAACAGGTCAAGTTTCTTGTTTCAGACGGCTAGGAAAGGCCTAGCTTGGCTTGCCAAGGCGCACACTAAGTTCATGGGGGCCACGGTTGCCCCAGGTGAAACCCGTTTTCTGGAGCGCCGGCGTGCTAGAGCTAAGGCTAAAGCTCAAAAAATTGAGGACGCTAATACGTTTCACACGTTTTACCAGTCAGGCAAAGGATGGCGGTGTCCGTTGTGTGCGAAGTATGTGGGCACGTTCAGGCAGCGCCCGATTTTCGCGCGTCGTCTGCGCCCTGTGAAGATATCTTTGCGCGAGAGACTGAGTGCCTCGAAGGGCTCTTGTGAGCCCACGGAGGTCCCGTCTCAACCTAATGCCCTTGAGGCCTCTGGTGGCCTGTCGCGTGAGCGATCGGCCTCGCCCCTTAGGGACTCTCGGAGGGTTAGAGCTAGGTTGCAGGCTGAATCCTCTGAGCCAAGCGGTCGTGATTCGTCGCACGGCTGGTCGTCGCATCGCGCTGGCGATGATTTGGCCGCCCTTGCTCCCCCAGCTCCGCACTGGTCGGGAGGGAGGGTGGATTTGCCGTCGCCGTCGCAGTCGGGGGGGGGATGGGAACCTCGATTTGGGATCGCCTGATGACCCTGCAGGAGGTGAGCCCTCCCCGTCTGCGGTGCTGAGGCAAGTCCATGGTCGCCTTACGGCCGCCAGGACGAGGCCTCGCTCCCCCTCTTCACCTCCAAGGATGGTTCGAGCGCGCGTCTCTGGTCCCGCGCCGACATCGGCCAGGGCCGTCAGCTTTGCTTCACAGCACGCGGACGTCCTCACTCAGGTCGTCCGTGAGTTCGAGGCGCGGCCGCCTGCCGCCGACGCCGCCTCCCCCCCCTCCCCCCAACCTCCGCGTCGAGGCCCTTCGTGGCCGCTCGGGAGGGAGCCGCCAATCAAAGCGCGGCGTCTTGGGGGTCCTGGGGGGGGCCCCGCGGCCGATCGATGCTCTCGCCCTGATCGCCCCCCGCCCCCGTCTGGAGACGTCCCTCCCGAAGCGGCCCGCGGGCACGAGCTTTTTGTGGCCCCTGGAATGTTGGTCATATGTATGACCTGTGGGGGGTATTTCCACAGCCAAAGCGTCCTCCCTGGTCTCTGGGTGCCCACCTCCGCCATACTCTAAACGTGCCGCCTCACATATTTCTCGTTTCAACACGAATCGGCATCCTGCCGACTACAAGCGACGCGAATCTAGTGTGGGCCAGAGGCGTCTCAGAGTCGATGATCCTGAGGTTCACTGGTTGAGCCTTTCGTAACTCGCTTGGCGGTTTTTCTTATTTGGGTTCGCCGCTGGCGCGTTCTCAGTGCGCTCGCGCGCCTTCCCCGCCGTGATCCCGTTGTCGGGTGGGCCGTTGGGGTGGGCGCCTGGCAAGCGCGGGGCCGAGGCCGCAAGGTCTTGGCTCGTCTTTCAGTGGCCGTTAGCGTTTCGCGCGACGGACTCCCTTCAGACTGCGTACTCCTCCTCCTCCTCCTCCTCCTCCTCCTCCTCCTCCTCCTCCTCCCCCTCCTCCTCCTCCTCCTCCTCCTCCTCCTCCTCCTCCTCATTCCTCATCCTCCTCCTCCCCCCCCTCCCGCCCTCGTGCGCTTCCTCCTCCTCCTCTTCCTCCTCCTCCTCCTCCTTCTCTTCCTCCTCCTCCTCCTCCTCCTCCCCCTCCTCCTCCCCGTAGCCATTCTGGCTCGCACGAAACCGTTGCCCGGCGGTTTCGTGCCTGCCTGCAGCCGAGGGGCTGGCTCGAGGCGAGCCGCCCACAGCAGGCCACTTTTCTCGCTCCGCCACGGCAAGCTCCCGCTGCCGTGGCCGACAGTTTTGCTTCGCCCGTGGTTGGGCCAGCTCACCGCACCCGCATTGCGCATGGGAGATGGGAGGCAATGGTAAGAAGGGTGAACGAGCTGGAGGCCACTCGCAGTACGTCAAATGCCATGCGTGCGGGGACCGCTGGAACTGGCGCTCAAACACTTCGCGCTACCAGTGCGGCAAGGGCCTGCAGCCTGCGCGCTCACAGGAGAGGGCCCCGGCAGGCGCATGGGCGGACGGTTCTCGTCGGCACAGCCGCCCGCGCCGTGGAGGTCAGGCCCAGATGCCCGCCCCAGACGAGCTTGTTCGGCAACTACGGGTCGCGCTGCAGCAGCCTGATGTCCGCGGGGGCCCAGAGGTCGCGCAGCAGGTCGACGCGCTGGCGCAGGCGTTCGGGCCACCGCAGTCGGAGCACCCAGATGTCGTCCTCAACCAGGCCCGCGCCAGGGTTCGCCGTGCCGAGGCGTCCCTGCGCACCGCGGTCGCGGCAGTGGCGGCCGCGGAGGAGTGGCTGGCACGCAAGCGCACCGAGCAGGAGGCGGCCATCCTCGAGGTCGCCGACGCCGAGGCTGCCGCGGCTCAGGCGCACGCTGCGGCGGCACCGCCAGGCGACGCTCGGGCGCCAGACGCCTCCGCCGCAGCAGCGGAACGCAGCGGCGCGGCGCTGGACCTCTCAAGGCTGCTCTCGGAGGAGTCGGGAGCTCTGGAGGTTCAGGCAGGGGAGCTGTTCAACCTTGAGGGCCTCGACATCAGCGACGCCGAGAAGCTGCAGTTCGAGGGCCAGATCGCCGCGTTCGTCACGCAGCTCCGCGGCGAGGTGCAAAAGCATTTCGGCCCCGCCGCGGAGGGCCTCAAGGCCATGCGCGCGGACCTCCAGCGCATGCAGGACCGCCTCAAGTCCAAGAGGCCGAGGTCAGCAGCGCCTGCGCAAGGGGGGCCAGCTGCCCCGGCAGGCGCGCATCCTGCAGCCGCGGCCGCCGCTGCCGCCAAAGGCGCAGGAAAAGGTGAGGGGAAGCCCGCGGGGCCCCAGGACCAGCCAGCGGCCCCTCCTGCGTCGGGTCCTGATGGCGCTGCTGACCCTGCTGGGTCAGGCGCAGGCAGTCCTGCCGCAGGGCCCTCAGGGGCCAGTCGACCGCCCATGGACCCTGCCCAGCGGGAGCGAATCCTGGCCAGAGCGGCTGCCGAGCCTCCAGGGGCTCCCGAGCAGCGATGAAGGTTCGGCCTCAGGAGGCCAGGACCACGCACCGCGGGTTGCCCTGCCGCCCTGGAGCGTTGTCCTTCGCGCCCATCGTCGGCCATCGCGTCGTGGACTGCAGCGCGGACGCGGGCGGCGCCCGACATCATCGGCGCCGATGTCGCCAGGGACCTACCCGAGCCCGAAGTTGCAGCACGGCGGCGAAAGCAAGCGGGCGCAGTTCTTCTACCACGGCCTCGCGTCCGACGCGCGCTCGGACGCGGGCATTCCCGCGGGGTCCGCTCAGGAAGGGCACTGGCGACTCGAGAGAGCCAGGAGCCCGCCGTGGGGGCGAGCTCCCGAGTCGAAAGACCAGGATCCACAGCGGCGCAGAGCTTCGCGCAGGAAGTGGACGCTGGAGTGTAGGTTGCGCTCTTACACAGGGCACTGGCTCGAGGACCCGCACACGATCGACGAGGAGATGGACGAGCTCGGCTGGCGGCGAGCATGCGTCCCCTACGCGGCCCGCTTCCTGGAGCACCCCAGCATGGATCCTTTGGTCGTCGAAAGAGCGGAGCAGCAGCACGTGACCATGTCCCAGGCGAGAATCGGCATGGCGATCGACATTTGCGTGGAGGCTTTTCGTCGCAGGCGGCGCCAGCGCCAAAGGTACTCTGCGTGGATGGTGAACCTGGCTTACACGGACCCTCGAGGGTGGCTGCTGCAGTGGGGCTTCCACCGCGACGCCATGAGGGACTAGACCGAGGACCTCGCGGAGGGTCGAGGGCTCAGTCAGGCCCACGCAGATCTGGAGCTGTTCAATTTTGAATGCAGCCACCTGCAGAGCACGGACAGCGTCGACACTCGCAGCGTCTGCTCGGCCAGCAGCACGGTCGCGCGCACCCGTGGCAAGGGTGCGCGATACAAGCTTGGCATGATATGCATGGGGATCAATGCCAACTCCTGGAGCTCTCTCCTCGACTACCTGGACGCCCACCCGCTTCGCACCAACGTGCTGGCCTTCGTCCAGGAGCACAAGCTCACCAAGGACTACATCGGTGAAGTTAGTGCGTCATGCTTTGATCGTCACCTGGTGGTTGGGTTTGCCCAGGCCAGCACAGGCCCAGGAGGAGGACGCGTGGCAGGCGTCGGTTTCTTGGCCACGCGTGCGTTGGGGCCCACCTTCCTCGAGGGCGTCAACACCTACGACTTCTCGCCGCCAGGCTCCCCAGGGCGACTCGCTGCCGCCTGGACTCCTGGCTTCCTGCGCGGCGGCCTGATGGCGCTCACCGCGTACTTCTGGGACTCGGAGGGCTGGACGCAACGGAACCTCTCTCTCCTGGACGCCATCGGGGAGATCGTTAGGTCATGCGACATTCCATGGATCCTCCAGGCCGACTTCAATAACACGCCCGAGTCGCTCCTGGCGGGAGGCTGGCGCAGTGACGCAGGGGGGGTCATCCTGGCGCCCGCCGAGCCCACGTGCCAGAGGCGAGGCGGTGGGCGTACCATTGGCTTCTTCGTGGTGGACTCCCGCATCGCCCATGCCGCCGGGGAGGCCACGGTCCTGGACGCGGCCACTTACCCGCATAGCCCCGTCACCATCATGACCACCGCGCCAGTGAGAGCCATGAGGGGCTGGCGCCTGGTCAAGCCCAGGGCATTCCCCACCGGGCTGCCTATCGGATGCCGTCCTCAGCCACCGACCTGGCCAGACATCCAGCCCCTGGGCCAGTGCACAGATGACCAGCTGGACACGCTCTGGCGCCAGTTTGCCGCGGCGGCGGAGACGGAGCTGCAAGGCCTGTTCGATGTCGGGGGCGGGGAAGATTATCGAGGTCGTGGTGAGGCTCCGCGGTGGGCGCGCGCCCCGCTGGCAGGTCCACTGGCCTATGCCAGGCCGCGAGGCACCACGCGCTCCCGAGCATGGCGATGGGCGGCAGCGCGCGTGGGCGACCTCGTCCTGCTGGCGGACGCGGCACGCCGACAGGGATGGGGGCCGCTGGCCAGTCGCTGGCGCAGGCTGTATAGGCGATTAACCCATGGCCCCTCACGCTGGTGCGCGGCCTTGGGCGACGAGGCGGAGGCGACGCACGGCGAGCTGCTGCGCCTAGCGGCTCTGGCCTGGGAAGGCGACAGCCTCCGCTCGGATGCCCCGCAGGCGATGCAGCTGCAGAGGCGCGCCGCCTCGGAGGCCAAGGCCATCGAGACTGCCTTGCAGGGGCAGCGGGCTAAGGCTTGGCGCGAGCGGCTTCATGCAGGATCAGCTGGAGGCGCAGGTTTCATTCATCGCCTGTCGAAGTGGAGGCCTGGAGCGGCGCCTTCGACAGGAGCTCGAGGCCACACCAACCTCGACCTAGCGGACCCCCAGGTCGCGGTGGACGCGGAGGCGCTGGGCTGGATGGAGCTCTGGCAGTCCCACGGCGCCGAGAGTCGCGGCGAGCTGCCTAGGCCATGGGAGGCAGCGGAATTCTCCACGTGCCTGGTCCATCCCACCCCCGACGATATTCTCATGATTTGTCGATCGTTTCCTGAACGCACGGGGGTGGGGGTGGACAACTGGCACCCGCGGTGGTGGGCCTTTCTAAGTGATGAAGGTTTGGAGTTTTTGGCCAACTTCGTGGCCTTTGTTTCTCGGACGGCGCGCTGGCCCACCCAGCTGCGATACGTTCTGTACTTCCTGTTTTCTAAACCCTCGGGGGGCACTAGGCCCATAGGCCTCCTCACCACCTCCGCCCGAGTCGTCGAGCGAGCTCACGCCGCCTTGTTTTTCGATTGGGAGCGAGCGATTCGCCGAGATTACGATTTCGCCGCGCCCGAAGGGGGGTCGGAGGCTGCCATGTGGCATCAGATGTTAGTTGACGGGGGAGTTTCCCCTGGCGAAACGTCGGGCACAGCAGTCCTGGACTTGCACAAGGCCTTCGAGCATTGCAGTATGTATTTATTGTGGGCGGAGGCCCCCAGGCACGGTTTCCCTCCTCAGCTGCTCAAGTTACTCATTTCCATCTACACCAGCGAACGGCTGGTTTCCATTCGAGGGGTTGTCTCCCCCCACACCACCACCACCTTTCCCGCTATGGTGGCGGGCAGCACGGGAGGCACGCGTTGTCTGAAGCTGGCCATCTTGTCGGTCACCGACTCGATAGCCAGGATCCAGCCGACGCTCCATTTCAAGCTGTTCGTCGACGACCTCAGCCTGCAGGCTCGAGGTTCGGAGGAGGGGTGTCTTCGGCCTTGCACGGTGGAGTTTCTCATTTTGCACAGGCCATGGAGGCCCGAGGCATCCCTGTGTCGAGAGCCAGGCCAGGGGGACCCCCAGGGAAAGGGTTCATCTTGGCTGCCAGCCGCCCCCTTCGCCAGCGTTTGAGGGGATGGGCGAGGAGTCTTGGCCTCACCAGTCACATGTCTAGCACGCAATTCCGGGTGGATTCAGCTGGAGGCGGCCCCCTGTCCAATCGCCCCCGCTTCGGGGAACGGATGGTTTCCGCCCAGAAGAGGAAAAGAAAGCAAGCCAGTCTGGCTAAGCAGGGGGCCAAACCTTTCAAGGTCGCGCGGATGGGATTCATGCCGTCGGTGATGTACGGTGCGTCTTGTCTCGGGCTGAACCCCACCCGCGTAGACCAAGTGCGCGTGCTGATGGCCAGTGACCTTGGAGGTCAGGCCATAGGCAAGGACCGCGCCTTGCGTCTCTGGCTTCTCAAGTGTGACCCTGTGGTGGACGCGTGTACACGCCCCCTCTATGAATGGGCCAAGGCCGCGTGGGAAGGCCGCCACGAGGAGCTGACGCGGGCAGCGTGGCGCCGAGCGTCGGCCGCGGCGGCCCGGGCTCGCCCTGGACGCAGCCTTTGGCGTGGTATCAAAGGACCAGCCACGGCCGTGCTCGCGACGCTCCGTAGGCTCTCGTGGTCCTGGCCAGCCTTCGCGGTCTTTCGCGACCACCTGGGGAATCTTGGGGATCTTAGGTGGGTGGCCCCCACCTGTGTCAAAGCCATGATTTTTGCCAGGCTGGAGTTTCAGGAAGTGTCGGCCTGGGCGGAGTCTCGACGCCTTGGGATCGCGCGGCCTTTGCTCGAGCCCATTCGGGCCCTGCTTCGTGCCAGGAGAAACCGTTCGGGCAACCGTCAGGCCGCCATGTTGGCCGATGTGGGCCGAGATTTTTGGACGCAGGACAAAGTTTGGAGCGCTGGGTACGGGCATGACAGGTCCTACCAGCAAGGCGGTGAGGCTATAGGATGCCAGCACCACAGATTTGCCCAGTGCCAGGCCACCAGCGCAGCCAGAGCAGCGGTGGCAGAGAGAGAACACCTCCAGGGGATTGTCCATCGCTTCGAAGCCTCTTCCTCGGATTCCCTCCTCTTCTCTCGCAGCCTGGTCGAACATCCCCTGGAGGATCCGTTTTTGGACGTCGTCCCTGCCATCGAGGCCTTGAGCCCTGGGCACGAGAACCCGCCGCTCACGCAGGGATGGGCGTATACCGATGGTTCAGGTCGAGGCCCGCCAGGGCTAAAGAGCTTTGGATGGGGATATGTTGCTCTGGACGCCCAAGGGGCCGTCGTCAGGGCCATGCACGGCTCGCTCCCAGGTTTGAGGTGTTTTAGTTTTGTTTTGCGGGCCGAAATCTTTGCCCTGGCGAAACTTCTCGAGTGTGCCACTCCACCACTGAGAGTGGGTATCGACAATAGCACGGTCATTCGAGGCCTCCGTAGAGGTAGTCGGTGGTGCCTCCGTCCGACTCGGCCACACTCGGACCTCTGGGCTCGTGTTTGGTTTTTGCTTCAGGAGGGCTTCGCAGCCCAGGACGAGTTTCAGGGACGAAACGGAGGAGGCCCTGTTAGATTTCCAAGGCAACCAGCTAGCGGACGCAGAGGCTAAAGCTGGAGCCGAATGTCAGGCGGTCCCCCCTTGGCGATGTGAGACTTGGGACTCTCGATCCCGAGAGGTCCAAGGAGTGCTCAACCTGGTGGCGGGGGTGACTACGGCGGTGGGGGACGTCAGTGATTCCACGGGGAGACCTGCCACTGGCCCAGGACAGCCCCGTCGTCGAGTAGGGTTGCCACAAGGGGCAAGGCCCCATGTACTTGCCTGGACCAGAGGAGCGTGGCGCTGCCGTGTCTGTTGCCGCCACGCTTTTTGCCGCGAGGCCAAGAGAATGTTGCAGCGCAGGCCCTGTCGGGGGAGGATGGGGTCGGACCGTCGTTACGTCTCGAGTGTGGGGGAGGGCGAACTCGACATCCCAGCGGCCTTCCGTGGGGAAGCCCTGGGGCACTCGCTCCATGTCTCGGGTCAGTACACGTACTGTGCCAGATGCGGGGTGTTTTCGAGCGAGAGGGGATGTAAGCTGGTGGAGGTGTGTCGTGGGGCCCCAGCAAATCCCACGGCGGCGCATCGCCTCTCGCTCCTCTCCCGCGCGCGGCATCCTTATAACGTTAAGCTCGCTTTTGGTGAGGCGTCCCGCTCCCTCTTGCCGTGGGAGCAGGATGCCTTCTGGGAGCGAGCTCTCGACTCCAGCTAGGGCTGGGCGAGCCGAGCTGTGCGGAGCTAAGGTGAGGCACCTCTTCAGTGTGCCCTTGCAGGCTCCCTCCTTCCCGAAGGCTAGCTGAGGCACTGTGGGCCAGGCTAGTTCTAGCAGCACAAAAAAAACTCCTTATCCTCCTCCTCCTCCTCCTCCTCCTCCTCCTCCTCCTCCTCCTCCTCCTCCTCCTCCTCCTCCCTTCCCCTCCTCGTCCCCCTCCTCCCCCTCCCGCCCTCCTGCGCTTCGTCCGGGGCAGTCGTGGCCGCAGCGGCCGAGGACCACACGACGGCCCCTGAGGTCGCGCGGCGCTGATCTGGACGAGCACTGCGCACGGCTGTCCACTGGCGACTTCTCCTCCCATGTTTCTTCTCTCCAGAAGACGACATGGGCCCTTTTTGGAGTTTTAGGTCCGCTATGACACGCGGCCGCGGAGACTGAACAAACAGAGTTTATGGAAAAGATGGGTGGGAGGGGTAGGATGTCAGTTATGGAGCGAGCTGGCTTGTCTCCAGAGGGCGCGAAGATGACCGCGCGTCGACCATCGCGCGGCGCGGGGCGCGACGTGGTGTGACCGATGCTCTTTGGCGCAGGAGCCCGAGGGCGGAAGAGGAGGAGGAGGAGGAGAAGGTGGAGGAGGAGGAGGAGGAGGAGGAGGAGGGGGAGAAGGAGGAGGCGGAAGGAGATGAGGAGGAGGCGGAGGAGGAGGAGGAGAGGGGAGATGAGGAGGAGGAGGAGGAGGAGGAGGAGGAGGAGGAGGAGGAGGAGCACGAGGCTGTACGAGGACCGGTGCAGCCAGCGAGGTGGCGTGGGCAGCCGCCGCGCTCGCGGGTTTGCCGGCGCCGCGGGTGCCTGGGAGGGGGCAGAACGGGCTGCAGCTTCTGCAGTCAAACGAGCGCAGCTTGGCATCGCTCGGACGTGTGCATCTTTCTTTCGGCGAGGACCAGCGAGGAGAATCCTTGATCATTCGGCGAAGAAACCTCGCACGGAACCGAAAAAACACAGGGAATCGACGTCCGAGCGATGGCCAGGCAGTGTGCACGTCTAATGAGGCGTTCAAACAATGGCCATGCATTCGAGGACAGAAGGAGCTGCCACCTCTTCCTCGGCGGAAGGTCGGCGGAAGGAGAACGAGGCCGCCTCCGCCGGCGGAAGGCCAGCGGAAGGCGGCGGAAGCAAAAGATGCGCCCCCAGGAGATGAAAACATGTTGGGGGGTTCAGGGTCATCGAGATCGGCCAGATAAAAATGTGGCCTGTAAGCAGGTGCCCCATGGAAGTGTCTCGTTCCCCGATGGCCTCAGAGACCCGCGGGGGCCCTGCGGCACCTCGGGAAGCTCAGATCTCGACGGAGAGCGTGCCCCACGACTCTTTATCCTCCTCCTACTCCCTCCCTCCTCCCTCCTCCCTCCTCCCTCTTCCCTCCTCCCTCCCTCCTCCCTCCTCCCTCCTCCCTCCTGCCTCCTGCCTCCTCCCTCCTCCTCCTCCTCCCTCCTCCTCTCCTCCTCCTCCTCCTCCTCCTCCTCCTCCTCCTCCTCCTCCTCCTCCTCCTCCTCCTACTCCTCCCCTTATAGCAAAAATTGTTCGTCGTGAGTGTCTACTGCAGGCTGGCGGTGATGGCAGGGCTCGCCCTGCAAGGGAGGTCTCAGAGCTCGGGGGCGAAAGAGCGGCCCACGAGCACCGTCCACGGGGGCCTCGATGGGTGCTCGCCGCGCGAGCGCTCGCAGCACGAGGCCGGCCCCCGCGGACAAGGAGAGGCCGCACGCGCGTGCGCGTGGCCGCGCGAGCCGGCCGAGCCTGGCGGGCGGGGAGCGAGGCCTGCCCTCCTCCTCCTCCTCCTCCTCCCTCCTCCTCCTCCTCCTCCTCCTCCTCCTCCTCCTCTCCTCCTCCTCCTCCTCTCCTCCTCCCTCCTCCCTCCTCCTCCTCCTCCTCCTCCTCCTCCTCCTCCTCCTCCTCCTCTCGGGAGCCTCGAGACGGGGGTCAGTGCAGGCGGGGGTCGGCCAGAGCGCCGGATCTTGCAGGGTCCTGCCGCGCCAGGGTCGCACTGGCCCGGGTCTGGGTGCAGGATCCTGCAGGATCCCTCGCATCGGCCCGGGCTTGGGTGCAGGATCTGGCAGGATTTGTTGCAGGCCTGGTGGACCTGGGTCTGGACTGACCCGGGGCAGAAGATCCCCGATCCTCCTCGACCACCTGCGGGGTCCCTGGCCCGAGGTGGCCCCCGCTTCTCAAGGGAGGCCCGGTCGGCCTCCAAAGTGCCCCCCTCACCTCCTCCTCCTCCTCCTCCTCCTCTCCTCCTCCTCCTCCTCCTCCTCCTCCTCCTCCTCCTCCTCCTCCTCCTCCTCCAGGCCCAGAGGGCCATGGGTGGTCAAGAACGGCGCCCAGGGTCGATGGCACCGCGTGCCAGGACCACCTCTGGCAACCCAGGGTCCGTTTCGACCCGATCCGAGTCAACATCGATCTCGGCCGCTTCGATCCGATCGGATTTGGATGGTCCGACGACCCGCTGCGGCCCGAGCGATCGGATTCCAACTCCGTGCCGATGCGGCCCGGGTCCGACACACGCTTCAGCCGTTCCGATCCGACTTCCCGAGTCGATGCTGACTGATCTTGATCTCCGAGGTCGTGCAACTCCTCGACTACCATGCCTTGACGGAAGCGGGTCCTGGACCCAAGGGCTTTCCCCACGATGCGGGACCAGCTCTCCACCCCGGGTCGTTTCTGTGGACGGCCCTGGGGCCTGGGAGAGGGCCCCAGGAGGCCAAAAACGGCGAAACGCGTGAAGGCTCTTTTCGCTTCAGGGCACAGTCCCAGGCCCCCGACGTCATGGCTTGTTCATGCCGTGGACCCCCAGAAGTCGAGTCTTCCTCCTCCTCGTCCT
Source organism: Prorocentrum cordatum (assembly GCA_963575745.1). Taxonomy (NCBI): domain Eukaryota; class Dinophyceae; order Prorocentrales; family Prorocentraceae; genus Prorocentrum; species Prorocentrum cordatum. The sequence goes on along the minus strand of CAUYUJ010016090.1, from coordinate 85,644 downwards.
CCTCCTCCTCCTCCTCCTCCTCCTCCTCCTCCTCCTGCTCGGCTCTTCATGTTGAGTAGTTGTTTTACTGCCCCGAGGAGTGGTAAGGGCCCCTGGAGACCGGAAAATGCAAAACCTGCATTACCTCGTTGTAACGACGCGGGGCGGGGTCCTGCTGGAGTCGGCGCGGGGGGGGGCCAAGGGGAAAGGGACATCATCAGTAGATGCCAGCCAAAGTGGATTACAGTGTAACCCACTTACGAGCTAGGTTAGGCCAGATAAGACCCACCTTGGCATCCACTGATAACCACCCTTAGCACCCCCCTCGCCGATCCCAGTGGGTTGCTCCCAGGCTTGCGACGTCCTTATGTTTTCGATGCGGGGTCTCCGGTTGTCCTGACCCGACCCTTTCCCCAGGGCAGGTCTTGCATCCCGAGTCGTTGTTTGACGGTCCTAGGGCAAAGCGAGGTCGCCCAGAGGCCAAAAGGGATTCAAAAAAATGTGAGCATCGATTTTCTCGACGCGTTGGATGTCTGGGTCATTATTTGTTCAACGGCGCGGGGAGGTCCTGCACGGGAGGCTCCGTGGCGACCTGGCAGGGCCGCCCACGATCCGATGCGATTCGACTCGCTGGCTGGGGAGGAGGAGGAGGAGGAGGAGGAGGAGGAGGAGGAGGAGGAGGAGGAGGAGGAGGGAGGGAGGAGGAGGAGGAGGGAGGGAGGAGGAGGAGGAGGAGGAGGAGGAGGAGGAGGAGGAGTCCTCTTTTCACCGGCCTCGGCCAGGGCCGGCTGGAAGCGGGGCGCGGCGATCCGATGCCGATCCGATCCGGGACGATCCGCTGGCGATTCGCTCGCGACCCGATCCACTTGGCATCGCTCGCACGTGTGCCTTTTTCCTTCGGTGAGGACCCCAGACCCCCTCGAGTAATGAAAAAATCATGACGGGAGGTTTTTCCTATTTTTCGGCCTCCGGGAGCCCTCACCGGGCCTCGGGAGCGTCAAAAAACGATTCAGGATGAAAAACCGGTCATGGGGAAAGGGTCGGGACCTCTGGGGGTCGACGTAATGAAAAAATCATGACGTCGGGGGTCTGGGACCATCGAGGAGCATCCTTGACCATATGGCGAAAAAACCACGCACGAAACCGAAAAAGGCACAGGGAATGGACGTCCGAGCGATGGCCAGTTCCCCAGGGCCGGCGCGGAATCCCGAGCCGCGTCTCGACAGCCCTGAGGCCCGAGTCTGGCTTCCAGAGTTTGGATCGACATCGTGGCGGACCGGTCGCCTCGATGTGTCGGCATGTCCCAGGTCTTATTCGCTCGATTGCTTCGCACCGCTTTGGTTCCGATCGGCCTGATTCGATCGATACTAACGCTGTCCATGTCGTCTCCCCTGCCTGGGCTCTCCGCCAGGCGCCTGCGCCGGCGCGGGCGTCTGCGCGCTGGCGGCGCTCCGGGCCCGCCGCGCGCTCCTGGAGGGCCGCCACGGCGCCGTCGAGGACCGGCTGCTCTCGCGGGCGGCCTCGCGAGACCGGCGCCCCTCGGAGGGCTCGTCCGGCTGCGCGTCCGCGGTGGTGGAGGTGCACGCGATCTGAAGGTTCGAGGGTTCGCATCGGGGGCGGAAAAAAGGGGGTGATGACTAGGGGGGGGGTGGATATCATGGCGGGGGCCATGATATTTCCCCAGATTTCATGGCGCCCCTTCTTATTTCATTACGTCCCTGGCCCCCCCGCTGGGCCGCGCACATGCCGCCGGTCATGATTTGCAACCCCCCTCTTGGACACCCCCCTCTTGGCCGCTCCCGATCGCAGATATCGAAGCAGCAAGCACGGCATCAGCATGAACTTTGGGCGTTCCGCGCGGATTTCTTGGATCTGCGCTGGAGCGCCCTGGCGGCGCCTCCGGCGCCGCCCCTGGCGCGCTCCGCACTCCAGGGAGGGGGGTCCAGCGCAGATCCGAGAAAGCCGCGCGGAGCGCCAAAAGCGTACTGTATGTTCATGCCGCCATTTGTCTTCCAGTAGAGGGGCTTGGCATCGCTCGGACGTGTGCATCTTTCTCGGCTGGGACCGTCGAGGAGCATCTTGATCCATGTGGTGACAAAGAAACGCACGAAATCGAAAGAGGCACGGGGAATGGCCGCCCGAACGATGGCGAGTGGGGGGTATCCCAAGGTGTGGTTCGAGAACATACCCAGCCTGGATAAGCACGTCTCTTTCTTGCACGGGCCGCTCTGAGCGATTCTCCTCTGACCCCACCTCTGCCCCTACTCTGGATGGGGTATGTATCAAGGGGGTGGCGATTATAACCTTCCGACTGAGCTCGCCCAATCCCGCCCCCCTCCATCCTCCTCCCCCTCCTCATATCCTCCTCCGCTTCCTCCAACCCCCCCCCCTCCACGCGTTCCGACAGCACGTGCTTAACCCTCCCAGCGGATCCAAGGGGGGGCCGATTATTACTCCAGATTTCGTAATAAAGGGAGGGGGGTCTCATTTCGGGGGGGGTCTCTTCCAGGCTATCTTGGAGGGCCTGGGGGGGTCTGGGGACGATGTTTTGGAGGTTTCTCCCACGGGGGAGGTCTGAAATGGCTTGTCTTGGAGGGTCCAGACCCCCTCCCTTTTATTACGGAATCTGGAGTACCCATCCAAAATGCCCCACCTGTACTGCACGTCCCCCAGCGTGGCCTTCCAGGGCACGCACGCGGCGGAGGGGGCCCAGAGATCCGAGGCTCCAACAGAACATTGGGGCGGCCAGTTCGGGCCCGCCTTCGGCCTCGGGGGGCCCTCAACGGGCTCCTGGGGCCGTCCAAAAAACGACTCATAAGAAATTTCGGGCGAAGAAAACTATGCACATGCACTGATCCTGGCAAGGCCCATCCTTGACCCAGGATCGGTGCATGTGACTTCCTGGCCAAGGTAGGAGGGGGTATGCACCGATCCTGGGCTCAGGATGGGCCTGGCCAGAATCGGTGCATGTGCATAGTTCTACTTCCTCTAAGAAACCGGCCCCACAGAGAAGCTGTCCAGACCTCTGGGGGTGCCCGCCTCGAAGAAGCTGGAGCGCCAAGTGTTTGGGCAGGGCGATCCAGGGAGGGCCTCGCCTCTGGCGCGCTCCACCGGCGGCGGAGGCCGGGCGGGCGCCGGCGGAAGCAGAGCGGCACAGGGCGGCGGAAGTAAGAAGGAGACGTCCAAAAGTTGGGGATCAGGGGTTCTGGAGGTTCGAACTTGTTGTGTCTTGTTCTGTTTCCGGGGGCCGTCAAAAACGAATCGGGGGTGGGGAACCGCACCAGATGGACCCCGGGAAGGGTCTGGGGACCGATTTTGAGCAGGTTTGGCGTCACCCCCTCCTCTTGACCGATTTTCCCGGGCCCAAACAGCTCAGATCTCCTGGCCGCCTCCAAAGTATGGCATCATACAATGCTGGGCAACCTCAGACCCCCAGCCGGCTCCAAATGCCACTCCTGGAGACCTTGCGTAAGATCTCAAAGAGGCCTTCAGTGCGTGCCAGATGGGGTTCCCAAAGCTCCCCCGATCCAGGCCGGCCAAGCTCTGGAACACGCCCGTTCGCCCAGCTTCGCGCATCGCGACCCGCGGTTCGCGACGCGGGCTCATCTTCGCGCCCTCGCGAGGTCATCGAGGAGAAGTGCAGCTGCGGCGAGGGCATAGCCCTCAACACCTGTGGAACACCAATTGAGGCTTGGCCGCGGGAGTCTGCAACCAGGCGGTCCCCGATGCGGTTCAGCACACTCGAATCACTTGCTCAATAGACGTTCAGTGCCAGCGATGTCTAATAATGATGGTGCTCCGACCCGACTCCCTGTTCTGGGGACAGGGCCGACCGCATCCCAGACGCTCAAGTGACATAGTATCAAGTTGCAGATTCCGCTGGCGCAGGACATCGAAGTCCTTCGGAGGACCTCAAAGTCCATTGACCCTCACGCTGGCACCACAGGCCACTCTATAGTCAGCAGCAGCACGAGTTTCATCCATGGCGGTTCTGCGGACCACCTACAGGGAATTTGAGCATTGTGCGAGATCCGAAAATATGTGTTCAGGAAGACAGAGTGAGGGGATCGATCGGCATTCTAAGGAGGACAATGCCTTTGAGCATGTTGGTACCGCACATGCATATGTATATGCTCGCCCTCCACACATAATCATACACATGATCCTCCTCCTGCTCCTCCTCCTTCTCCTCCTCCTCCCCCTCCGCCCCCCCATCCTCCTTACCCGCCCTCCTCATTATTGTCCTTGTCCTCCTGTCCTCCCGATCCTGGTCCTGCGTCCTTCCTCCTCCCGCCCCCCCTCCGCCCTCATTGTCATCCTCATCATCCTCCTTATGATCCTTCTTCCCCCTCCTTCCTCCCCGCCCTCCTCCTGCCCCTCTCCTCCCTCGTCCTCGTCCTCGCCCTCCCTCCTCCTTCACCGTCCCCATCCTCCCCGCCAGCATTCGTCTACCTTTCTTGTGTGTGTTCTCTTCTCCGTCTTCTCTCATTCTTTCTCTCTCTCTCTCTCTCTCGCCCTCTCTCTCTCTTTCTCTCTTTATCTCTCTCTCTCTCTCTCTCTCTATCTCTCTCCCTCTCTCGTTTTCCTGCTTTTCCAGCTTTCCACAGAGACTGCCCGACCCATTGAAAAACGCTGTGTGCTTCCAGCTGTTCCAGTTTTCCCAGAGGCTACCCCATTGAAAAAAACGTTGCATTTTCCGGCTATTCAAATGTGTCCCCGCTTTTCCGAGAGACTACCCGCATGAAAAACGCTGTCGTTTCCAGCTTTTCTTGTTTTTGTTATCCCCACTCCATTGAACACCCTATGTTTCAGTTTGTCCAGTTGTTCCCAGAGACCACCCCATTGAAAAACGCTGTGTGTTCCAGCTTTTTTTAGCTTTTCCCAGAGACGACCTCATTTTCAAACGCTTTGATTTCCTGTTTTTCTCATGTTCTCAGAGATTGCCCCATTGAAGAACGTTGTGGTTTCCAGCTTGTCAAGATTTTCCCGTTTTCCTAGAGACTACCCGAACGTTGTTGTTTCCAGCTGTCCCACATGTTCCCAGATACTACCCCGTTCGAACCGACATTGTCAGGTTTTCCCAGCTTTTCCCAGGGAGTACCCGAATGAAAAACGGTATGTTTCCCAGTTTTGCAGTTCCCCCAGAGATTACCCCATTGAAGAACGTTGTGTGCTCCAGCTTTCCCAGTTGGTCCAGCTTTTCCCGGAGACGACCCTAATGGAAAACGTTATGGTTTCCAGCTTTTGATCAATTTGCTCAGAGTTTGCCTTATTGAAAAGCGCTGTGTTCTAGAGCTTGCCCAGCTTTTCCGAGAGACTACCTCATTGAAAACATTGTGTTCCAGCTTTGCCCAGAAATTACCCCATTGCAGAAACGCTGTGTTTCCTGCTTGTCCAGCTTTCTTCGTTTTTCCTAGAGGCTGTCTCATTGAAATGTGTTGTTCAGCTTTCCAGCTTTCCAAAGTTTACCAGAGGTTGTAGCTTTTGAGAAATGTGGCATAGTTGGAACAGCTGGAAAGAACAGCGTGTTTCAATGTTGTAGTTTCTCGGAATGGTTGGAAAAACGGTGAGCCAAAAAAACGTGGTTCAATGCGGTAGTTTCTGGGAAAAGCTGGAAAAGTGGGAGAAACTAAAACCCACAACGTTCTTCAATGGAGTCGTCCGTTGGAAAAGTTAGAAGAAAAATTAGAAACACAGCGATGTTCAATGGTGTCGTTTGTGGGAAAGCAGGAAAAGCTGGAAAACAGAGCGCTCCTGCAGTGGAGCAGTCTCTGGGGGATAAAAGCTTGAAACGCTGGTAGCATAGCGTTTTCATGGGTGTAGTTTCTGGGAGAAGTTGGAGGATGTCGAAAAGCTTGAAAACACACCGGAATTCAATGTGGTAGTCTCTGGGAAAGGTTGGGAAAGCTGGGAAGCACCGCGTGCGTCATTGGGATTGTTTCTGGGAACAGGTGGAAAAGCTGGAACACCTGGAAAACAAAGCCTTTTTTCATGGGGGGTTATCTGTGGGAAAAGCTGGAAAAGTTGGGAAACAAGCGAGAGAGAGAGAGAGAGAGAGACAGAGAGAGAGGGAGAAAGAGAGAAGTCGGAGAAGAAGCTGACGAGCATGAAAAAGGAACATGTATGATCCAGAGTGGAGGGGGCGACTATCTATACATCTGTATATACACATACATGTGTATGTATGTATGTTTGTATGTATGTATGCGTGTATATGTATTCACGTATGTCTGTAGATGTACAGACATATAGATTCCCCATTCAGCGCTATGACTGAAGGGGTCCTCGCGGAAGTTGAAGGATTTGGCGAAAGTGCCCCGCCTATTTTGGTCGCGCGCTGGGTTCCCGGGTTCCCGGTTCCTGGGTTCCCAGTTCCAGGTTCTGGGTCGATTTCGGAAGCGCGCGCGACGGCATGCGCGCACGGGCGTTCGAATGATTTCGACATTCGCGTTGGTGGCATTTCTGAAATTTTGCAAAACACATGGTTTTCTCACGGATCCGCAAGAGCGCGCATGCCTTTTTAGGGCATCCGCGTTGCGAAACCTTGCGTGTGTTTTGGGGTTGTTTGGACACTCGGTTTTGACATCCTTCCGCAACCGAGGGTTTTTTGAAGGACTGCGGCATGCAAGCGCGACGACGCGCGCGCGCGTGCACGTCGTTTTTTCGTTTCCGAGGGATTCTTGACAATTTATCATTTGTGATAAACGAGTGCGCGCGCATGGTAGTTCTTTCCCAGACAATGAGTGCTGGGCGTTGACTGGTGCATCTCTGCGGCCACGCTAGCCCGCACATGCTCGCGCGCGTAGCGGTCAGCTAGTTTGGCGCGACCGACGCGAACGCGGTGGCGCCGACCGCTCGGCACGTCCCAGCGGGCACTTCAGTGCGAGTCGGCGACTTGGGCGGGCTTGGTATCATGGCAACGTCGACAACGGTAGACGCGATGATGATAGTGGCGATGTTGGTGACTATGCTGACAGCGACGGCGGGGCAGCCAATGACGGCGCCGATGCTGACCACGCCGACGACGATGACGGCGTCTTCGCGTCGGCGATAAAGGTTTTGGGAGGACTTCGAAATGCGCGCGCGGCAGACGCGCGAGAGCGGCTCGCATGATATTATTTGGCACGGATCGCGCCACCCCAGCGCGCACGCAAGGGCGCTCGAACGATTTCGACATGCGCGCGCGAAGCCCATTTGGCAGCATGTCATGAAGCCGTTGGAAAACTTATGGTTTTCTTTGGGATTCGCAAGAGCGCGCGCGCACGCTTTTGTTGAAAATCCGCGTTGCGAAATGAAATGTGTTTCCATGCTTTTTGGACACTCGATGTTGCGATCCTTCCGAAACCGAATATTTTCGCAGGATGTCGGCACGCGCGCGCGCGTGCGCTTCGTCCTGTTTGTTTGTCAGGGGTTCTCGCGACCGCACGCGGCACGCGCGCGAAGGCATTTGAGCGACTTCGACATGCGCGCACGCGAAGCCCGCGTTGCAGTATGTTTTGGAACATGTTGAAAGTCATGGTTTTCTTCAGCATTCACAAGAGCGCGCGCGCTTTTGTTGAACATCTGCGTTGCGAAACCATGTGTTCTATACGTTGCTTGGGCGCGGGATTTTGAGATCCTTCCGAAACCGATGGTTTTTGAAGGATTTCGGCGCGCGCGCGACGACGACGCGCGCGCGCGTGCACTTCGCTTTTCTTTTACAAGGGACTCTTGACAACCTATGGTTTTTGACAAACGAGCGCGCGCGCATAGTTTTTTGGCAGAGGGTGGCGAAGGGGGGGGGCAATGCCGGTCTGGCTGGGATTATATGAACTCACAGGTAGCATGGACATTAGGTCGTAATCACACGCGTTTAACATCGGCTCCGGGGGGTTGGATAAGTCCGCGGGGGGAGGATGGTAGAGCTAATTTTTTAATAAGGAGAAAATTCAATGCTCAACTTGAAGTTACCCACTCCTGCTCGCGCTTGCATCCCGCCCGCCCACCCGCAACTTGGCTTGCGAACCCCATTCGGCGGCGATTGCCATGAGCGCTTGGCGCTGGCTGGTGCATGTCCGCGGCCGCGACAGCCCGCGCGCGCACTCTGGCGCGACCGACGCAGCCGCGGTGGCGCCGACCGCCGGGCACATCCCAGCGGGCACCCCAGCGCGAGTCGGTGACTTGGGCGGGCGCGGCATCATGGCGACGTCGACAACGGTGGGCAAGATGATGAGACAAGCGATGCTGGCGACGGCGATGACCGCGACGACCGCGGCCAGCGCGGGCGCCGATGCTGATCGCGCCGACGGCGATAACGGCGCCCTCGCGTCGGCGATGGAGGTTATGGAAAGAGTTCGACATGCGCGCGCAGCCGACGCGCGAGAGTGGCCTGCATGTTTTTTTTCGACGCGGATCGCGCCTCCCCCAGCGCGCGCGCAAGGGCGCGCGAATGATGTCGGCATGCGGCGCCAGAGGCCCGTTTTGGCAGAATTCCATGACAATGTTGAAAATCCCATGATTGCCCCACGAATTCGCGAGAGCGCGCGCACGTTTTTGTTTGAAAACTGGTGTTGCACAACCATATTGTTTTGAATGTTTGTTGGGCATTTTGAAGTCGCTACGAAACAGCGCGTTGTTGAAGGATTTCGGCGCGCGCGCGCGACGACGCGCGCGCGCGCTTCGTTTTTTTTTTTTGTCCACGGGATTCTTGCGACGGCACGCGCGCAACGGCGCTCGAACGATTTCGACATGCGCGCGCGAAGCCCGTTTGGTAGCATGTTATGAACTTGTTGGAAAAACGATGATTGTCTAAATAAACTGCAAGAGCGCACGCACCTGTTTGTTTAATGTTTGCTTTTTGTGTATTATGATTATCTCACGTACAAGTATAGACTTCGGTAAACATACATATATCATGCGCGTTGGACACTCGATTTTGGAATCCTTCTGGGACCGAAAGGTTTTGAAGGATTTCGGCGCGCGCGCGACGACGCGCGCGTCCGCGCTTCGTTTTGTTTGTGGCAAGGGGCACTCAGGAACTTATGATGCGCGAGAAAAGAGTGCGCGCGCATAGTTCGTTCGCAGAGGATGCCGGGGGGCGATACCAGCCTGGCTGGCAGATTATGAATTCACAGTTAGGATGGACGATGGGGCGGAATCAATTGCAATACGAAAAGGTGAATGGGTAAGTCCGGGGGGGTAGAACCTATTTCTTAGGAAGGAGAGTTCACTTGCTGAACTCGAAGTGGTCAACTCCGCTGATCGCGCAATCATCCCACCCACCCACCCGCAGATTGGTTCGCAAAACCCATGCGGGAGCGATTGCGATGAATGCTGGGTGTTGGCTGGTGCATCTTTTCTTTGCGGCAGCGCTAGCCCGCGCATGCTCGCGCGCGCGGCGGCCAGGTAGTTTGGCGCGACCGACGCAAACTAGGCGGCGCTGACCGCTCGGCACGTCTCAGCGGGCATTTCAGTGCGAGTCGGCGACTTGGGCGGGCGTGGTATCATGGCAACGCCGACAATGGTAGACACGACGATGATAGTGGCGACGCTGGCGACGATTCGGACCGCAACGACGGAGCAGCCAGTGACGGCGCCGATGCGGATCACGCCGACGACGATGACGGCGTCTTCGCGTCGGTGATGAAGGTTTTCGAAGGAATTCGAAATGCGCGCGCGGCAGACGCGCGAGAGTGGTTCGCATGATATTATTTGACACGGACCGTGCCACCCCAGCACGCGCGCAACGGCGTTCGAACGATGTCGACATGTGCGCGCGAATCCCGTCTGGTAGCATTTTATGAAAATGTTCAGAAACGCATGGTCGTCTTAAGAATTCGCAAGAGCGCGCGCACACGCTGGTGTTGAAAGCCTGTGTTGCGAAGCCTTTTGTTGTGGTATGCTTTTTGGACGCTCATTGTGAAACCCTTTCCGAAGCCGAAGATTTTTGAAGGATTTCGGCATGCGCGCGCGACGACGCGCCCGTGTGCACTTCGTCGTATTGTAATGGCCCCCGGCCAGTGCCGCCGATCAAGGGGGCTCCGGATTTGGTGATATTCGCGGCTTTGTGGCCTTCTCCTTCCTCAATTCTTCCGGTCCGTTTTCTTGTCCCTGGTTCTCGTTATTTTCTGCATCCCGCTGATCCCTTCGCTTCGCGTGTTCGCTTCCCTCTCCGTCCTCGCTCGTCCTCGTTCCCGCTCGCGCGCGCGAGGGTGGGTGTGCAGGGGAGTGTTGCCCGCGCCGCATGATGATGATGATGATGATGATGATGATGATGATGATGATGATGATGATGATGATGACTATGATGCTGATGATGATGCTGGTGCTGGTGATGGTGCTGATGTTGGTGATGATGATGGTGATGATGATACTGATTATGATTCGGGTGATGATGACGATGATGATGATGATGACGATGATGATGATGATGATGATGATTATGATGCTGATGCTGCTGATGATGATGATGATGATGATGATGATGATGATGGTCGTGGTGGCGGTGATGGTGGGGGTGTGCACTCTTGGGGTCGTCGGGGATGTTTTTTGGACGGAGCGTGTCCTCTGGGGGTGTGCCTGGAGCGGTCCCGTGGGGGGTCCGGGGAGGGTTCCGAGGGCAGGGTCCTGGGGGCGGTAACGGCTAGATCTGAAGGGGGTCCTTGGGACCCCCCGAAGCAGTTTGGGCATGCGCAAACCATTAAGAAAACGCCAGATGTGGGACCTTCCCCGGCAGAGCCACCCCGGCAACCCCCCCCCAAGCAGAGCTGAAGCTCTTGGTTATGGTCAGGGCTGAAGCTCTTGCTGAGGCTCCTTGTAGTTCACACGCTGGATCGGCGGACCTTTGGCAAAGGATTATTGACAACTTGTGATTTGTTGATAAACGAGTGCGCGCGAAACTCCCGGGCCTGCGTGCTGGTGTGGTAGAGCAGCTGTGCTGCTCCGTGTGCAGAAACCACGCAAAGCACAGCCTCGCAGGCACAAAAGTTCTCGCGACACCGTAGTTTTGCGGATTTGGCGGATTGGGAGAGTACAGCTTGTCTGGAAAGGAGCAGTGACTGCAGCGTAGAGAAACTCTTGAAGCCTGAGGAACACTGCGCTTCGTGCCTCGAGGCACGGTGGAGCTCACTGCAGCAGCGTAGGCTCGATTATTTCAAAAGTTGGGTGGGAGCCGTCGCAGCTCGAATATAATGTGACATGGACAGAAACACCACAAACGAAGGCCTACACACAGCTTATCATACCTACACGTTCGTGCGTTTACAACAATTGGTGTTCATGGAGAGGTGCACTGCTGCGTAGGACTGCGACAACGGTGTGTGTGTGTGGTGTGTATGTGTGCGCGTGCGTGCGTGTGTGTGTGTGCGTTGTGTGTGTTGTGTGTTGTGTGTTGTGTGTGTGGTGTGTGGTGTGTGTGGTGTGTGTGTGTGGTGTGTGGTGTGTGTGTGCGTTTGTGTGTCTGGGTTTGCTCTGGATTGGAGTTGCATAACTATGCACAATGATCGGCGGAACGTGTTGGATACTTGGACGTGGCGCAGGCGCCCGCCGTAGCCGCCCGGTAGAACGAGAAGGCTGCACACGAATTTGGACAGGACACTGATACCTTGGGCCAAAATGGCCGGGAAGAATGAGGAGGAGGAGGAGGAGGAGGAAGAGAAGGAGGAGGACGACGACGGGGCGGCGGGGCAAATTTGGGAGTCAGGAACGACTATTGGAAGGAATCGCAGTCAGAGGTATTGCAAGGGCTCGTCGTGATGCCATTGTCATGCCGCATCTGTCACGTTTCACCCATGCCTCATTGGTTGGCCTTGTTCACGCTGAGAATTCCTCCCGCAGGGCCCAACAATCTTACTTGGCTGGCATCGTTGTGGAATATGTTGGCTGTAGGCCCACATACTGTGTGTATGTTTCATGACTCAGACCGCATGACAGGGGGCCACAGCGGAGCCTGTGCTGTCAACGTTCAAGGAGGGCGCCATCGACTTCGCGCCCACCTACAAGTACAAGGCGGCTCAAGGGCTCTTGCCGACAACTCGTCGCCCTGGCCAACACACGCACCACCGTCTGGCGTCGTTGTGTTGACTGCAGCGCGTGCACATTGCGATGGGCTCGCTGGTCGATTGTATTGCCAAGGAATGGTGCCCAATATTGTGCACGCAGTATCTTGAAGATTTGCGATGTCAGCGGCGTTGCAATCACAAGTTCAACGTACCATAACCAAGCCTGGTGTCAGCGATGTCATGCCTCCGTCCGCCGTCACCCTCCAATGCTCCCCCAGAATGTTCTGCTGAGCGGCAGCACGGACATCGTGCAGGTGGGAAGGAAGTTGAGAGGCAGAGGCGGCACACGGAGCATCCAGGGAGTGCGGATCGACGGACACTAGAGAGCATGTGCAGCCACGCTGAAATAAGGAACAGCTCGGGCTCCGAAGGGGCTCGCTGATCGCTGGGCCTTTCCATGGATGCTCTCCAGCGGTCCCCGTGCACCCACGCACTTCTCAGAAGGGGGGGCCCGTGATCTGGCGTTGCTTACGAAAACAGCACGTACCTCCGCTGATCTGATTTTTGTCCACGCGCGGCCCCGGACCTAGACCCCCGACGTCATCCTCCAGAGGTCTCGGCCCATTCCCCGGGATCGGTGTTTCATCCTGAGTCGTTTTGTGGACGGTCCCGAGGCCCGGTGAGGGCCCCCAGAGGCCGGCAGTAGAGAAATGCCGTCGGTCGTGATTTGTTCCATGACTCGCGGGAGTCTGGGGTTATGCTGTTCCAGTCGCACTCAAGGGCCACATCCAAAATAATTTCGAGCATCCAGAACCCTGGCGAGACGCTGGCGAAGTATCGAACGAGTATCGCATCCCGTGGCCCGACGCGTGAAGACGTTCTCAGGGGCGTTGCCCTTCAGGGCCGTCCGGTTTCGGTTCTTTCTTTGTGCTCGAAGTTCTTTCTGGCGGTCATGGCTAAAGCAAGTTGGAACACCATAAGTTTGGGGAGGTCTTGGCCCTTTCCCCAGGGGCCAGCTCCTCCTCCTCCTCCGCCTCCTCCTCCTCCCTCTCCTCCCCGCTCCTTCTCCTCCTCCTCCTCCTCCTCCTCCTCCTCCTCCTCCTCCTCCTCCTCCTCCTCCTCCTCCTCCTCCTCCTCCTCATCCACAATTACTCAATATGAAAATACTCTCCCTCTTCCCCTGATGGCGTCCGGATGATGGCCGCGCACCCTCCGCGTACTGTTTTTCTACACACAGGATTCCCGGGAAATCCCAGGAAACGACTCTCGCTGAGGCGCCGGCGTCATTTTTTCCCAAAATGCTGCTCTCGTTGAGGCGCCGGCCTCATTTCTGCTCCCGAATCGTTCCGAATCGTGCTCCCACTGCAGCGTGGGCCTCATTTTCGGATCGGTGTTTGGCCTCCGTCGTTCAGGATGGCGTTCTCGCCCCAGCGCGGGCCTTTTTCTCGCGCGCCCATCCGCCCGCCACCACCGCGCCGCACCGCCACCACCACCACCACCACCACCACCACCCACCACCACCACCACCACCACAACCACCACCAGCACCAGCACCAGTACCAACACCACCACCACCAGCACCACCACCACCACCACCAGCACCACCACCACCACCATCACCACCACCACCACCACCACCACCCACCTCACCACCACCACCACCAGCACCCACCACCACCCACCCACCACCACCACCACCACCACGACAACCACGCACACACGCACGCACGCACGCACGTGCACCACCACCCACTACGCACGCGCGCGCGGAGCCACAGGTCCGCTACGACACGCGTCCGCGGATAGAGAAAATCAGCGCCATGGTAAGGGATGGGAGGGAGGGGTAGGACGTCAGATATGACGCGAGCGCACCTAGCTTGTCCTCCTCCCCCTCCTCCTCCTCCTCCTCCTCCTCCTCCTCCTTCTACTTCTGCTGCTCCCCTGGGGCCAGCTCTTCGTCCCAGAGCCACGTCCTGATGGCCCCCAAGGTCCGACACAACTGGCACCCGAGAGGCCCAGAGCAGGGAAGAACGCCTGGATGGAACACAAAAACACGGAGCGTCGGAAAGTTGGGTCTCGCGCTCCGGATGGCAACAGCTTCCCAGCCCCCCTCGAGGCATGAAAAAAACACATTTTTTTTTTGTTGATTCGCGGGTCGAGAGCGCACCTCTTCTGGTCGAAGCTAAGCGGGCCGCGCGAAGCTTGAATTAAGAAAGAGGGGGGGACAGAAGGAGCGCAGCCTCACGGCGAGGCTAGGAGGAGGCAAAGCCTCGGGATTAGGCGTTGCCGAAAACGGCATGAAAAAAACACAACGGGAGGTGTTTCGCTGTGTGCGGCCTCCAGGGGCCCTGCCCTCAACTTGGGTTTTTCTTTTGTAGAAAACTCTGTGGGCGTCGTATAGGCCTCCTTGAACTTCTTGGGAGCCTCTAGTGGGCCTGCTGGCCGTCTCGGGGTCATCTATGGGGCGGAGGGCTCAAGATGTCAGTTCGGGTTCTCCCCCTCTGGGGCCTCTCTTGGGGCCCGTTTGGGGCCCTGGCCTCCTGGGCAGGATTGAGGCCCTCGTGGGCCGCAATTGGGCTCTATCGGGGACCCTCTCGGCGGTCTTGGGGCAGTACTGGAATCTTCCTGGCCGTCTTGAAGAATCGGGAGCCCGAACAGGCGAGAGCGTGAAAAGCTTCCCCAAACATACAGAAAGAAATCAACGGTTTGACGTGTTGGGACACACCTGGCCTCTTGGGGCGTCTTGGGGGCATCTGGGTGGCATCTTGGGCTCTTGGGTGCCATCTTGGTCCCAGAACGCTCGAAGGCTCGTTCGCGTTCCCTCTAGGGGGGCATTGTTTGATGATGTTTCAAGCGAAACGGCCATTTGGGGACAGACCCGAAGAGGTCTGCGACGAGCCCCAGGAGCGTCCAGGAGCGCCGCAGGACCTTCAGAGAGTAGTACAGCCCTCGATGCGGAGGACCCCACGGGACATGAGAACACTCCATGTCGTGCCTCGAGGCACTTAGCGGCGGACCTCAGAGTGCAGAGACGCGAGAGCGCATGAAAGCCAGTTTGCAAGAAGCCGCAGTGGTTGAGATGTTCAGGGCGTGCCGAGACTTCGAGCATGTCTGGCTTCATCGCTCTTTCGTGCCTGGCCAATGCCACTTGCGCCAGGTCGGCACAGACGAGTTCGACGAGATCCGCGTGCCCGCCTGGACCGACCGCATCTTCTTTCGCGGCGACTGCGTGGAGCAGCTGCACTACGGCCGGCCCCCTGCCGCTCCCTTCCGGCGGCGCGCCGAGGAGGGAAGTGAGCGAGGGCGCACCTCCTCGGAGAGCGGCGGGACTTCTCGGAAGCCCTCCGGCCCTCTGCGAAGCCCCTTGGTGCTTCTCAGAGAGCTCCCTCCGCCCACAGCCGCAGCCTACGACAGCGACGGCGCCTCTCCAAATCCAGGAGGAGGAGGAGGAGGAGGAGGAGGGTTCAGAGAGCTTTCCAGAAGCCGGAGGGCGAGGACGGACGGCGGCACGCGGAGGCGTGCCAGGTCTCTCCCGCACGGCGGCGGCGAGCTCCATTGGGGGAGCAGGCGGAGAGGAGCGGGGGGGGGGGACGGAGGTGCCTTCTCCTCTTCCTCCTCGTCCTCGTACTACTTCTTCTTCTGCTTCTTCTTCTTATTATTATTATTATTAGTATTATTATGCTTATTATTCTTATTAGTATCATTAATATTATTATTAGTATTATTGTTAGTATTATTATTATTATTGTTATTATTATTATTATTATTCATCTTCTTATTCTTCTTATTATTATGGTTTCCTCTTCCTCCTAAGCCACGGGGCGACCTATCGCGCCTCTGGTAAACATAGTTTTGTGTACATATGTCTATATATTTACACGCTTAGATATGCATATATCAGAAAATATCAGACCATTCAAAATTACAACAAATCCTTTGGCGAGGGACCCAACCCGTGCAGGTATGAGTACCGCAAGGCAGGCGGAAACTAAGAGAAAGGACTAGAAAAAGGACAGGCGTGCGTGGGAAGGACAGCGACGACACTGAGGGGGTCGCAGAGGTTAGCCATAACGGGTTACATCTGGATGTAACCCGTTACGGATGATTCGCGCGTTTGTCGGCGCAGCTTTGGGGGGCAGCAGACGGCGGCGGAGTTTTCAGTGGAGGTCCCCATGGGTCCACAAAATTTGTGAGGAGTGTGCCGACATGGGCGCGGTCACGCATGCGATTCTTGCCACTGCGACCTTAGGTGGAGGTCCATGTGGGGCCACGAAGCGTGCGAGAGATGGGCTAAACTGGGAGCAGGCCACGCATGCGATTCCGAACCCTGGATCATTCGGTGGAGCTCCCGATCGGGCCACGAAGCGTGTGAGGGGTGTCCCGAAATCGGCGCGGTCACGTCATGCGATTCTTGCAACGAGGGCCGTCAGTGGAGCCCCCATATGAGGTCATGAAACGTGTGAAGGGTTTGCCGACATGGTTTGGACCAGGTGTGCGGACGCAGCCACTGGGACATTAGGTTGAGTTGCCTGTGGGGCCACGAAACGTTTGAGGGGTGCGCCGAAATGGTGTGGGTGCGCCGAGAAGGTGTAGACCAGGTATGTGGACGCAGCCTCTGGAGCCTAAGGTGGTGCTCCTTGTGGGGCCACGAAACGTTTGAGGGATGCGCCGGAATGGTGCAGATCAGGTAAGCGGACCCAGCTATTGGGGCCTTCGTCGGAACTCCTTGCGGGGCCGCGAAGCATGTGAGGGGCGTACCGAAATAGTGCGGAGGAGGCGTGGGAACCAGGGGGAGAGGAGGGATAGGAGGGGGAGTGGTGAGGAACGAAGGATTGCAAAAAAAAACCCAGGATTGCACAAAAAAGCCAGGGTCTTTTTTGCAATCCAGGGTTTTTTTGCAATCGGGCGCTGTCTCCTCAAATGGAGGACCCAACGCCACAGCACGGTTGGGGAAAAGGTGGTGAGCGAGGGGGATGCCTGGGAGGGGCAGGGACGCAGCGAGTGAGGACTGGGGCAGAGGAGAGAGGAGCAGGAGGAGGAGGAGGAGGAGGAGGAGGAGGAGGAGGAGGAGCAGGAGGAGGAGGAGGAGGAGGAGGAGTGAGGAAAGATGCCAGGGGAAGGAAGAAGGAGGGCAAGAGGGAAGGGGGCAGGCAAGTTGTCAGCGATAACGATCCACACGTTGCTCCCGTCCATTTCCTGTCATTGCGGCTGGCGAGTGAGTGGTGTAGTTCGTCCACGTCTGGGTTGGCGGTTAAGATAGACTGTCGAAGACGCCTACGGCGAATCACCGCCGCGCCCCCTGCCTTTTTGGAAGCGCCTATGTGGCAGAACGTTGAGGCCAGACCTGCCAAGCTATCGGACCATGTGTTCCCCGAATCGGTTTGGAAAGCCTTCGGGGAACACGTGGGCATCTTGAAGGTCATCTTGGCCGTCTGGAGGCCATTTTGGCCCTTTCGGGCCTTCTTGGAGGACGTCTTGGTGGGCCGTCTTGGAGGCCATCTTGAGCGTTTGGGGGGCCTCTTGGGCCGTCTTGGGGGTCTCTTGGGGCCGTATTGGGCAATTTGGGGGGACACTTGGGCCGTCTCGGGCCGTCGGAAGGCCAGAAAAAAGCAAATGCCACAATCCTTCAAAAATTCTTGGGAAATCACTGATTGTTGCTTTTTCAGGCCTTCCAGGAGGCCCTCTTGGAGGCCTCTTGGGCCGTCTTGGGCCATCTTAGTGCCATCTTCGGCCGTCTTCGTGGGCTCCTGGCCCGTCTGACGCCGTCGGAAACCGCTTGGGGGGTCTCTCTGGGCCGACTTGGGGCCCTCTTGCAATGCTCCAGGGCCGTCTTGGAGGCCATCTTGGGCGTCTTAAAGGCCTCTTGGGTCGTCTTGGGGCCGTCTTGGGGGCCTCTTGGGCCGTTCTGGGGCCATCTTGGAGGCCTCTTGGGCGATCTTTGGCGGCTCTTGGGCCATCTCGGGCCGTCGGAAGGCCGAAACGAAGCAAATGTCAAAATCCTTCAAAAACCACCAGAAAATGCATGTTCTTTGCTTTTTCTGGCCTTCCTGGAGGCCTCTTGGAGGTGGAGGCCTCTTGGGCTGTCTTGGGCCAGCTTCGAGCCAACTTCGGCAATCATGGTGGGTTCCTGGCACGTCTGACGCCGTCGGGAGCCGTCTTGGTGACCTCTCTGGGCCGACTTGGGGCCCTCTTGGGGCGCTTCGGGGCTGTCTTAGAGGCCATCTTGGGCGTCTTGGAGGCCTCTTGGCCCGTCTTGGGGCCCTCTTGGGGCCATCTTGGGGGCCTCTTGGGCCGTCATGGGGCCATCTTGGAGGCCTCTTGGGCGATCTTGGGGCGACCTTGGGAGCCTCATAGGCCGTCTTGGGCCGTCGGAAAGCCGAAAAGGCGCAAGTACCAAAATCTTTCAAAAACCTAAAGAGAGTCAATGATTTTGGCGTCTTTGGGCCTTCCTGGAGGACCTCGTGGAGGCCTCTTGGGCCGTCTTGGAGGCCTCTTGGGAGCCCCCTGGGCCGTTTTAGGCCATCTTGAGGCCATCTTAGGCCGTCTTGGGTGCATCTTGGGCCGTCTTGGAGGCATTTGGGGGCCATCTCAGCCGTCTTGGAGGCCGTCTTGGAGGCGTCTTGGAGGCCATCTTGGGCCATCTTGGAGCCGTCTGGAACGAAAGAACCCTTTGCAACCACCTCTGGAAGATCTTTCGGCATCCTTCCGGGTGGCCAGAGGGACGCGCCGGAGCCCCAGGGAAAACCGAAAGGATCCAGCACGCCAGGCACCCCTGCGATGAATCGACAGGGGGCGGCGGATCTAATGACCTTCGGCCCATCCCGCCACCGTGATCAGTTTTTGGGTATGAAGCCTAGTGGATGTTCGTTGGGATCTCATGGGATGAATCTCAGGGGCCTCTTGGAGGCCGTTTGGAAGCCTCTAGAGGGCCGTTTGGATGCCTCTTGGGGCCTCGTTGGGGCCTTTGGGGGGGCCTCTTGGGGCCTCTTGGAGCCTCGGGCGGAAGGCTCGGATTTTTGGTTCATGTTCCCTCTCTTGGGTCATTTATGGGGCCCTCTTGGGCCATCTTGGGCAGTCTTTGGGCGCTATTCGGCCGTCTTGGGGGCCTCTTGGGCCGTCTTGGAGCGTCGGAAAGCCGAAAAGGCGAGACCGTCACAATCTTTCAAATCCCAAGGAAAATCAAGTAGTGCTGCTTCTTGGGGCCCTCGTGGAAGGCATCTTGGAGGCCTGTTTGGGGCGTATTGGCGGCTTTGGGGGCCGTCTTGGGGCCAGCTTTGGCGTCTTGGAAATTTCGGAGCGTACTGGAGCCCTCTTGGGCCGTCTTGGAGACTTCTTGAAGCTCTACGGCCCGTCTTCGGGCTTCTTCAGGCCCGAACAATTCACGCGGAAAGCCGCAGGGGAGCCCAGGGGGCACGCGACAAGCCCTGGGAGATTTGCCAGCGTCGGCTCCGGGCCCCCTGAAGACTCTTCCGGAGAGGGCGGAGGCTCCAGGGATCAGGCGAGGAGGAGGAGGAGGAGGAGGAGGAGGAGGAGGAGGAGGAGGAGGAGGAGGGGGAGGAGGAGGGGGAGGGGGAGGGGGAGGGGAGGAGGAGGAGGAGGAGGAGGAGGAGGAGGAGGAGGAGGAGGAGGAGGAGGAGGAGGAGGAGGAGGAGGAGGACCTGAGGACACGCCCACTCCGTGCCCAGAGGCACGGTGGCGGACAGTCTTGGTACTTCCGCTCGGCCTGGGCTCTCAAGCATTGTCCAGTCCTGGGCGACCAAAAATGAGCCGCTAGCTGGGAAAACTTGTTGTGCTCACGCAGCACCCTTGCATCCTGTCCCTCTAATATCGGATTTGCCGGTTCGTTGCAAGTTCCCTCGAAATAGTCTGGTTCACTTGCGGAGCATCTTCTGTGCTCGGCGAAGTCTCCACACGCGCGGCATCAATCAAGGGAAAGCAGGCAACAAGTGTCTCAGTTTCGCAGGGTCTGCCGTCGTCGTCGTAGAATCGCGCGTGCCGTACAAGGTCTCGGGGAGAGCGCTGGTGGTATGCCAATGAGCAGGAATATAAAAAGGCAGTGTTGCCATGTGCGCGAGGGCACGCGCTTCAAGAGGATACGTGCATAGGGTAGGTGAAGAGAAGGACGGGATAAGGCGAGAGAGAAATATCGATTGATCTGCCCATCACGTTTTGCCCTCTGCTCATCCTCCAGACCCCATCCCGTCTCTCCACTCCTCTCTGCACGTTTAGCCGTCTGCGTCAGCCGTCTGGGCCTTACCTTTGTCGAGGACTACGAGGCAGTGTCAAGGTACCGCGTCGGATGCACCGGGCCAAAATCGGCGTCGCACGTTCGGCCACCCTTATGGCGATGTTGTGCACCTTTGCGCCGCCCAACAGATGCGACTCCGCCTTCGAACCTCCAACCGATGCAGCCCGCTCCGGTGAACAGCAGCGCCATGCGAACACCGGTCCGCATCGGATCGTCGGAATACCGGGATCGGATCGGACCGGGCCGACACACATCGATGTCGAATCGGATTGATCAGATGGAATTGGGCCTTGCCACGGACTCCGTGGTACGGAGGGGCGGGTCAGAGTACGGCGGGCTGTCACGTCGCGAAGATTGCGGGGCTGGTTTCTGACACCGCACCGTTCGCCTAGATTCGATGCCGCCGTCCAACCTCGAGCCGAGGCAGCCCCGATCCGAT
>CAUYUJ010016090.1:0-52500 GCA_963575745.1 Prorocentrum cordatum | reverse complement strand
GGTCGTCTGCCAGCTCAAAACTTGCGCGGTCGTAGGGGGGGGCAAAAGGCGAGGTGCAAAGTGGCCCGTGGAAGTCCCGACCCGTTCCCTAGGGCCGGTTCGGTCCCTGGGGCCCAGCCAGGGGCCCCGGAAGCCGAACCCAGCCAGAGACGTCCCGCCGTGATTCCTTCAAGGCGCCACCGCTTGTGCGGGAGGAGGAGGAGGAGGAGGAGGAGGAGGAGGAGGAGGAGGAGGAGGAGGAGGAGGGAGGAGGGAGGACAAACCACTTCGCAGCGGCAGCCTTTCGGGCGCGAGGAGGTCTCGGTGAGCCCCGGGCCCCCAGCGCTGCCGCCGGGCGCCCTCGAGGCGGCTCCCACGCCGGGCCCCAGGCCCCTTCAGAGTCGCCGACAGCGGAGATGCACCAGTACATGAATGCGGAGGTGTCTCGCTCCATGCTCCACGTGTCCTCCTTCGGGTACGGCCTGTTCTTGTCGCTGGGCGAGGTCTCGGGAGCCTTCTGAGGCATGAAGGTTGCTGTAAAAAATAAAAAAGAATCGCCCCCATTCCTCGCCGATCGGGGCGTGGGTGCCCCAGCCTGCCCAGGAGCGAGCGCGATCTCGCGACCGAGGGCATGTCGCTCGGCTACCGGCAACGCATCGCCGCCTCCGAGGCACCGTTCCCCCCTCCCCCCTTAGGCCAGTCCCGCGGCCAGGCCCCGGGCGGGCCCCCGGCCTCGACCCCGGAGAGCAGGGGGGGGGAGGAGGAGGTCGGCGCGACGAAAGTCGCGTCAGCGCACCGAGCTGGCCAGAGCGCGTCTGACCTGTGAAGTGGGCTCGTGGTGAGCGGCAGCCCGCGACTCTGATCAGATGGCACGTTCTGGAGGGGCTTCGCCTTCGAGGGTCGCAGGAGTTGGCACCTCTCTCTCGGCGGAAGGCCTGCGGCAGGCCGCGGAAGTGGAAGGCGGGGGCCGGAGGGCCTCCGCCGGCGGACGGCCTGACGGAAGGTGGTGGAAGTAAGAGGTGCGTCCCCAAGAGGTGGCAAGGTTGTTTCTTCTTTCAGGGTTCTGAAATGGTGGCAAGGTTATGAAGGTTATGAAGGCAAGGTCCCCAAGAGGTGGCAAGGTTATGAAATCGGCCATATGATTGCTGTTCCTCTTGCTCCTGCTCTTCCTGCGGCGGCTGCTCCTCCTCGCGGCTCCTGCCCCCCCCCCCTCCCCCCCCGCCCCCAGTCCCTCCCTTTCTCCCTCGCCACGGCCCCGCAGATGTACGACGCGGCGCTGGCGCTTGCGGGCAAGCGTTTGCTGGGCACCACCCGGAATAGGCTCCGACCGCCACCTTTGCTGTGTGTCTGTTCTACCCTGCCAGGGGGAGACGAGGACAGGCGCATGGATGGCGAGGACAAGCCCGATCAGAGGAAAGTAAGGATACTTTCAAAGTATGTCATGGCGGCCACCAGGAGAAGGAGCAGAAGCATGTTGCATGAGGGCTGAGAGCCATGCACAGAAGGGGAGGAGGTCGAGGTCGCCTGAACATTGATCCAGGCGCGTGGCTCAGCGACGGTTCTCACGTCGGTACAGTATCGGCGCGATCCGTCCTCTGATCAGGCGGCCTTGGCCACATGTTTCGGGGGGGCAGAACGGGGGCGGCGGGGGCGGCAGTGCCGACCGCGGTCAGGAGGAGGAGGAGGAGGAGGAGGAGGAGGAGAGAGGAGGAGGAGGAGGAGGAGGACGAAAGAGGAGGAGGCGAAGGAGGAGGAGGAGGAAGAGAAGGGGGAGGAGGAGAAGGAGGAGGAGGAAGAGGAGGCGGAGGAGGAGGGAGGAGGCGGAGGAGGAAGAGGAGGCGGAGGAGGAGGGGAGGAGGAGGAGGAGGAGGAGGACGAGGCGGAGGAGGAGGAGGAGGAGAGGAGGAGGGGCAGCAGGAACGGGGCGAGCGGCGAGGTGAAGGCTGGGGCGGGGAATCGATACGTGTCTGGCCTGCGGCGAGTTGGGTCCCGACGAGCGGTCCAGCAAAGGCGGGGCGCATCCGCTGCGAATGGGATGCGCAGGGCTGCAGGCGGGCGAGGGGCCTTCAGAGAGGGAAGGCCTCGGGACGGCCGGAGAGCCCTCGGATCGAGTAGACTTTCATAGGGGAACAGCAAGTGACATAATCATGGGAGGAGGAGGAGGAGGAGGAGGAGGAGGAGGAGAGGAGGAGGAGGAGGAGGAGGAGGAGGAGGAGGAGACAGGAGGAGGAGGAGGAGGAGGAGGAGAGAGGAGGAGGGAGGAGGAGGAGGAGGAGGAGGAGGAGGAGGAGGAGGAGGAGGAGGAGGGGAGGAGGAGAGGGGAGGAGGAGGAGGAGGAGGAGGAGGAGGAGGAGGAGGAGGAGGAGGAGGAGGAGGAGGAGGAGGAGGGAGGAGAGGAGGAGGAGGAGGAGGGGAGGGAGGAGGAGGAGGAGGAGGAGGAGAGGAGGAGGAGGAGGAGGAGGAGGAGGAGGAGGAGGAGGAGGAGGAGGAGGAGGAGGAGGGAACTCGGAGGTCTGCCTGGATTCCTCGGCTTGGCGCTGGACCCCTCCTCCCTGCAGGGGCGGCGCCGGAGGCGCCGCCTGGGGGCCCCAGTGCTGATCAGAGGAGTCCGCGCGGACCTCCGAGTTTTTAATATGATGTCGTTGTTTGTTCCCCTACTTCAGGGTGTGCCAGGAAGCAAGCTCACACTCACGATGGTTCCCCTACTTCAGGGTGTGCCCGGAAGCACGCTCGCACTCACGACACGGCCAACAGGGGATCGACACGCGGGCGGCGGGACGGGCGTAGCGGGCGGCTCGGGCGGCGAAGAAAATGGCGGGCGTCGGGCTCAGGGGTAACGTTACGGGGGCGATAGGCTCCGGGTGGGGATGCATCGACCCCCAATCTCGGCGGCGAGCCCAAGGGGGAAGTGAGAGGGGGCGGGCCTTCTCAGAAGGGCTTCTCAGAAGCCCTCCGGCCTTCTGAGAAGTGTTCCGTGTCTTCGGTGAGGGCGTAAGGCTTTTCAGACGGCCCGAGGCCCTCCGAGCCTTCCGAGAAGACCCGCCCCCTCCGACGTCCCCCCTGGGCTCGCCGTTGACAATCGTCCATTCATCGAACGTGCGGCTTCGCTATCGGAGGCCTATCGCTGATCCATTGGCGATGTATCGCCGATTCCAGGTAGATGTGCCCCCCCCGCCTGGGCCAGTCCCCTCCTGTCGCTGCCCCGCAGGAGAGGGGGCGCAGGGCCGGAGGCAGCGATGGCCGTGCAGACAAGCCTTTCGAAGAATATAGACCCCCCACCAAAAACGGCAAGTGGGGGGTGAGTGGGGGGATTTCGTGAAGGCAGGCATGTGCAACACTAGGGGTCCCAGAGACCCCGAGATGGCACCACGTCTTACATTGGCTCTTCTCAACTCCGTCGTCGCCGAATTTGCCCGGATCCTCCTCCTCCTCCCTCCTCCGCCTCCTCATCATCGTCAATATCATCATCATCATCATCATCATCATCATCATCATCATCATCATCATCATCATCAGCATCAGCATCAGCATCAGCATCAGCATCAGCATCATCGTCATCGTCATCATCAGCATCAGCATCAGCATCAGCATCATCATCATAATCATCATTATCATCATCATCATCATCATCATCATGATCATTGTCATTGTCATTGTCATTATCATCATAAGCATCATCATCATCATCGTCATCGTCATCACCATCATCGTATTCATCCCCATCATGACATCATCAGATCATAGCATCATCATCATCCTACGCATCAGCATCATCAGCATCATCATCCTCATCATCCTCATCCTCATACTCCCCCTTCTCCTCCTCCTCATTATCATCATCGTCACCATCATCATGATCATCGTCCTCGTCCTTGTCGTCATCATCAACATCATCATCAACATCATCATCGTCACCGTCATCGTAATAATCATCATCATCAGCATCATCATCGTTGTCATCATCATCAGTATCGTCCTGATCATCATCCTCGGCCTCCTCCTCATCATCCAGAGAATCCTCTCCACAGTCCATATAATCCCTATCAGCAGCATCATCATGATGATCATCATCATCGTCATCGTCGTCGTCATCATCATAATTACCATCATCATCGTCATCATCAGCATCATCATTATCATCCGCATCCTCATCCTCATCCTCCTCACCATTAGAATCATCATCCTCATCATGCCCATCATCATCATCATCCTCATCATCATCGCCATCCTCCCCATCAGCCTCATCAACCTAATTTATTATCATGATGACCATCCTCTGCATCATCATACTCGTTGTCGTCAGCGTCGTCAGTATTATCATCATCCGCAACACCATCATCATCATCATCATCATCATCATCATCATCATCATCATCATCATCATCATCATCATCGCCATCATCATCATCATCCTCATCCTCATCGTCATCCTCATCATCGTCAGCATTATCATTATCAGCATCGCCATCATCATCGCCATCAGCATCAGCATCATCGAGAGCCTCATCCTCATCATCAGCAGCATCATCCTCATCTTCCTTAGCATCATCCTCATCCTCCCCATCATCTGTCATCCTCATCGGCCTAATTATCATTATCAGCTTATTGAGCCTCATCATCATCACCCTCATCAGCATCATCATCATCAGCATCATCATCATCCTGATCATCATCATCATCCTCAGCAGCAGCATCATCACCATCTCAACGTCATCATCACCCCCAAGCATCATCATCATCATCATCATCATCAGCATCAGCATCAGCATCAGCATCACCATCCTCTTGTATCATGCGCATGACCCTCAGCAACATTAGCATGATCTTCAGTATCATCGTAATCATCGTCCTCACCAACGTCCGCATCATCATCATCATCATCATCATCATCATCATCATCATCATCATCATCATCATCACCAGCATCATCATCATCATCATCATCATAATCATCATCATCGCCATCGGCATCATCATTATCATCATCGTCATGATTAGCATCGCCATCATCAGCATCAGCCTTATCAATCTCATCATCGTCAGCATCATCACCACCACGGTCATTCTCCTCGTCCTCAGCCGAATCATCCGAATCAAAGTCATGACCCTCCTCCGCATCATCGTCTTAATCCTCATCTTCACCGTCCTCATCACCATCATCATCATCATCACCATCATCATCATCATCTTCATCATAAGCATCATCATCATCGTCATCCGCACCATTAGCAACACCACCATCATCATCATCATCATCATCATCCTCATCAACATCATCATGACTATCATCATCAGCATCATCATCACCATCCTCTTAATATTCGTCTTCATCAGCATACGCCTACGTATCATCATCCTCATCATCCTCATGTTCAACCTCATCCTTCGTGTCAACATCATGGGCTTCCTCCTCATTATTAGCCTCATCCGCATCCGCATCATCATCATCACCATCATCATCAGCAGCATCATAATCATCATCATCATCATCATCATCATTATCATCATCACCTTCATCATACAAACCCTCGACATAGTCACCCTTGTCTGATCATCATTCTCACCATCATCGTCATCATCAGCATCCTCATCATCATCATCCTCGTGAGCATCCCAAGCATCATCATAATCATCCTTATCACCATAATTATCCTCATCATCATCATCATCTTCATCATCATCACCATCATCGTCATCATCATCGTCATCATCATCATCGTCATCATCAGTATCATCAGCATCATCATGATAATCATCATGCTCATCCTCCTCATCATCATCATCATACTCGACAATATCATCATCCTCACCCGCGTTATTCTCCTTCCCATAAACATTACCATCCTCATCATCATCATCCACGTCTTCTTCATCGTCATTACCCTCATCATCGTCACCATCATCATCCTCATCATCATCATCAGCATCATCATCATCTCCGTCATCACCATCATCATCATCATCATCATCATCATCATCATCATTATCATCATCATCGGTATCATCATCCTCAAAAGAAGGCACAGCCGGCGCCCCTTGATCCAGATCCCCCCCTGCGCAGGCCAGCGCTGCTCCGTGACGCGCGGACCCCAGCGCGCTCCGCGTCGTGTCGGGCTGCGCGCCGGCCGCGAGAGCCGGCGATGGACTTGGCCGCCGCGCGGACTTCGGCCCGCTGAAATGCATCGTTTCTCGAGCCCTCTCTAGGGAAGCGAGGGGAGGGAGGGAGGGGATCAGGGTGGTGAATGGGCTTTGGGCTCATCGTGATTTGGCCACCCTTGTTCGTTGCGTTTTGGCTCAACCCAAGAAAGGTGACCAGCGCTAACCCCCAGGGTCGTTCTGGCAGAAGGTCCGTGGGTAGACAGGTGCATGAGAAGCACAGCATCCATCTTGTCTTGACTCGGTGCTGGCCCCGCTCTTGAA
Source organism: Prorocentrum cordatum (assembly GCA_963575745.1). Lineage (NCBI taxonomy): Eukaryota > Dinophyceae > Prorocentrales > Prorocentraceae > Prorocentrum > Prorocentrum cordatum. The sequence continues at coordinate 46,101 of CAUYUJ010016090.1, read as the reverse complement.
ACCAGGGGCTTGCCCAGCAGTGGCCTCGGTGAGCAGGAAGGGGGGGGCGAGGTTCGAGGCGCTGGGCGCGAGGATGTGTGGGTTGCCTCTCTCGGGCTCCAGGGGGCCCGTTTTCCGGCCCCAGGACCGTCAAAAACGCACCTGGGGCGAGGCACCAGATGCTTGATTTCTTCATTCCTGACAGATTTTCTCGTCCAGGTCAGATCCCCTGGCCGCTGAGAGGCAACGCCTGGGGGGATGGGCTCAGGGGGGGCGTATCGAACCCCTGTCGCCAGCTCATCGCCGACAGGAGCCCGATAGCCCACCCCCGCCCAGGAAGGCGCGGCTTCGTTCACGGGAGCATATCGTCAACCTATCGGCGATGCATCGCCACAGCCCAGGGTGAAAAAAATGGCGCAACCAATAGCAAGCCGATTAATTGTCAGAAGCCGAGGGCGCAACCTGCGGCGCAGCCAATAGCAGGCCGTGTTGAGGTTCGACTGTAGAGGGCGCAACGCATTGCGCGACCCATGGAGGGCGCACAGATGGCGCAACCTGTAGTCCAAACCACGGATGGCGCAGCGCAGGGCACAACCCATGGATGGCACAACCAATGGCGCAGCTTACGGATGGCGCGAGGCGAAGCTTATTGCGCAGCCATGGACAGCGAAAGCCATGAATGGCGCTACTAATAGCGAAACCCATGGATGCCGAAACTTGTGGCGCAACCCATGGTGGAACCCATGACGCAACCTAAACTACGGCGCAACCCCTGGATATCACAACCTATTGCGCAACCTCTGGCCTTGGGTGATTGGCCCTCACACGTCATGGGGCTACGCCCGATCTGCGCTCGCCGTTTTGGCTGGAGATGCGGCCCCAGCGGCGAGCTGTCTTGTTCTTTTTCCGCCTGGCGTATCAGAAGCGTGCTTGCGAGTCTCTTCGGAACCAGCCGGGCTCCTGCCGGGGGCAGGCGCGGTATCTGCTGGGGTCTCGGGGCCAGCTCGGCGGCGCGTCTCTCATCCAGCACCGTGCCCGGAGTCGCAGGGCCACCTCCGTGGGGTCTCGGGGCCGCCTGCGGGGGCCTCGGGCCCGTGCCTTGGGCTCCCGGGGCCGCTTGGGAGCCGCCCCGTGCTGCCTGGACACCTGGGCGCCGGCCGCACCGCCGGCGCTGAGCTCCACCACCACGCTGGGGATGCCGTGGTCCGCGTGCTGGCGGGCGCACCGACGCCTGCCGGGCTGGGCGCCCCGGAGCGGCCTCCGGCCCCCCGAGGGTTCCCCGCCCTCGCCGCCCGGAGCGCCGCCGGCGTCAGAGGCACGGTGACGCGAGCCGCTGCTTGGGGAGGCCAGGGCTCGAGCTGAGCGCCCAGACCCCCTCGAGCAATGAAAAAATCACGACGGGAGGTTTTTCCTAGTTTTTGGCCTCTGGGGGCCCTCACCGGGCCTCGGGCGCGTCAAAAAACGACTCAGGATGACAAACCGGTCCTGGGGAAGGGGTCGGGACCTCTGGGGGTCGACGTAATGAAAAAATCATGACGTCGGGGGTCTGGGCGGTGCGTGGGCGACCTCGTGTGGACCGTTGTCGTGCTGGCTGCGCTTCGCAGGGAAGGAGAGAGCGAAGGCAGAAGGGAGGAAAGCGAAGAGGGGCATCCAGCAGAGGGGCCCGTGCCAAGAAGCACCCTGCTTGCCTCCAGGGTGCCCCGGGGTTTCTTGGGTTTCCGTGGTTTTGCTGCGGAGGGCGTGACGTTCCCACACCAAAAATCCCATGGACGTCCTGGGGTCTCTGGGCTTCTTGTGGAAGGTTTCTCGTGGACTGGCCTCCTCTGGAACAAACACGGAAGAAACACCGTTTCGCTCGAGCCTTGTTGGAGGCATCTTGTGGCGGCCCGATCCCCCGGCCAGGGCACTGCAGACCAGGATCCCGGGAAGTCGGAGAGGGCGACGGATGAAGAACGGTCCGCCCCACGGCCGCAGCCCTCTCGGGCGCGCCGAGGCTTCTTTTCTGCGTGTATCAGAGTCCCTCGTCGAGGTTTTACGAAAAAAAACGCCAATTCCCGCGGACTCCAGATGTCGCTCAAGAGAATCAGGAATCTGGGCCGGACCCTGGGCTCTCTTGGGGCTTCTTTCCTTTGCAGAGTGCCCGTGCATCTGGACCTGGACTACAGGTTAGGAAAACGCTTGGAGCGAAATCGCTCTTCGTAGCGTAGACTTATCTTAACTTTGAGCAGGGGCGCAAACATGATTTCTTCAAGGTCCGCGCGGAAGTATTGGACCTGCGCCGGGTCCCTGGGCGGCACCGCCTTGGCGCGCCCCGCGCGCCAGGGAGGGAGAGGGGCCAGCGCCGATTCAAGAAATTCGCGCGGAGCTCCGACAAATCATGTTCATCCGAGGCTCTGTCAGAGGACACCTCCCCTGGGATCCGACATGCCGTCGGATCCTCTTGGCATCGCTCGGACGTGTGCAGTATGTCTTCGGCGAGGACCATCGAGGAGCATCCTTGTGCATCCTGCGAAAAAAAACCCAACGCACGACATCGAGAAACGCGAGGGGAACGGACGTCCGAGCGATGGCGAGCCCAGAGACTCTGCCAGGGCACACCTCCCCCAGGACCCTGGCATGCCGTCGGCTCCTTGCGCTTGCAAGGTCCAGGGGCTGGGCTCGATGTTTCCCCCCCCCCCCGGCGCCCGCGGCAAGGCGGGGAGCATCTCACCTGTCGGGGAGGCGCGGAGCAGGCACCGAGAGAGGCGTCTCGGGGGAGGGCCTTCGCGGACGCCGTTATGACAAGTCGTTTGCTTGCTCGGTGTAGGCGGGCGGCCATGGGTTTCACTCACGGTGGTCTGACGTGCTCGCTGTGATCTGAGAGCGTCTTGGCGAGACGCCATCACAGTCAGTCGTCCGCCTCCTCGACGGGACTGGGTGTCGCAAGAGGGGGCGGGGGGGTCACCGCGCTCAGCGCGTCGCGGCTTGGATGGCAGAGGCGCCCTTGTCCAGGGCGGCGGCAAGAGGGTGCGAAGTTGATCGCGCATCGCGGGGCGCGATGCGCGAGGGTACTAGGTTGCCGAAATGGCAGCGGGCAGCCATGGGCTTCACCCACTCTGATCTGACATGTTCCTCGGCGGTGGCAGAGAGCCTGCCTCGTTGCACAAGAACTGTGATCGCCGCAAACGTGCTGGTATAAAACTCATTGAATCGGCGTCCATCGTGGAATTCACAACTTTGTAATCAGCTAGCGAGAGCGCCACCGAATATCAGAATTGAGCGTCATTGTTGCTCACACGTTTTTGACCGTGATGCACAAAGCCACCCTGGTCGAGGCGAGAACCTCGTCAGGATAGAAGCAGTGAAAGCATGTGATCTGTCGGACGTTCCCTGGAAGATTCTTGCCGCGACAGGGGCAAGACAGCCACTGGTATAGGCAAACGTGTGAACTGAACTTGGAGACCGAATGTTCATCATACATCGAAAGATTTTGGGGCCACCCGCTCTGAGACGGTGACGACGGACGCCGCCAGGGCGGTTGAGCGCCCCCGGAGACGGCACGGAGAGCCCCGGTCAACCTCAGCTCCCGCCGCCCGTCGTCCCACTGTCCATGTGACCCCGTCCTACAGGGCCTGATGGGCACATGATGGTTTTCGGGGGCGGAAAAGAGGGGGGTGATGACTAGGGGGGGGGGGATTTCATGGCGCGGGCCATGATTTTTCCCCAGATTTCATGGCGCCTCTTCTTGTTTCATTACGTCCCAGGCCCCCCCGCTGGGCCGCGCACATGCCGCCGGTCATGATTTGCACCTCCCCCCTCTTGGACACCCCCCTCTTGGCCGCTCCCGAGGTTTGCGGGGGGTAACAGGTCCGACATTGTATCAACAATTAGCTTCAAGTATACGGATGTGCAGGGCTGCTTGCCCCTGAGAGTAGTCGGAAATTGCTCCGAAAAAAGATACGCTCGCACACTGGAGCACCAGGCAAGCGTAGCGCGCCACGTTCACGGAGTACCTTTGAGAGACGTGCTTTGAGAATGGATGGTTGTGCTACGAGCGTTTGCTTCTGCGCGTGCCTCGGCATATCTGGGCCCGTGCTGTAGTGGCTGATGTTATGGCAACAGTTGTTCCCTCGCTTCACCGTCTGTCAAGCCGACGTCCAACTTGATGAAATGTTCGGGCCTCTCCTGCTTCCAATCCCTTCTCTCAGACTAGTTGTTCTCGTGGCTTGACCAGCACACTCGAACATGCTCTGCTGCCTCATTTTGCTCAAAGCGGGCCGACCCGTCTGCCGGTTGCTTTGCGCACACAGTGCCAGTGGCAATGGCATTGGAGGTTGCGCGCACAATTTGTCAGGGAAAGGGGTCACGGCAAGAAAAGGAGATAAGGCAGGAATTGGGACCAGGTGGGGTGACGATCAGGACTGGGTAGCAGGGATCCAGTTGTGCAGAAAGAAACATACCATTGGCAACAGAATTTGAGTAGACAGCCGAGCCTCCCTGTAGCACCAGCCACAAACTTAGACTCCAGCCTGACGCATCCCCTCGCGTGAAGGTGTAGGCGTGCGCAGAGGGAGCATACTCGGCAGGGCTGCCCCCCACGGCGAGGCTGCAGCGTTGTGCAGTTACCTTGCGCCACTGCAGCGCAACCACAGGACCTAAGTTGCTATATCTGCACACCCTCTCACACAGCCACGCATCGCACTTGCACGCAATCACGGGTTGAAAGCAGGACGGCGGGGGGGGCAGCGAGCGCCGCAGCGAGGAAGCGACGCCGGGCCTTTTCGAAGCTGTTACGGACAGCACAGGCTTCGCATCCCGATGCGATGCATTGTAGTGCAAGTGCGTGCCCCGTGATATGATGTAGTGCACTGCATGGTAAGGCGGCAGAGAGTGCAGCCCAAGGGTATGTATAGCATTTAACCGTACGGTACTGCAGCGTCGCATAATGCAGCGTAGCGCCGCGTATCGGAGAGGAGTATCGTGTATGTGAGTGTGTTTGTGTGTGTGTGCTCTACCATGCCGGAAGGTATCGCACTGCATGGTTCGAGTATGGCGGAAGCCAGCCAGGGAAGCGCATTGTAATACAACGCAGTGCACTGTAGCGAATTAAAGCGATGTGAAAAATAATGGCATGTGGTGCTGTGCGGTATGGTGTAACGTGGTGTCGTGCATACGGCCTGCATTGCATTGCAGCGCAAGTTAGCGCAATGCAACATGATGTGGTGCGACGTGCTTATCTAGCGTATCGTATTTTAGCGCAGCACGGCGCGGCCTCGGGTAGTAGCGTGATGGTACGACGTTCGAGTGTGGTGGAGGGTGGTGTATCGTAGCATATTGCGATGAAGTGACGTGTAATGTGGTGTAGAGTAGTGTAGCGTGGTGTAGCGCAGTGGTGCGTAGCGTGACGCACTATAGCGTAATTTGGAGTAAGGCTTTGCCGTTCAGGTTGGCGCAGTATGTCTTGGTGCGGTGGAGTCGTAAGCGATGCACCAGGGTTCCCAACATTGCAATGGCACGTAACGTGGCGTGGCGCATCGGTTTTTCTGAAACAGCGTTTCGCGTCGTAGGGCAACGTGGCACGCGTTGCTTTTGTCAAGGGCGCACCCCTCCCCCCATGGTGATCTGAGGGTTGCCCAGCCTTCGGCCCTCTGATGGGGGCTTGTTTTGATGGGGCATGCGAACCAATCACGTCGGGCAACAACACATGATTTGAACCCGCGTGGCGATTGATCGCAAGCCAGAAGGCATGCCTTCAGCCTCGAATCTGGTGTTCACCACCCGTCTGGTGTTCTTGCTCGACTCCCGAAGCCCGGGGTAGGTTCGGATGTGCATGTTGGCCTTTGTTTGGGTTGTCCCGGGGCGACGCTCGGCGTATGCGCGCATTCGCGCTCCACTGCCAGAGCCCGTGAGAGCTTTCGGTATGCATTGTGGACGCCATGTGCGGCATCTGCAGTCGACGGCCGAAGGTCTGGGCAGCCTCGGACAGGCATGCTGCTCGTTGTTTGCGGGGGGGCGTTCTCGATTGCAAATAACCCGCAGTAGTGTCAGGCAGGCATCCCCCACGAGTCCCGCCACCGTGCCAGCCAAGCTCTCTGGGCGGCGACTGCTGACGGAGGCATAGGAGGCCGTCACGCGTCGCACCTCATGTCCCCGGGCTTGGGGGAGCCGTGGTGAGGATGATGAGGACGATGTTGATGTTGTCGGTGATGATGACGACGCCAATGATGATGATGATGATGATGATGATGATGATGATGATGATGATGATAATGAGGATGAGGATGAGGATGATGATGATGATGAGGATGAGGATGAGGATGATGATGATGATGATCTTGCTGCTGTTGCGAATGATGATGATGATGATGATGATGATGATGATGATGATGATGCTCATGCTGATGCTGACGATGCTGATTGTGGTAATGATAATGGTGATGGGGATGGGGATGTTGTTGGTGATGCTGGTGATGGTGATGACGACGCTTTGCTGACGATGATGATGACCATGACGATGCTGACGACGATACTGATGATGGTGGTAATTGATGATTACGGTGATGATGGTGACGGTGATGACGAGGACGATGATGATGATGATGATGATAGTTATATGCATGGTGATGGTGGCGGCGGTAGTGGATGATGATGGTGCTGCTTGTGATTGGAACCATGACGATGATGATGGTGATGATGATGATGATGATGATACCCATGGTGGCATTGATGTTGACGATGGTGACGAGATGTCGGTGATTGATGATGGTGCTAATAATGATGGTGATGGTGATGGTGATGTCGTTGGTGATGCTGGTGATGGCGATGATGATGCTGATGTTGGCAATGGTGATGGCCATATAATGCTGACGATGATGCTGAACATAATGTGGATTGGTGATGTTGATGATTATGGTGATACGTGTGATGATGGTGATGATGATGACAGTGATGCTGATGATGATGGTGGTGATGTTGCTGATGATGATGATGATGATGGTGGCGGTGGGGATGATGATGCTGATGCATATGCAGATGCGAAAGATGACGAATCTGATGATGATGATGATGATGATGGTGATGACTGTGATGATGATGATGATGATGATGACGATGATGTTGATGTTGGTGATGTTGATGACGATGATGGTGATGGTAATGGTGATGGTGATGATACTGATTGCGATGATGTGGATGATGATGACGTTGACGGTCATGCGGATGATGCTATCGATGATGGTGATAATGGCGATGATGATGTTGATGTTGATGGTGATGCTGATTATGATGATGAGGACAAAGCTGTTGATGAGGATGAGGGTGATGATGGTGATGATGATGATAATGATGGTAGTGATGATGCTGATGATGATGATGATGAGGAGGAGGACAAGAACGAGGGGCAGGAGCAGGAAGAGAAGGAAGAGAAGGAAGAGGAGGAGAAGGAAGGCAGTCAGATGTTCACCTTTCGTCTTCACTTCTTGAGGAACTCTCATGGAAATTATTTGGTCCGTCTTGGGGCTGTCTTGGACTCCTGTGGTGCAGTCCTGGGGGTCCCTAGGGGCCATCTAGGTGTCCTCTTGCACCGTCTTGGGGCCTTCTTTGGCCGTCATGGGGCCTTCTTTGGCCGTCATGGGGCCCCCTTGGACCGTCAAAGGGCCTTTCAAGGCCGGCTTGGGCCCCTCCAGAAGCAACCTTAACGGAGATCAGCGATTTGGGTTCATTCGGACCCTGTTCGGGCTCCACTTGTGGCCTTTGTAGGCTCTCCTGGAGGCATCTTGACCCGTCTTGAGGCCGTAGTGCTCCTCCTCCTCCTCCTCCTCCTCCTCCTCCTCGCCCTGGGGCGGTCTTGGGCCATCTGCGAGGCAGCTTGGGCCATCCTGGTGGCCCTGGTGGCCTTCCCTGGCCGTCTTGGCAGCTCGGGACGTGGACACGGCATTTTTCGTTTCGAAGGGTCGCGGTCCCGGGAGCGCGGCTCCATCGTTCTGAATATCTGGAGGAAAAAACACACAGACACAATTAATCGTCAATTCCAAAGAAACTATGGGAAAGTATGGGAAGTTGGGGGGAAGACAACAACCCAGAAGATATGAGAACGTATGGGGACTAGTTTTATTTGTGTGTAGTTATTTGTGTGTCCTGCCAGGCAGCACCTGGCATTATTCTGCCACGCTTCAGCGTGCCATGGAGCACGGTGGAGAATCTCGATGTGTTGCTGAATGTCCGTACGTGTAATGTCGCGCAAGGCGCATGCACGATGGTCACCCTGCAAGGGAGATCAAACATGCTTATGTTAGAGATGAGAATTCAGCCACATTAGCAACAACCTCAACAACACTTACAACAACAACAACAACAACAACAACAACGACAACGACAACGACAACGACAACGACAACGACAACAACAACAACAACAACAACCACAACAACAACAACAACAACAACAACAACAACAACAATCAGTTTGAGACTGCTCTGATCTGCTCGGGTGCCATTCAACGCGTATTTCCCGAACCCTCGATACCCCCGCTCTTTTCGTCTTCGATCGTGCCCCTTTGGGGGGGTACATCTTTCTTCACTGCAGGCTGGGCCCCGGGAAGCGGCGGGGCGGCCGCGGACCGTCGGGCTGGCCAGCGGCACCGCTGATCGGCGGCATCCCGACTCCAAGAGGGACGGACAGGGGACCGACAAGACGACGACGATGGCGACGACGACGACGACGACGACGAAGATGACGACGACGACGACAACGAGCGAAAGCGAGAGCGAGAGCGATGGCGACAGCGGGGCCACGAAGGGCAGGAAGGGGGCCACGAAGGGCGACAGCGGGGCCACGAAGGGCATGCGCATGGGGCCACGAAAGGCAGATAATGCGGGGCCACAGAGGGCAACGACGGGGCAACCGATGGTAGCAACGGGGCCACATAGGACAGCGACGGGGTCACAAAAGGCGACAGCGGGGCCACGAAGGGCATGCGCACGTGGCCACGACGGGTAGGAATGATGGGGGGCCACTGAGGGCAGCAACGGGGCCACGAAGGGTAGCGAAGGGGCCGCGAAGGGCGACAGCGGGGCCACGAATCGCACGAATATGGGGCCACGACGGGCGCGAACGAGCGGGAACCACGAGGGGCAATGAGGCCACGAAGGGCAGCGATGGGGCCACGAAGGGCTGCAACTGGGCCACGAAAGGCAGCGAGGGGGCCACGAGGGGCTGCTACGGGGCCACGAAGGGCAGCGATGGGGGCCACGAAGGGATGCAACCGGGCCACGGAGAGCTGCAACAGGGCCACGAAGGGCAGCGAGGGGGCCACGAAGGGCTGCAAATGGGGCCACGAAGGGCAGCGATGGGGCCACGAAGGGCTGCAACTGGGCCGCGAGGGGCAGCGAGGGGGCCACGAAGGGCAGCGACGGGTCCACGAAGGGCAGCGAGGGGGCCACGAAGGGATGCCACGGGGCCACGAGGGGCAGCGAGGAGGCCACGAAGGGCTGCAACGATGCCACGAAGGGCAGCGAGATCCCGATTCCTAAATAAGCTGTGAGGGAGTCCTGAGCGCGAGCGTGACTCCTGGGTGCCTGAGTGTCGGGAGCGCCGCGCTTGAGGAAATTGCGGGGAATTCCAACGCAAGAGCGCGATTCTTGAGTAACTTGCAAGTAATTCTCCCAGCGAGAGGGCGACTTCGGAGCGGCGAGAAAGCGATTCCGGAAAACATTGTAAGGAAATCCTAAGCGAGAGCGCGAATCTTGAGTAAAATGCGAAGAAGTCTCAGGCGGGAGCGGGAGTCTAAGCTAAATTGTGAAGGTCTCAGGCTGGAGCCGTCGTTGTTGTAATCCGGGGGCCAGGGGCCCAGCTTGAGCCCCGTGACTGTCCCTGGTAAAAAGCGGGGTGCGAGCCCCAGGGGAAGCCTTTCAATCGAAAACACGATGGTCACCGGAGGGGGGGTCAACAATACTTATTCTTCCGTCGTGAGAGCTCAACAACAAACCAACACCAACAGCAACAACAACAACAACAACAACACCAGCAACAACAACAGCAGCAACAACAACAACAGCAGCACCAACAGCAACAACAGTCAGATTAAGATTGTTCGTTCTTACCTGCTCGCGTGCCATTTCGAAGGCGCCTCTGGCGAGTAGCCCTGTGGCCGAACAGTGGGCCACCCTGGGGGGCGCCTATTCGGCATCATCGCGCCTCTCGGGGCGTCGTGGGTTGGTCATGGGGTCTGTTTAGTCTTCTTGGCGGCTTCCCTCTTGGACCGTATTGGGGCTCTCTTGGGTCCTCTTCTAGGCCATATTGGAACAGTCTTGGAGGTTTCTTCGGGCCTTCTTCGGCCCGTTAGGGACACTCCTTGGGCCGTCTTGAGGCTCTCCTCCGCTACATTGGAGGCCTCTGTCGTCTTGGGGCCTCTTGTGGGCTTCTTGGGACCCGCTCTGGTTGTCTCTGGGTATCCTGTGCTGTCCTTGACCCCTCTGAAGCTCCTGTTGAGGAGTCTTGAGAAGTGCGGGGCCTTGACGGGAGCGTTCGGGACCATACTCCGGCCTCAGTAGTGCTTCCACGGGCGCCCTTTGGGCTCCCCGAGGCCACTGCGGGCCTTGTTGGGGCACTCTTTGGGTCATCTTGCGGCCCTCTCAAGACGCTCGCAGATGTTACGCGTCTCGTATTTGCCAGCCCACAGTGATGCTAATACCCAGCGATTCCCCAAACAGTGCTTGCACTGATGGGTCCTACTTGGTTTCTGGGGGACTCGCTGCGTTGTCCGTATGTTCAGCTCGTGCCCGCACCGGTACCGCCCCCTTGCCATCCCGTTGCATCCCGTCTTCTCCAGGTTGCCGCCTGCATTTGTTTGCATGTTTTGCAGCGCGTTGCTTTGCACTGCACCAAATCGGCTGCTCGAACTCACTGTCTTATAGACGTCTCGTGTCTGGTACCTGCTGAATACGTCACAACTACAGGCGGCATCACATTGCATAGCCGCGGTATATTTCGGTTGTGGCCCACTGGCCGTTGGCCGCCCCGTTGGGCGCCGCTACAGAATCATACGACAGCCCATGCCATCGCAGCTGTCCCGCAAATGCCCTCGCCCAATCGACGACAGAGAACATGTCCAGAGGTGGTTCCAAACACGTGCGACCAAAATTTGAAGAGCACTGATGAGCCAATCATGGCTCGGCTCCCTAACGACGGAAGCCATTTACTTCATCACCAAAGCACCCTGAGAGTTCAGCCTCGAGTGCATTGCACAGCTTTCTATGCGCAGGGAACCAGAAGCTATCGCCGCGCATTTGCTTCAAAAGTGCAGCACAGCGTTCTGATGCCAGCGCTGATCCTACACCACGAAAGCATCCTAGCTCATGGCAGCTCCTTTACAGAGTCGTCCGTCCCACGTCCCCGCACTCGCCACAGTGCAAAAAGATTGCAACGCTTGGATTACAGGTGCCATTCCCAGTTGCCTTCGGCAATTCCGCCACCGTGCCAGCGCAGCATTCTGGGTGGTGGCAATTACTCGAGAAGGCCACGGGGCCTGATTGGGGGCCTCTTGGGGCAGGAAGCTCGGTTTCTGGGCTCGTTTTCCCACTCTTGGGTCCCTCTCGGGGGCGTCTTGGCATTCTACAGTCAAGACGGTGAAATTAGGACCGCTTTGGGTTCGGAAGGGGCTCCCTGTTCCTTCAATCATTCCGTGGTTGTTCCTCTAGCATTCCTCGCACACTCAGGCATTGTTGGTGCCAAAAAGAGGCGCTGTTTCTTATTTCGCGTTCTGTGTTGCAGCATCTTGGCTGCAGCACGCCTCAACGTGCCATGTGGGCACGATGGCGGATCCTCCTGGCCCTTGAGAATTTGGCATCGCTCGGACGTGTGCGTGTTGCCCCCGGCGAGATCCATCGAGGAGCACCTTGGGTCATGTTGCGACCAGAAAAAAAATACGAGATCGAAAAGTGCACGATGGATGGACGTCCGAGCGACGGCGAGCGAAGAGCCCCCCCCAAAGGTGCCCCGCGGCCGACGCGCCGAGACAGCCGCCGAGCCGCCGCGGCGATGAAGCGCTGGAGCAACGAGAGCTCCCGGACTGGCGAGCCGGGCGAGGCCGTCTCGCCGGCGCTCCGAGCTCCCCTTTGTACCAGCCACGCGCAGACGGGGGGGTAAGGTTGTGGAAGTCGATCAATGGAGAGGAAGCATGTTGCCATAGAATGTCCAGATGTCCAAAAAATGTTTCAAACATGTACTCAACATGTTTTACAACAACAAAAAAAACGTGTTTAAAACAAGTTTAGTACATGTACACATCTTTAGTTCAATGATAGGATTGTCAGAATGTCCATTGCCATGACATCCACAAGGGTAAGGTGGAGGGGGGAAGGCTTCTTAGAAGCACCTCTGCTTCTTAGAAGGCGTGGGCCTGATCTACAGATATGAGGCCGGCGCCTTCTACGAAGCAGCCTCCTTCTAAGAAGCCTTCCCCCGTTCCCCTACCCCCTGGTGCGTGCCACCAATCAGCATCGGTTCACCGATCTCCTCGGGTCATGAAAAAACCATGGCGGAGGGTTTTTCGCTGTTTTCGGCATCTGAGGGCCCTTGCGGGGCCTCGGGGCCGTCAGAAAGTTGCTCGGGATGGAAACTTGTCCCCGTGAAGGGGTCGAGGCTTCTGGGGGTCGACGTTATGAAAATTCATGACGTCGGAGGCCCGGGACCCATCCAGCGTCCCACCATCCCACCACAAAAGTTGGGGATATGCCACTCGAAACTCGAAGGGAACAGCCCATATCCACCTAGAAGGGTTACATTGGCCAGTGGGGCCCAGGCCACTTCAGTTGGGATACGGATGGGTCGAAGGATGCTCATCCCCTTGCCGAGTGCCGGAATCTAGGCCTCCCAGACGGGGTCCGAGCAGATGGGGTCGGAGGATCGCGCCGCATCGGCGATGCATCGGCGATGCATCGCCGATGCGGCTCGGTGTGGAGCCCGATGTTTCCCACGCCGACGTCGCCAATGCATCGCCAGCGTGGCCGATGCATCGGCGGTGTATCGTCGACGTATCGTCGATGTGGCGCCATCCTCCGACCCCATCTACTCGGATCCCATCTGGGACGCCTCTACAAACGACATGGTGAACCGCGTGGAGAGTCAGCGGGGATTCGGGGTCGCCGCACGGTTTTGGAGCTCGGGTCGTTCTCCAGGGAAGTCTCTGGCGACTGGGGCCTCCAGGGTCCAAAAGCCCTGCGGTGACGGACCGCGCGGTGAGGTCGTTGAGGAGTCCGAGGTCCCCACGTGGTCCGTCACCACACGGTTTCGGGGGATCCCGACGGGCGAGTGTTGTCAGAAGTGTCCTTGGCCCGAGGTTCCCCCAGGGTTTCCAAGGTGACCCCCACGGCTCAGAGAGCACCGCCGACGAGGCCCAGAGGGCCCCAGGCGCCCCACAATTCGAAACAAAGATTGCCTAAACATGAACTTTCTGCATTCCGCATGGATTTCTTAGATCTGCGCTGGAACCCCCTCCCTGGCGCGCGAAGCGCGCCAGGGGCGGCGCCAGGGGCGGCGCCAGGAGCGGCGCCAGAGGCACCGCCAGGGGGGCCCAGCGCCGATCCAAGAAACCCGCGTGGAGCTCCGAAAGTTTATGTTTATGTCGCTGTTTTTCCTTTACCAGAGGGCCCCAGTGGCCCAGGGGCTCCAGAATGGCTCGAAAAGCTGGGGACCCCTCGGGCCCGGACCCCTTCTCAAGGGAGGAACAGCCGCCCAGACCCCGGCAACTGGCGTTCACTAAACGGCCTTGGGCGTTTACCAAACGGCCTTGCCCTGTTCGATTCCTTCCCTGGGTGCGTTCACTAAGAGGCTTCGCCTGTCGGGGTGATTATCATGGGGGTGAATTTTCTGCCCTCTACAGCTCGAGAGGCGAGGAGCCCGACGAGGAGGGAGAGGAGGGGGGGGCCGACGAGGAGGGAGAGGAGGAGGAGGAGGAGGAGGAGGAGGAGGAGGAGGAGGAGGAGGAGGAGGAGGAGGAGCAGGGCAACACCCGAGAGCAGCTGGGGCGGGACGGGCCACGACCTGAGATCGGGAGGCTGGAGGCGCGCACGGCGCGGCGGACGTCCCTGGGCGGGAGCCGGATGCCCGCGCGGGGGGGGGGGGGGCGCCAGCAAGGGCCGCGCCTTCGAGGGGCCGAGGGGTTCAGGGGCACAATTTGTTTTGGTCGGCGGGGCGAGAGCGAACCTCTTCCGCAAAAAGCTAGGCGGGCTACGCACAGCTCAAATTGAGGAGACAGGGCACAGGCGGGCGGGGCCTCAGGCGGCCGGAGAGGGCGGGGCCCGGGGTGCAGGCGGTGTCGAGGAGCTGGCACAGGAGGTTCAGGGGCACAAGCAACGACATGAACATGACAGCTCGGAGGTCCGCAGCTGTGCGCCGAGACCACTGGACGGCTTGCTGGAGCTATCTCAGGGATGGCCCTCGGGATGTTCCCGGGGGAGGCCCTGGTAGCTCTTCGCGCCGGGGAGGTGACGACGCTCCGAAAAGGAGGCGACGGCGTACGGCCATTCATCGTGGGCTCTACCGTGCGCCGCCTAGGCCTGCGAACGCTGGCGCGGGTCGGGAAGGAAGAGCCTCGGGCCGGTGGCGGGCAGCAAAGGGTCGGAAAGCCCGGCGGCACCGAACTCCTGCTGCGGAAACTGGGGGCCCAAGCGGGAACCAGGCCCACAGCGGTTTTCCTGAAGCCTGGCCTGGTGGCCCGCGACGGCGGGGTTCGGGGGAGCAAGCAACGACATGGAGGGAAGAACAACGGGGGCCATGGCCAAGATGTCGCGGGCTCTTGCCCATGCCGATCTTGGTCATGGGCCGTGTCGGCCGTCGCCGAGTCGCGAAGATGTTTCACGAAGTGACGCTGGCCAATGTCGATGCTGACCAAGATCGACACGACGTTTCCGCGTGCACTCTTGGTCATGATCCCTTGCTTCTTCCCCTCCATAATGAACAGAACAACTCGGAGGTCCGTGCGGATTCCTCGGATCGGCGCTGGACACCCCCCTCCCTGGCGCGCGGAGCGCGCCAGGGGCGGCGCCGGAGGCGCCGCCAGGGGGGCCCAGCGCCGATCTGAAAAATCCGAGCGGACCTCCGAGTTGTGACGCTTATGTCATTGCTACAGCGAAAACTCATAGTGAGGACGCACGGGTGTCCTCAGGGTACCCTTGCCTCCTTGCCTCTGCGGCCCCTCCTTCGCGGTTCTGACCGGCCAGCCTGGAAGGGCTCCAGCAGCCCGCCGCCTAAAAAAGGGCCAGCTTCCGCGTCCAGGGCCCGTGCGTCCATGCCGCCCGTCCTTCCGATAGACCTCGACTGCAGATCCCCTGGGATCGGCATCTCTGCCTCGGCCGCAGGCGGGGCGGAAGCAAAGCGGGGGCAGCGTCGCCAGCGGGTGGCCCTCGGAGGTAAGAAGTTGCCCTCCCGAGGGATGCCAACGTTTGGGATCCAGGGCCTCTGGAACTCGGCCCTTGAGTGGCCACTTGACGTTCCAGCGCTCGGCCCTCGAGTGGCCAGGCGTCCGGTGCGAGTCCCGCCGCGTCTGCTTCCAACTCCTCGGCAGGCTGCTCCCGCGTGGGAGACGCCGACGCGGTGGGCACTGGCGCGCGCTTCCGGGGGGGAAGAGGCGAGGAGGGAATACGGTCGGGGCGTTGAAGAAGGTTCACCTACTCTTCGAAAGGGGCTCGGCCCTTCCTTGGGCTTGCGTGCGCTCCGCTCCTTGCTCCCGTTTGGGCGGCGAGCCCCTTGGCGCTCCTCCAGAGTTCATGGACTTGCCTGGGAAAAAAAGGGGCTTCGTTCCTCCTTGATCGTTCCTTACTAAGGGGATGTAGACATGGGCGCGCGAGGGGGCCACATTGGATCAGGTCAAAGTTAACATTTGTGCTCTGATGAACATGTGTGTTTTGTCGCCCCACCCCACCCGGTTTTGGTACCCCTACGGTTTTAGTACCCCTTATGGTCCTGCCGACTTAGGCCAACGCCCCGACTGTACCGAGGTCGCGTTTGGCTCTGGCGCCCGAGGCGTCGGTTGCCGCCCACTCCTCCCGGTGGGCGGCGGGCGATGTGAAAGCACCGGGCTGCCGGGGCAGACGTGAGGCGCCCCTGCGGAGAGGTCCTGCGGCGAGTGAGGACGAAGAGGATGGAGCAGGAGGAGTCCAGGAGGAGGAGGGGGAGGAGGAGGAGGAGGAGGAGCAGGAGGAGGAGGAGGAGGAGGAGGTGGAGGAGGGGGAGGAGGAGGAGGGGGAGGAGGAGGAGGCGGAGGAGGAAAAGGTAAGGAGGAGGAGGCGGAGGCGGAGGAGGAGGAGGAGGAGGAGGAGGAGGAGGGAGGACCGCTATAAACCCAGGACGCATCAACGATGTTGCAATACAGGCTCCCTCGAAGTTCCTCTTTCATAGGTCCCTACAAGAGTTCCTGGCTGCGCCACGCGGTCGCGCGCGCCCCCCTCCCCAGGTCCGTCGGTTTCGGTCCCAGGCCGTTTCACTAAGGGGAGGTTTGCTAAAGGGAGGTTTGTCCACCGCCGAGAAAGGTTCCTGGACCTTTTCTGGCTGAGACCGTCTTGTTCAAAGGCATCGGCTTCCTATTATTAGAACACTGCTTTTCTGATTCGGACGTTCTTTGGTTCTAAGAACATGTCGTGCTAGGCCTATAGGAACACCGGGACGGTCGGCCCCTGCTCACTGCAAGCGGATGCCTCCGCAGGGCCAGCAATCTACGGTCGGGGACTTTGGGACAGCGTGTCGCTCCGCCAGTTCTGGCCCACCGCGCCTCGGCCTGCGACACGTTTATGCACTTCGCGGTCCCGAGGCGGCCACGTCCCGAGTTGTCTCCAGCCTCCCGCCCCGCCGAGCGGAGGGAAACGCTATCGGCTCGCAGGGCATAGCGTGTTGCCAGGGCCGCCGTGGCGACGCGCTATGGGGAAGTTAGATCTCCTGAATGGGCTCCGAGCTGATGGGATCGCAGGATCCCGCCGCATCGCCGATGCATCTGCGGATGAGATTCGATGTGGAGCCCGATGTCCTCCGCGTCGGCGCCGCGGGTGCATCGCCCTCCTTCTCCTCTTCCTCCTCCTCCTCCTCCTCCTCCTCCTCCTCCTCCTCCCCCTCCTCCTCGTCCTCCTCCTCCTCCTTCTCCTCCTCCCTCTCCTACCTATGGTAGTGGTGGTGGAAAATGGGCCCCATCCTCGGACCCTGGCTGGAAGGCCTCCTGAGCAAGGCTCCCGCAGCGCGAGGCCGCTGGGCGAGTGGAGGACCGCGCGTCCCTCGCGGCGGGGCGGCAGCGACGGGGGCGGGCTGCCCACGGGAGAGGCACGGCGCACCACACGAGCGCGCTCGCGCGTCGCGTCGCGCCGCTCGGCCTGCGGCCCCCCTCAACCGACGCCGACGCTGACGCCGCCGCCGCCGCCGCCGCCGACGCCGACGACGACGACGACGACGACGACGACGACGACGACGACGACGACTCCTGCGACCACGACGACAGCGACGACGACCGGCGACGACCGAGGACCGGCGACGACGACGACGACGACGACCGGCGATGACGTCGCCGACCCCGGGCACGCAGGCCGAGCTGCCAGCCGCCAGCGGCGATGAGCCGCAGGGCGTCAAAGCAGAGGCCACGCCGGGAGGGGGGGGGACGCTCCTCTTTCAGGTGCAGCGTTAGATGGGGGGGGTAGGCTCGCGGTCAGGCGTTCAGGCTTCTCGGACGTTTTCCCTTGCTCTTGGCGCTCCGGCTTCCGAGTGCTCTCCAGCAGCTGCGCCTCAGCGAGAGCGTCCCCGGGGGCGCCCAGGGCGTCAGGAACAGCCGCTGGAGACCCGAGCTCTGCCCCGCAAACCAGACGACGAGGATCACTGGGGGGGAGGCTCAGGGGGGGAAGCATCTGCCCCAGGTCGCCCACCGATCGCCGATAGGGGCCTGATAGCCCGCCGCGCCCAGGGGCGTGCGGTTTCGCTTGCGAGAGCTCATCGCCGATCTATCGGCGACGTGTCGCCAATTCCACGTGGATGGGTCCCCCCCCCCCCCGAGCCGGTCGCCCCCGAATCGCAGCTCCCCGGCGAGCGAGGAGCGAGGAGGAGGCGGAGGAGGAAGGAAGTGCGAGGGGCGAGGTGAAGGACCCTCCTTTTCCTCCTCCTCCCCGTCGTCCTCGAGGGGGAAGGCGCGGAGGGGAGCGAGCTCTGGGGGGTCGAAGGCCGAGGCTCTTGGGCATGTTGCGCCCTGTCTGGACCTCCGGGAGACGCTCGGGGGCGGGCAGCCCATGGGGGTGGCACTGCGCAGGGGCACTCCAGAGAGGCCCTCGCCATCGAGGGGTCGCGAGAGTGCCTATTGTCTTCGACCTGCGGAGGCTGGCAGAAGGCCGGAGGGCGGTATTCTAGGTGCGCCGATCTCTGCAGAGTTCTGAGCTGGGCACCTCCCAGAGCGTCCGTCTGGAAGGTGTCTGGGCGCAGTGCCCCCCCCCCTCCAAACCAAACCAAAAAACATTAGGCCTGCGGACGCCAGCGAGAGAAAACCAGGGGCAGATGCGACGGCGGAAGCGAGCGGAAGGCCGGCGGACCCCGGCGGAGTTAAAGATCAGGCATCCGAGATGTGCAACGTGTTTCGGCTCCAGGGCTTTCTGGAGCGAGACCTGTGCATCCCAGGGGCTCCGATCGAACGTGCGATTACTCGTAGAGACGCTCTCATGCGAACACGTGCAATGCCCAGCCCCTGGGCTATCCACCCCTTTCGCCTTCCCCCGAGACAAAAGGCGGGCGATAATGGAGCAAAAGAAAGGGAGGATTGATCCTCCTCCTCCGCCTCCTCCTCCGAGAGAGAGAGAGAGAGCGGTCACTTCTGGAGGGGCGGTTTCGGGACGGTTCGGGAGCGTCTGTGCTGTCCGTCTTTGTCTCTTGCTTTTTCTGTCTCGCCTTTCCATTTGGAGGTTTTCTTTCTTGATTGTCTCTTCTTCTGTCTCGTCTTTATTTTTGTTGGTTCTCTCTCTCTCTCAACATGAATCCTTTTGAACTATTCCCCAAAAAGGAATCCTATTGAAATCGTTTCACAGAAAGGAATCCGATGGAAATGCGCTACAAACGGAATCTGGCTTATCAGAATACCACCATAATCTCTTCTTCTACAATGTTCATGTCTTATGTTGTTTGATGTTGTTAATTCTTTATTATTTTAAATATTTTTAAACAAAAAAGGTGTCGCACGTGACTCCTTCAAAAGGTTTTGACTCCAATGAGTTCGGTTGGCGTGCATTGTCAGAGGGTATCAAGCGAAACCTGTTTTGTTAATTTAAAACATTACATATAAGCGCTTGAGACTCCGAAAATGTACGTCAGCCGAAATCAGTTGATTGTGATATGTACATACATATTTACAGATGATGGAAACACCGGCGAAACCTTTCTTTCGGTTTACAAGTTAAGAAACATATGTTGGAAAAGTGATTGGGATGGAATTCTGATGAGGTCCACCACAAAAAGAAACGTATTGACATCCTCCACAAAAGGAATTACTAAAGGAATCCAACTGAAAGCAATGACAGAAGGAATCCTATTCAAATCCGTTACAAGAGGAATCCGATTGAAAGCCGTTGCAAAAGGAATCTCGCTGAAAGCCGTTACATGAGGAGTCGTATTGCAAGCCGTTACAAAAGGGATCGGGTTTAATTTGTTACCAGAGGAATATTGGTGAATTCCGTTACAAAAGGGATCCTATGACAGGCCGTTGCAAAAGGAATCCTCATGAAACCCGTTACAAAAGGGATTCGAGTGAAAGCCGCTACATCAGATATCCGGCTTACAGCCGCTCCAAAAGGAATCCTAGTGAAAGCCCGTATAGAATGAATCGGATTGAAAGCCGCTACAAAAGGAATCCGATTGAAAGCCGTGACATAAGGAATCCGATTGAAAGCCGCGACAGATGGAAAATCATTGGAGACCGGGACAAAAGGCATCCGATTGAAAGTTGTTACAGAAAGAATCCCATGGAAAGCCGTTACACAAGGATTTATATTGAAATCTTCGACACAAGGAATCACATTGAAATCTTTTTACAAAAGAAGTCCGACTGAAATCTTGTACAAAAGAAGACGCATTGAAATCTCTCACACATGTAATCCGATTGAAATCCCCTGCGCAAGAGATCATGTTGGAATCCTGTACAAAAGGACTACCATTGAAAGCCTCTACAGAGGGAATTACACTGAAGTCCTTCACAGAAAAGAATGTGATTGAAACCCTGTACAAAAGGAGTTCGTTCGATTGAAACCTTCTACAAAAGGAATCCCCTTGTATTTCACCACGAAAGGTTTTTTTTCAAAAAGCCGTTATTCTTCTTCTAAAGGAATGTGTGCCTGATCCCCCACAACAATACTACTCCTCTGCTGCCGCCGCTACCCTTCTCTAGCCAAGGGGCTGGCGGTGGTGGATGTGGTAGTGGATGCGGCTCTTCCTACCACCACCACCACCACTCACTTCTACGAGTGCTTCTACTCATGCTGCATCAAGTGCCACCACGCCTCCACAACCACCAACGCTACTCCACAACCAAGACAACACCGCCACCACCACCATCCGTTCTGGGCCAGGATGATGGTGGCGGCGGTGATGCTGGCGGCGTTGGTGAAGGCGCTCCCAATGCCACCACCACCGGCACCTCCACGTTCTTCGAACTAATACCTGCACGACTGCCGAACACAACCGCTCATTCTTACAACGGTTGTTAGCAATCATGCTACACCCCCATTGTCGGTAAAACAATTACACCACCACCAGCGCTACTCCACCGCCACCGCCGCTACCCATTCTGGATCAGGAATGGAGATGGCGGCGGTTTTGCGAATCCTTCCAACACCACAAACACCAACATCTGTCGACACTCATGCGGCGGACGCAACCACCGCCCACACAATAGCCTACACCGCCGCACATCCGTCCCCACCACCACCACCAATACCCGTTCTGAGAAAAGAGGGTGGTGGTGGCGGCTGCGGCGGTGGATGCGATCCCCCCCACTACCACCAGCAACCTCACCGAGCGAAGTGGATGGCCAGCAGAAAGAGAGAGGGAGAGAAAGAGAGAGAGGGGATGATGATAAAGCTGTGCAGTTGCGAAACCTTCTGCTGCTGCTGTGACCACCACAACTACATCAACCACCGTCACCATCCTGCCCAGTCGCCACCGCCACTACCCTTTCTTGGCCAAGGATGGTGGCCGCAGCGGTGGATGCGATGGTGGATGCGACGCCACCCTACACACGCCAACACTCAAGTCCACGAGCGTCTTTACTGACGGTGCAATTACCCGCCGCCACCATCGCCTCCATCACCGCAACAACCTCGCCATCATCACTATTCTGTTGCCACCATCACCACCCGTTCTGTGTAAGTGCGCGGCGGCGGCGGTGAGGGCAATGGTTGCGATGGTGGCGGTGTCCCCAGTGCCACCACCACCACCACCACCACCACCGAGTCATACTAGTAGGTGTGCGGCTGGTTCCACCACCATCGCCACCGCCAGCACCTACACCCCATCAGCGAAGTTTGTGCACATGGGGGATGGCAGTGGTGGCTGCGGTGGTGGTCGAGGCGCCACCTTTCCAATCGCCACCATCACGCCACCAACTTCTGCGAATGCGTCCACTGCTGTTGTTTGTGCCGCCACCACCTCCGCCACCGCCAATGACCCCTTTTTCCCCTTTTTCCTTATCCCGCGGCCAGCGCTGCCTTTGGCAGGCGGTGGTCGCGGTGGCGGCGGAGGCGATCCCCAACTACCACTACTGCCGCATCCGCCAATCCCCGTTCATACTTCCGCGGCTGCTTCTACCACCATCTTATTTACTACTCCACCGACTCCCCCGCACCCTTTGAAGGTCATTGGGGGCGGCGCGACTGGCTGTGACGAGTGCGAGTGCGACCGTGGATAGTGTTGCTTGTATTGTTGCCATCACAACCAGCGCATCCACCATCACCACCACCGCCAATTCCATTCCATCGCCACTGGGTAATGGGCGTGGCGGTGACTGTGGGGCCTCCGCTTCTACCACCGCAACCGCCGCATCCAACGCGTCAAATGGTTTTTCTCAAGCCGTAATTCTTCAAGCCAGAACAAAAGCCACTACGCAAAATCCGAAGTCAAGTCCAAAAATCAAACCACACTAGTAATTACATCTATAGTTCTTGTCCACCCGAGGGGGGGGGGGGGGCTCGGGGACCTCGCGGGCCGTCTTGGAACGTCGGGCCGCCGAAAAAACATAATTAGGCAACGAGGAAAGTCAATGAAGGGGGGGGAGATAGAGAGAAAGAGAGAGGGATAGAGAGATATCATAAGGGTGAGGACGACGACGACGACGACGCCGAGGAGGGGCGGGGGGGTGGGGGGAAACGAGGAAGCGCACGGGGAGAAGGGAGGGGGAGAAGGATGAGAAGGAGGAGGTTAGGGAAGAGGAGGGAGAACAACTGAAGACGCGATCATAAGAAATTATGTTGAAGTCCTCTACAAAAGGAATAGTATTGATGTTCTTTACGAAAGGAGTCCAACTGAAATTCTTCACCAAAGGAATATGATGGAAATCCCTTGCGGAAGGAATCACATTTGAATATGTTACATAAGGATTTCGTGTAGAATCCGCGAAAAAAAAAGAAATCACATTGAAATCCTCTACAGAAGGATTCCCATTGAAATCCTCCTTACAAGAAGAATTCTATTGAAATCCTTAAACAAGGAATCCATTTTAAACCCTCTTGTCGTTGCCGAGCAGATAACTCCTGGTTCCGCATGTATGCGCGTCTCTTGAATGAATAACATGCGTCCCTTGCGCCATCGCTTCTTTGTTATTCATTTTTGTCGCCGCCATATTGACGTCACTGCGAAAGACAATGCGGACTACCTTCCTCCGCCTGTTGCCGTGGCGCGCAGAGTGTAAGAAGCCGAGCGGCCACTACTTTCGTTCCTGACCTGATGCATAGAAGCCGACGGGAGAGAGCGTAAGGTAAAGCAAACCGCCCCCCCAACCGACCCGAAACCGCCCCTCCATAAGTGACCGCCCGCCCTCTCCTCCTCCTCCTCCTCCTCCTCCTCCTCCTCCTCCTCCTCCTCCTCCTCCCTCCTCCTCCTCCTCCTCCTCCTCCTCCTCCTCCTCCTCCTCCTCCTCTCAACCTCCTCCTCCTCCTCCTCCTCCTCCTCCTCCTCCTCCTCCTCCTCGCTCCTCCTCCTCCTCCTCCTCCTCCTCCTCCTCCTCCTCCTCCTCCCCCATCACTCTTCTCACTCTCCTCCCTGTCCTCCTCCTCCTCCTCCTCCTCCTCCTCCTCCTCCTTCCTCCTCCTCCTCCTCCCTCCTCCTCCTCCTCCTCCTCCTCCTCCTGCTGCTCCTCCTCTCCTCCTCCTCCTCCTCCTCCTCCTCCTCCTCCTCCTCCTCCTCCTCCTCCTCCTCCTCCTCCTCCTCCTCCTCCTCCTCCTCCTCCTCCTCCTCCTCCTCCTCCTCCTCGCGAGCCCCCCTCCCCGAGCGGCAGGCCGCCGCTGAGGGCGCCGCTGCGGAGCGGTACTCGCAGAGGACGCCGGCGCCCGGCCGCCGCGCGCGCCGCGGGGCTGCCAGGGCAGCGGCAGGGCAGCAGATCGGGCCGGACGAAACGGGGGGACTGGGAAAGGTCAAGCAGTGGCGAGGCGTCCTGGCCTGCCTGTAGTCCCACCAAACCATGTTCTAAGAACCTTTTTGTGGTTTCCACAACATGTTCTTAGAGCATTTCTGGTTGAGCCTGTCTTGGTTTAACACATCGGGTTAATGTTCTAAGAAAACTGTTTTGGTTCTTAGAACAGCTTCGGGTTCTAAGAACATTTCGTGGTAGGACTATAGGAATGCCGGGACGGCCTGTCCCTGCTCAAGAAAGGGGAGGGTGCGAAATTTGCTGCAGGCAGCTGATACATAGCCGCCTCCGGCGCTGGGGGGCGCCGGGAAAATCAGCTACGTGAGCTGATTCTCACCTCCCCCCCCCTTTGCTATCCCCCCCTTTCGCCCGACCCGACAGCAGAGTGCGGCGACTGCTGCCGAAGAAGCAACAACGCCATAAACATCAACTTTTGGTGCTCCGCGCGGATTTCTTGGATCCGCGCCGGGCTCCCCCTGGCGGCGCCACCGGCGCCGCCCCTGGCGCGCTCCGCGCGCCAGGGAGGGGGTCCAGCGCAGATCCAAAAAGTCCGCGCGGAGCGCCAAAAGTTTGTGTTTGCGCCGTTGTTTCTTCATCTATACTGAAGGGGCCCAGTGGCACAAATAAATAGGCACAAGTCCCAGGATCCCCCATATGTTTTCCATATTTCCTGGATTTTCGTCTCCCCCTACACTTCCCATACTTTCCAATTTTTCCTGGGAATCGACGGTTATTTGTTTCTGTACCCTTCTGAACTACAAAAGGTATTCGGCGGCGGGCAAGAGGGGGAAAGGTACCCATGCCGCTACCTTTCCTTCGTTTTCGCATTGTTGGGCCTCCTGGAAGGCCCTCGTCGCCGCCGCTGTATTCGCTTCGAAACCTCAGAGCGAGCCCAGGGAGAGGTACGGCGAGCAGCCGTATCGGTACCTTTTCTCGGCGGCGAGCGAGGGGCGGAAGTGAGAAGGAGAAGGTGCTCTCAGAAGGCGGTGGGGCCTCTCAGAAGCCCGCCAGCCCGAGTAGTTTCCTATGTCTTCGGGCAAGACTGCGAAAGCTTCTCAGCAGATGTGTGGACTTCGGAGCCTCCCGAGAAGGCCCGCCCGCTCTCACTTCCCCCCTGGGCCCCTGGAGCTGGCCGCCGAGGTGCGGTTACGCTGGGGTGTGGTTTGCGATCGGCCCCGTTGGGGGCCTGGGGAGCACGACACCGTCCTCGTCGGGCCCCCTGGGAGCGCGACGAAGAGCTCCGTCGAGGTCCTGGCCCGCCCCCCAGGGTGCCCCCCATCGGACGGGCTACAGTCGGGGCCCTGAAGAAGGAACCCTTTTTGTTGGGGAGGGGCTCCGTGTTCCTTCGTTGCTTTGCAGTGTTCCTTGGGTTTGCCTGAGGTTTTCCATGGAAAATCTGAGTTTAATGTATCGGGAAAACGGGGCCTCGTTCCTTATTTAAGGTTCCTTAGGTCAACGCCCCGACTGTACGACGAGGAGAAATCCGTTCCAGAGCGTTCCAGAACGCTCTCGGCGTTCCGGAACGCTCTGAGAAGGCCGCGGCGCCCGAGACTTCCTTCAGAGCCGCCGGAGTTCGATTTATCCTCGCCCGATGGTATCCTCGCCCTGGCTTCTTCTTACCCCACGGCACCCTCCGCGGAGTCGCCGACGAGTGCGGCGCGTGTGTCGTGCCCGACCGCCGCTCGCGGCCCGCCGGAGCCGAGGGCCTTCGGGGCGTGTGGGGCGTTCCAGAAGGGGGTCGGCATCCCTCGAAGGGGAAAAAACGGCATGAACATGAACTGATTTCGGGCCGCGCGGATTTCTGGGATCCGCGATGGGCCCCCCCGGCGGCGCCTCCGGCGCCGCCCCTGGCGCCGGAGGCGCGCCAGGGAAGGGGGGCCAGCAAAGATCCAAGAAGTCCGCGCCGAGCGCCAACAGTTTCTGTGTGTGCCGTTCTTTCTTCCTCGACTCGCATGCCCAGACCCCCTCGAGCCCCGAAAAAAGAGCACGACGGCGGCAGGCTTTTCGCCATCTGCGGCTTCTGGGGGGGGCGGGCCCCGCCGCGCCTCGGGGCCGTCACGAAGCGGCTCCAGGATGGAAAGCGGGCCCCTTTGGACTGCATCGAGGCCTCCGTGGGCCGACGTCCTGGAAAGCAGGATGGGGTCGGGGGTCGGGGAGTGTCTTCCTCGGC
This sequence comes from Prorocentrum cordatum, assembly GCA_963575745.1. Classification (NCBI taxonomy): domain Eukaryota; class Dinophyceae; order Prorocentrales; family Prorocentraceae; genus Prorocentrum; species Prorocentrum cordatum. The sequence goes on along the minus strand of CAUYUJ010016090.1, from coordinate 20,347 downwards.
GGAACAAGAGCGGCGGAGGTAAAGCGCGAGGCCGCCTCCGCCGGCGGGCGGCGGAGAAGCCTCGGCGGAAAAGCTCCGCGGAAGCTCCGCGGAAGAGTAGAACTCGGCCGCCCAAGAGATGGCAAGAGGGTTCTGTTTGGGTCTGGGCTCCTTTTGGCCCGCCGTGTGTTGGCCGAATGTGGGTTCAACTGCCCCCCGAAGCCCCATCGAGTCATGAGCAAAGACACGGCGGGAGGTCTTTGTCCCAATCACTGCGGCGTCGGGTCCTCGTTTTGCAGAGACAGCGCCCCGCGTTCCCGCCTCTTTTCTCCCGCTGCCCCTCCTCCCTCCTCCCATCCCTGCCTCTGCTCTCCGCGTCACCCTGCCATGTCGGCACACCCCTCACACGCTTCGTGGCCCCATGGGGAGCTCCACCGAAGGTCCCAGTGCTACCGCCCGCATGCGTCACCCTGACCCAGTGCAGCGTCTCGTGGCCAGTGCTACCGCCCGCATGCGCCCACCCATACAGCGCTTCGTGGCCCCATAGAGAGCTCCAACGAAGGCCCCAGTGCTACCGCCCGCATGCGTACCCCCCACCCAGTACAGCGCTTCGTGGACCCATAGGGAGCTCCACCGAGGGTCCCGGCGCTACCACCCCCCCATCAGTACTTGGCGAGGTCAGAGGCGGGGCGAGGCGGCGAGGCGGAGAGATTGTCGAGTGGGGGGTCCCAAGAACAGAGCTTCTCAGTGGTGGGGATGCCGGGGCGAGGTCAGAGGCGGGGAGGGCGGCGGGGCGGAGAGATTGTCGAGGGGGGGTCCGAAGAACCGAGGTTCTCAGCGGTGGGGGTGCCGGGGCGAGGTCGGAAGCGGGGAGGGCGGCGCACGTTCCCCCTTTCCTGCTGCAGTAGAGCATCTTGCGAGGTGAGGGGGTGCAGGGCTGGAGAACCTTCTCCTCCTCCTCCTCCTCCTCCTCCTCCTCCTCCTCCTCCTCCTCCTCCTCCTCCTCTTCCTCCTCCTCCTCGCTTTCTCCTTCTCTTCCTCCTCCTCCTCCTCCTCCTCCTCCTCCTCCTCCTCCGCCTCCTCCTCTAATGGAAGTCGAATGGCGAGTTGGAAGCCATACTGTGCGAAGAAGTGGGGAGGGCGAAGGGGAACGGGACAGGGAGTTGGGGGGGGCGAGGCAATCGACAAAAAGAACAGCGTGTTGGATGTGCGCGCGGACCTCAGAACGTCTATGCTTACGTAGTTCCGTGCGGGGGACAAAGGGAAAGTGAAGTGGAGGAGGGGGGAAGCGACGCAAGGAGGGCGAGGCGGGGGAGAGAAGGACGGGCGGGCGGGCAAGCCGAAGTTCGACGGTGGCGACGGCGACCGCGGCGACCGCGGCGGGTAACGCCGCCGCCGACGACGACGACGGCGACGTCGCCGCTGCCGCGAGGACCGCACGGGCCATTGGCTGCGGGCTGTCGAAGCGCAGGCTGCGGGCTATCGAGGAGAGCAAGGCGCGCCGCCCCTGGGGGGGCGGGAGCGCGGATGCTCCTCATGCCTCAAGGCGGTCCTCCTCCTCCTCTTCTTCCTCCTCCTCCTCCTCCTCCTCCTCCTCCTCCTCCTCCTCCTCCTCCTCTTCCATCTCCTCCTCCTCCTCCTCCTCCTCCTCCTCCTCCTCCTCCTCCTCCTCCTCCTCCTCCTCCTCCTCCTCCTCCATGGCCTCGGCCGGAGCTCTTCCTCTCGGCCTCCGCCTTGCCGACGGCTGCGACCTGCCGGGGGGGGGGGAGACGCGAAGGCTCCTCGAGCCTCGAGCTGTCCACAGTCCATGACCGCACGCTGGTGCTTCTCCTGCTCCGTTTCCGCCTCCTCGGTGGCTGCGACCCGCCTCAGGGTGGGGGGTCGCGAAGGCCACTCGAGCCTCGAGGTGATCCATACAGTGGAGGCCCATGCCAAGAAACACTCTGCTTGCCTCCAGGGTGCTCTAGGTTTCATGGGTTTCGATGCTTTTGCGGTGGGAAGCGTGAACTTCCCACGCAAAAAAAAACAATGGACGTCCTGGGGTCTCAGGGTTGGGTTTCCTGTGGACGGTTTCCTGTGGACGGGCCTCCACTGTGGTCCATGGCCTCGCGCCGGTGGAGAGAGGAGGAGAGAGGAGGAGAGAGGAGGAGAGAGGAGGAGAGAGGAGGCGAGAGGAGGAGAGAGGAGGAGAGAGGAGGAGGACGAGGAGGACGAGGAGGAGAAGGAGGAGGAGGAGGAGGAGGAGGAGGAGGAGTCTGCGCTGGCCGCGCGTCGGCGGTAGAGAGTGTCTGCTCCGCGTGTCGCTCCGCTGCCTCTTGCCCGCCAGGCCTCGGCGCAGCACGCTGAGCACGCCCCAGTCCCAGAAAATCACGACGGCAAGTCTTTCGCTATTGTCGGGCCCTTGGGGCCCCCTCGCCGGGCCTCGGGGCCGTCAACAAAACGACTCGGGATGAAAAGCCGGTCCCGAGGAATGGGGCGAGACTTCTGGGGTCGACGTCATGGAATTAGCTTGGCGAAGGACCCAACCATATGCAGTTCTGAGTATTGCAATTGTGAATATCTTATTCGGTGGCGCTCCCTATGGGGCCACGAACCCTGTGAGGGGTGTGCCGAAATGGGTGCGGCAGACGCATGTGGACGGTGGCACTGGGGCCTTCGGTGGAGCTCCCTATGGGGCCACGAAACGTGTGGGCGGTGTGCCGAGATGGGTGCGGCGGACGCATGTGGACGGTGGCAATGGGGCCTTTGGTGGAGCTCCCTCTGGGGCCACGAAACGTGTGAGAGGTGTGCCCAAATATTGGTATGGGGGACGCATGTTGACTGTGGCATTGGCCTTCGGTGGAGCTCCCTATGGGGCCGCGAAACGTGTGAGGGGTGTGCCGAAAAGGGTGCGGGGGACGCATGCGGGCCGTGGCACTGGGGCCTTCGGTGGAGCCCCCTACAGGGCAACGAAACGTGTGAGCGGTGTGCCGAAATGTGAGTGGGGGACGAATGTGGACGGTTGCACTAGGGCCTCCGGTGGAGCTCCCTATGGGGCCACTCAACGTGTGAGCGGTGTGGCGAAATGGGTGCGGAGGACGCATGTGGACGGTGGCACTGGGGCCTTCGATGGAGCTCCCTATGGGGCCACGAAACGTGTGATGGGTGTGCCGAAATGGGTGTCGATGATGGTGACGATAACGGCGATGATGATGGCGATGATGGTGATGAGAACGATGATGACGATGATGCTGATGATGCTGACAACGGTGCTGAGGATGAGAAGAGGGAGGAGGAAGGAGGGAGGAAGGAAGGCGGGGACCGTCTCTTCAAAACGAGGGCCCAACACCACAGGATGGTTGAGAATTAGCTTGGCGAAGCCCCCAACCATATGCAGTTGTGAGCACCGTCGTAGTATGCACCGCATTCGGAGGAGCTCCTTATAGGGCCACGAAGCGTGTGATTGGTGTGCCAAAATTTGTCCGGTGGGCGCTTGCGAAAACAGCCACTGGGGCCGTCGGTGGAATTTCCTGTGGGGCCACGAAACGCGTGAGGGGTGTGCCGAAATAGGTGCGGTGGACGCATGCGAACGCAGCCACTGGGGCCGTCGGTGGGGCTCCCTCTGGGGCCGCGAAACGTGTGGTGGGTGTGCCGAAATGGGTGCGGTGGGCGCATGCGAGGCCACGAAAAGCGTAAGGGGTGTGCCGGAATGGGTGTGGGTGACGCATGCGGGCGGTGGCACCAGAGCCTTCGCCGGAGCTCCCTATGGGGCCACGAAACGTGAGAGGGGTGTGACGACATGGGTGTGGGTGACGGATGCGGGCGGTGGCGCTGGCGCCGTCTATGGAGCTCGCTATGGGGCCACGCCACGCGTGAGGGGTGTGCCAAATTGGGCTTGGGGGACGCATGCGGGCGGTCCCACTGGGGGCTTCGGTGGAGCTCCCGATGGGTCCACGAAGCGTGTGAGGGGTGTGCCAAATTGGGCTTGGGGGACGCATGCGGGCGGTCCCACTGGGGCTTCGGTGGAGCTCTCTATGTGGCCACGAAACGTGTGAGGGGTGTGCCACATTGGATTTGGAGGACGCATGCGGGCGGTCCCGCTGGAACCTTCGGTGGAGCTCCCTATGGGGCCACGAAGCGCTGTACTGGGAGGAGGGGGAGGAGGGAGGAGAGGAAGCAGGAGGAACGCGGGGACCGTCGCTTCAAAACGAGGACCCGACACCACAGGATGGTTGGGAATCATGACGTCGGGGGTCTGGGGTCCCCGCTGGCATCCGCGTTCCGAGCTCCTCCCCAGCTTTCCCCAGCCTCCCGCCCCGCGTGGCAGAGCGACACGCTACTCAGCTTGCGAGGCGCATCTCCTCCTCCTCCTCCTCCTCCTCCTCCTCCTCCTCCTCCTCCTCCTCCTCCTCCTCCTCCTCCTCCTCCTCCTCCTCCTCCTCCTCCTCCTCGTGTCGCAGGGGCCGCCGCCGCGGCACGCTGAGCAGAAGGTCCCAACCGTGGCCCGCCCCGAGGGGGGCGTCGGGCCGGGGAGGGCAGGGGGAGAGGGCTCGGCCCCAGGCCTCCCTGGCGGGCCCCCCCCAGAAGGGGCCTTTCCTGGAGCGCATCCTCGCAGGAGGAGGAGGAGGAGGAGGAGGACGAGGAGGACGAGGAGTAGGAGGAGGAGGAGGAGGAGGCGGAGGAGGAGGAGGACCAGGAGGAAGAGGAGGAGGAGGAGGAGGAGGAGGAGGAGGAGGAGGAGGAGGCGGGGGTGGAGGCGGAGGCGGAGGCGGAGGCGGAGGCGTCCACGGCAGAAGGCTGACGGAAGCCGGCGGAAGGCCAGCGGGAGACGACGGAAGCAAAGGTGAGACGTTGCGCCATTTTTGGACCCTGGAGTTCCAGAGTTGGCCGACCGGGCTCCGAGCAGATGGGCTTGGAGGGTCGGGGCGCCTCGCCGACGCATCGGGGATGCGGCTCTGTGCGGAGCCCTGTCTGCCCCGCGCCGACGGCGCCGTCTCCTGGAGGCAGCGGACGGGGGCAGGACGAGGATAGATCCGTTCCAGAGCGTTCCGGAACGCTCTCAGAACGTCCCGGGACGCTCAGAGAAGGCCGCGGCGCCTGAGACATCCTCCAGAGCCGCCGGATCTCAGAGATTCTCGAGTTGCCCTCACCCGATTTCATCCTCGTGCTGGCTTCGTCTTCAGGCACGTCAGAAGTCAAGGGAAGGAAAGCCACCCGGACCCGATAATCGGCGTATACTGAAGGGCCCTGGGCCTTCACCAAACAGCCCTGCCCTGTTCGAGTCCTTCTCTGGGTGCGTTTACTACACGGCCTCGCTTGTCTGGGTGGTTCCTATGGGGGGGGATTCTTGCTGCCCTTTACGAAGCCAGCACACGAGGCGTCACGGCACGAGCCGGCCGTGCCGAGCAGTCCGCCGCGCCATGCGGCGGCACGGACGGCCGCCGAGGGGCTGTTGGCCAGAGCCCCGCAGGGGCCGCCGAGAGCACACCCAAGTCGGCACGCCCCTCGCACCGCTTCGTGGCCCGCTGGGGAGCTCCACCGAAGGCCCCAGGGGGGGGTGGCCCGCATGCGGCCCCCGCACCCAGTTCGGCGCCGCGCGGCGTGTGCTCTCCGGCCCGCTGCGCCGCCCCCTGCCACGGCCCTCGCTGCCGCTGCTGGCCGCGCCGGCCCACTCGACACGGAAGTCTTCCGCCCCCTGACATGCTCTGTCGTTGACGGGCGGTTTTTGGCCGTTTCCGGCCTCGGGGACCCCTCGCTGGGCCTCGGGACCCGCAAAAAACGACTCAGGACGAAAAACCGGCCCCGGGGAAAGAGTCGGGACTTCCAGGGACCTTGCATCGAAGAAGAAGAACCACTTGATCGAAGAAGAAGAAGAGACGTCATAAACATAATTTTTAGGCGCTTCGCGCGGATTTCTTGGATCCGCGCTGGGGCCCCCCTGGCGGCGCCTCCGGCGCCGCCCCTGGCGCGCTCGGCGCGGCAGGGAGGGGGGTCCAGCGTCCTCAGATCCACCAAATCCGCGCGGAGCACCACAAGTTTATGTGTATGCTGTTATTTCTTCTTTTATTTGAGTCGACAAGACGTAGGAATGACCTTTCGCCAGAGTGACCGTTGGTGCGGGCCCACTGGGGCCCCCCGATCGCCGAACGCGTTGCAGTAGAGTAGGTAGCGTCTTGCGGGCCTGTGTCTGGTGCCCCCGCAGCCCCCAAGAAGCCGCTCACCAAAGGTCACTCTTGCTGATCCAGGGTCGCTCTTGCGTGCAGTCGAGTGTTGAGTGAGCGACGCAAAACCATGGAGTTGTCTTCGCCGACGTTCGCGCGCAAGCTGCCCGCGTAAGGTCGCGCGTAAGCGCCCTCGTTTCCAGCGTGGCGTGCCGCGCCGGCGGCCCGCGTAAGCCACTGGGTCAGGTCGCCATGTCATATCGCGTAAAGCCCCCTTCTTTGATCGTCGCCCACCTGGGGTTCACAGGGGGCGCTGGTGTTCGGGCCGATCCTCAGATCTTCAGGAGCGAAAGAAGGACGTACACGTACATGCCACGCTGTTTTCGAGATTTCGCATTCGGCGAATATTCGTATCACGCGGCCGGTCTCGCGGGCCAAGGGGCCGTGTTCATGTACATAGCTGGGCGCGTACGTCCTTTGTGGGCTCCCTCAGATCTGGGTCGGGGCGGAGGAGGAGGAGGAGGAGGAGGAGGAGGAGGAGGAGGAGGAGGAGGAGGGGGAGGGGGAGGGGGAGGAGGAGGGGGAGGAGGAGGAGGAGGAGGAGGAGGGAGGACGAGGAGGAGGAGGAGGAGGAGGATGGGCTTGTGGCCGAGGCCCGCCGTGGCCGGGAGGAGCCCCCTCCGTTCCTCGCATTTTTGGCGCCCGCCGTGGCGGCGCGGTGGCCGCGGCGGCGGCAGAGCAGTCCGTCGGGCGTGCTGTGTGGTTCTGGGGCGGAGGGGCTCCTCCTCCTCCTTTCCCTCCTCCTCCTCCTCCTCCTTCTCCTCCTCCTCCTCCTCCTCCTCCTCCTCCTCCTCCTTCCTCCTCCTCCTCCTCCTCCTCCTCCTTCTCCTCCTCCTCCTCCTCCTCCTCCTCCTCCTCCTCCTCCTCTTCCTCCTCCTCCTGGGAGGAGAGCGCGCATCAGAGCGTGAATTACCTACCCCGCTTTCGCTTCCAGGCATAACCAGGCCATACCACGCGCCTCCTCGTCAAGCGGCCTGACCAGTACAGGCTGCAATTTGGCATCGTTTGGTATCTCTTGGAAGCGAGGGTGGTCAAAAGCGGGGTAGGTTTGTTTTCCCCCTAGTGCAGCACACGACAGCTGAGGTAGGGGAACAGGCAGTAAGAGGAGCAGAAAGGCTCGGAGGTCCGCGCGGACCTCCGAGCTTTGAATGCTTATGCCAATGCTGTTCCCTTGGGGAAAAAGCGACGCCGCCGGCGCGCCTTGCTGGCCGTACCCACTGGGGCCCCTCCAGGGAGGGGGGGCCCAGCGGCGGCGGCGGCGGCAGCCGCCTGCGGCGCGGGGGTGGAGCCCCGTGCCCGCCAGGCGGCCCGTGGTGGGCGGCCAGGATCTTTCCGCCAGTGGCGGCGCAGGGTACAGAGCAGCAGCTGGGCCGCGGTTGAGCGAGAGGGGCACCTAGGCAAGCGGAGGAAGATTCAGCAGCGGCGAATCCTGACTTGCCCATGGACCCGCCCAGGGGTGTTCTCAAGAGCCGCTCGTGACTTGCACGACGCGCTCTGAGGGCATTGTGGTTTGCGCGAAATGCTCTTAGAGCGCTTCTGGTGGAGGCCGCACTGCTTTGATACATCGAGTGTATGCTCTGAGAACAGTGTTTCAGGAATGAGAGCGTTCTCTTGTTATGAGAACATGTCGCGGGAGGCCTATTGGAACGTCAGGACGGTCGGTCTTCGCTCAAGAGGAGAAGAGGGAAACACGGGAGATGGTCGGACGGAGCTGGGACGAGGATTCATCCGTTCCAGAGCGTTCTGGAACGCTCTGGGAAGGCCGCGGCGCCCGGGACATATCCTGTAGAGCCACCAGACTGCAAGATGATCAAGCTGTCCCCCCCCGGTGTTATCCTCGTGCTGGCGCCGTCTGCGGTGAGGATTGGTGGTCCCCAAACGTGGTGGTGAGAATACCCGGTGGTGAGTTTTGGGCGATTTGGGTAATGGTTTTCGAGCGCTGGCTGGCCCAGGAAACGCAAAACCTCGTGGCGACCGCGTGTCCCCAAACCCGGTGGTGACCCAGAATTATTTCTTTGGGGAATCGGGGTCACCACCGGGTGCCTCACCACCTGGCTTGGAGACCACCAAGAGGACTCCGTGCCTCGGGCCCACCCTCCGCCGGAGACGCGGCGGCACTCCGCCCCGCCCCTGGGCGGCGGCATGCCCGAGCGGCAGCCGCCCGCGGCCGCCCAGCCAACGGCATCCGGGGGGCGGCGCTCCGCCTGCCGCAGCGTCCAGGGAGCCTTGCGCCCGCTGATGCGACGACGACGACGACGACGACGACAACGACGGCGACGACGATGTCGACAACAACGACGACGACAACGACGACGACGACGACGACGACGACGACGATGACGACGACGACGACGACGACGACGACCCCCCAACCCCGAGAGCGGGGTGCCGAGGAGCAAGACGCCCCTCTGGCGCGGGAGGGCCGGCGCGCCTGGGGCTGTCCGACGAGCCCGCCGGTGGCCCGCACGGTCTCTGCATGTCTACGGCCTGGCTTGAAGCCGGGCGCGTCCCTCTACGGGAGGAATATCAAAAAATAGTCACAAGATAGCACAGGGACGATTTTTCAACTAGTTCTGCCTACTTCTGGGCATCTGTTGATCAGCTTCAGTGTTTCTTCCAAAGTCCGCCTGTAGGGGGGCATGCCCGACCTAAGCCTGGCTTGCTCTGACCACTAGTACGGTAGGTTCATGCGATGATGGCGCGCCGGCGACGCTGGCGAACGCGTTCAAGGTTGAATTCTGCGACGCGGATGCACCGATGGACACATGACAGTCAACCCGCATAGTAAGGATAAGGATGGGCAGCCTTCCCAAGGGTACCCTTGCATCCTTGCCCCTTCGGCCCATCCTTAGCGACTCTCGCTGGCCAGCCTAGTCCGAAAAACGCTAACGTGGCCCTCTAAGGTCCTTGCATCCTTACCGCGCGTCCTTATCATACGGGTTGACTGTAGCTCCACAGGACACGACAGAATTCAACCTTGCATGATCGGGGCCACGATCGATTCAAGGTTGAGCGATCGACGCAGTTAAAAAACAACTGCGCGCGCCGACGCCGCACGAACCTACCGTAGGCAAGCGCAGGCTTACGACTGGCCCAAATGGATGGTAGGCGTTGGCAAGAATAGCAGCACATCTTCGCTTGAATTAGAAGTTGATCCCCAATGTGCTCCCTTTGTCCGAACCTCTGTAACACCTCAATCGAATTAGGGCCTCCACGCGGGCAGGACAGGAATAATCATGCATGACCTTAGACTTGGCCAGAATCCCTCCTTGTATAGAACTGAGGCGTAACTACGCGCTGGAGAGAGTGCTGAGCACTGCCCGTTGTGGTTGCCGAAGTCTGGTTTTGACGAGTGCCTCTCTGATGACGCAACGTGTTGTCGGGCGCCGACGGGGCTGGCACCGACGGCTCGGGATCGGCATCCAAGTTGACAAAAAAAAAAAAAAAAAAAAAACGTCGGGAAAGAAAGAGAGCTGCCCAGGCGTTCAAGGTCGTCACGATTGTCGCTCTGGTGTTTGCGCTCTTCGGCTGGACCGGGCCTGCATTGATCTGTGTTCATGCGCATGCCGTCCTGAACTCGCTCATGGCTTCAGTCGCGAGTCCTTCACCTTTCTTCGATGTGTGCATGTCCGCTTACCGTCGCCATGCAGTTGTGCCCAGTCCTCATGGTGTCGCAGTATGTCATGCACACTCCAAGGAGCAATCAGGTGTCGTATGACCCAGTTTCATGTTAGGCGACTGGGTTCGACGAAGAGCCCAACAAAACCTACGGCACCACCTCCTTCCTCCAACCGCGCGAGCACTACATTCAAGCGCTAGCCCCCAGAAACGCGCACCCATGAGAGCTGCACAGTGGCAGGTGCGTGCCAGCGTGTCTTTCGCTATTCACTGTTGCTTGCGAGAAGGGAGAGGAGAGCCAGGGTCAAGGCAATACCCAAACAGCGCTTGCACCTAAAGGGGTCTTACTTGCGCTTCGGGGAACTGACCCTGTGCGCTGGGTTCCAGCAGTGGCCGTAGCTGGGTTGCGCGGTGAGCTGCGCAATGCGTTGGGTTGCATGGCCGTGTCTGGGTTGTGCCAAGGGTGGCGCTGTACGCCAGGGTCTTGTGGCCGTGGCCAAATTGTGCGACGGGCTTCGCGGATAGATTTGCCTTCTGAAAGAACGGAAGACGTTACACCCATGCCGAGGCCAGACTTCATGGTACCGCACATTGCTCTTGCATACTGTTGATGCACGATGCCGTACCAGCCTCGCCAAACCGGTATCGATCCCCCACGGTATTCTTGTCAAGCAAGACCATGCGGGCCACACGACGTGTTGAATTGGCAAATACGTTGTGTAAGAACCTCGAACAAATTGTCCCATGCGGGCCACGTGTCATACGCACGCGCTTCCCGCGCGCGCATTTCATAATCATTACAAAACCACGTGCGCGCTGAGCATGTCAAGGTAGAGCTCTTCAAACTACCTGAAACAACATCGCTGTTGATCTGTAGAGTATATGTCGCCGCGCCGTTTGTTGCGATGCGCGGCCTTGTGTTTTGGGAAGGGCGCCGCGGCCAACAGGGCAAACGCCGCCTCGGACGCGGTGGTTTAGCCTTGGGGTTTAGCGCGGTGCCGGCTTCGTCTACTCGGGCGCGGGGCTCAGGGCTTGCCGTGTGTTTGCCGTGGTGTCGGCGTCGTCCACTTGGGCGCGGCCAGAACAAACGGCGCGGTGACATGTGTGCTATGCGCGGGCGTGGATGCACCCTGGCTGAAAATACCTTTGTCATTATACAGCAATGGGTTGCGCACTTGCAATAATCAAGATAAACATGTGTCTCTGTCTGGTTCTCTTTCTTTGTCTCTGTCTTTTTCCGCTTGCGATGTCCGCCGCCCTTGGTGTTCAGGCAGAATCAATGCGGGTTGAGCCCAAGGTGTGCTCATAGCTCGGCCCGTGACACCGCCCTCGTTCGAGGTCTCGAGATTGCCAGCGATATCCAGACACCACAGCGGTGATGGTAAGCAAAGCAGGGGCTCTTTCAGAACTTGGCTCAGCACGGCCCCGAGAGGGCAACGGGGCGTCAGGGATCGCGCGCCATCGGTGTAAGCTACGCGTCTAGTGTCCAGTGGGCGTGCGAGACATGACCTTCATCTTCTACATCCTGCCTGGCATCTTCAATGCCATTGTCGTTTCTGGAGATCTGACGTGACGGCTCGATACTCAGACTTGTGCGTGGATTTCATGCTTGTCGACCCCACATATGACATCGATGCCTGCTCGAGCTGAACGTGACAACCTATCCGACGTTCGGTCCCCTTCTTCGGTAGATCGAAGATTGTTGGAGGATTGCCCATCGAGAAGAGATGGCCAGAGCCCAGCAGAGCCAAGGATGGCACGAGACATCACTTGACGTCGAGATATATGTGATTCGGACGAGAAGTGGTACCAACCCATACTCCAGCATCCAGGGATGACCTTCGATGGATGGCCGTCCCCCTTCCACTGGCCTCGATAGACGCCAATGAGGTGAGTGGGAAGGTTCTCGTTTCCTCCTGCCTTTCCTGCTGCAGCAGTTAGATGCATGCACGAGTGCCCCCCGAGCCCCTCACCTCCACCCTCAATAAAGAATCGGGCCTCAGCCAAGGCGAAGTAGGAGCTTGCGTTCGCGAGTGGGTCTGGAATCGAAGAAGTCATCGCCACGCGTGTGCCATCATCACGGCAGTCCCCGATTTCCTCTCTTCCTTCGTTGGCCAGAGGTTCGATCAGTGTCGGGTTTCCCGGGGACCACCACTGGAGTGCCATCAGCGTTCTCCTTCTCATGTCAGGTTTTGTTCGGCTTCGTTCTGCGCCCCAAGACCATCACCCACGGAAGTGGGCGCGGCGCCTTCTGGAGATAGTACAGCCAGAGTGGCGACGTGGAGTATATGATTGGAAGGGGACCGATCAGCACCACCGCCTTCACGGCATGCTGGGCCTGGACACCTATTTGCTTCCGTTCTGTAGCATACGCGATCGGCTCGTACTCCACCCTGTATGTGGGCAAGGCCATCCTGAGAGATGATCCGATGCCTGGTGTCCTGGGTCGAGTCATGGAGCACTTCCGCGTTTCCCTTCAAACCCGCATCCGACCTGGCAATCGCCCGCGGCATCGGGCTTTGAGAAGATGCGGGAGTTCGGTCTACTTTATTCCGTTGGCGGAGTCGGCTAGTTTTCGTCATGAAGCTCTTGCAATCAGAAGGTAACACCCAGACGCTAAGATGGCAGATGAGTTGGAGTCCGAGCAGGTGAGTATACGCACAGGTCAGGGCTTTATCCACATGCCGACGGACAACAACCAACAGAGGTCCAGACAACCGTCCTGGCGCAGAGCACCGACCCGCCGAGTCCCACCCCCAGCGCGGACACCAGTGACGACCGCATGCGCCGACCCGATCGTGAAAACAGTGAAAAGCACCCTCGCAGAGTTCCCGGGGACGTTGTCAGAACCAGCCCCGTGCGCTGCACTGCATCACCTTCAGATGAGGGAATGTCATATTTGTCCGGGATACATGGGGCCCTTTTTGGATATATGAACGATGCCGAGTTGATCTACCGTTGGTTGTTTTTTCTAGCTCGGCGGCCTCGGCCCCAGCCCCCAGCACTCAGATGACGCGCGCTGAAGTTACCCCATGAGTTTCCCGAGATAAAGAGAGAGAGAGAGAGAGAGAGAGAGAACAAAAAAAAAATGAAAAACAAAAAAAAAAAAAAAAAAAAAAAAAGAGAGAGAGAGAGAGAGAGAGCTATGCCCCAAAGAGTGCGTGCACTTGGGGGCTCTTACTTATGTTATAAGGAACTGGGCTTGATGGTTGGTCTGGCGGCTACGTTGTCGCCGTCGCCGCCCCATCGTCGTTTCGTCGCCGCCCGTGGTGTGCCGGGGGCCGGGCTCGCCGTTGGGGAGGCAAAAATCGCCTCCGAGAAGAATCCGGCAGCCGCTCTCGTGCAGCCCAGGACGGCCCCGAGTCACCCCCAACAGGGCCTCGAGGGGTCTCAGACGGCCCACGATGCGTCTCAAACGGCCCAAGCGGCGTCCACGACGCTTCAGGACCATTCAAAAAGAACCCCCAAGAGGGTCCCAGAACGCAGAAAACCTCCCATTCTTCTTTCGGGAAGCGCGCATGTCTAGCACATTGTTCCGTTGCGCATTATCGAAAAAAAGGCTGTTCGCAACGCTTTGCGACGCCGTTTCATGTGGTTGATCGTTCCTAAGCGTGCTGCCAGTTTTGTTCGTCAGTCTAGGTGCGAGCAAGGACCATGTCACACACGGGCGCACAGACGAGTTACCAGTCGCGTAGCGGGGCGCGGCCTCTAAAGGATCCCCTCCCTCTCTCCATTCTTGCAGATCGCGTTCAAGTCCTCTCGTCAGCCCTGGCATATATGAGGATGCTTCTCATGAGCGGCTCCAGTTGTTTGGCCGATGGCCTGCGTGCCCTTCGCGGAGCAGTGAAATAGACCCGCCCGCACTGCGCACCCCACTGTTGCAGGTATGGCATTCCGCAAGGCTTTGCATTGCATAGATTTGCTTTGCATGCGCTGCTGTTGTCCGTTCTTCAGGGTCTACGCAGAGAGGGTTCACACGTGATGATGTATCCACACACTGGTGGACACGGAAAGGCCCACATAGGGCTGTTGGAATTATTCCGATATCCCATCGAACCCCACAAAGCATCACCATTTGATTTCTGAAACGGCATACGGGCCGCCGTCTCACATCGTCTCACACATTGAACGAAAATTATCGAACACACGAGACCCATCGGGGCATAGACAGCCCCAGCAGGAAACGGGGACATAGAAAACCCCACGTGGTCACATAAAGTACCCGTCGCCTCACAGCCCCCCTTGGTGACAACCATTTTTTGTGCCCTCCGTTTGACCTGCTTGAGAGATTCTGATCTGTTTTGAAAGAACCGGGGGGTGCGAGGCCTGAGCTGTCGGGCGTTTCTCGGGTTGCCTAGTGGCCCGGCTTTCCTCGGGTTACCCAGTTGCCTGGCCTTCCTCTTGTTGCCCGCGTGCCTTGCCTTCCTCGGGGTGCCCGATCGCCCGGTTGCCCGGGTTGCCCGGTTGTTTGGTTGCCCGGTTGCCCAGTTTGCGCAGTTGCCCAAATTGCGCGGTTGTGCGATTGCTAAGCAATGCCAACCAATACCAAGTAGCGCCAAGCAATGCACAGCAAGGCAAAGCAAGGAGGCAGGGGAATGTCAAGCAATGCCCATCCATGACAACTCATGCCACCATTCAATGCCAAGCAATGCCAGGCAATGACAGTCCATTATTAACAATGCCAAGGAACGCTGATCAAACGACCTACGCCAAGCAACGCGACGCAATGCGAAGCAATAATACCAAGCAACGCAACGCAATGCCAAGCAAACCAAAGCAATGCAAAGTCAAATCTCATTTGCTTAGTGGTTGAGGAAGTTTTCCCCTCATAGAGATCGCTCCAGGGTTATCCCATTTAGCGAGGTAATTGTTTACACATATTTCCCCATATCCTCAGATGGGGCACTTGTTCCCCAAATCCTAAGATGGGGTTCTTGCTGTGACTCGAAATCTTCCACTCCCGTTTCTCCCGCCCCACGGCCGCCTCCCTCGTGCACTCACACCCATGTATGCTCATGCTCAGGCTCACACTCAGACTCGCTCACGCTCACACTCATTCACACTCAGGGCCACTCATACTCAGGCTCGCTCAGATTCATACCTACTCAAACACATATGCGCTGCCCCATCATAGTCACTCACGCTCAGGTTCACTGCGATATAGCAGGCGTAGCACCAGACTTACTCACGCCCACTTGGTGGTCCAATGCCCACCGCGATATAGCAGGCGTAGCACTGGGAATGTCTCAGGCAGTTTGCCTGTTTGGGTGGCAGATTGGTTTGTGGTCAGAGCAGATTGCGAGGATGTCTCAGGCTTGGCGCTGGCTTCAGCGCCCCAAGGGGGGAGCCGCCGGGGGGTATCTCACTCTTCTGTTCGCGCCCCGGTTGTGGGAATGTCTCAGGCGGTTTGCCCGTTTTGGTGGCCAGATTCGTCTGCGTTCAGATGACGTCTCAGACAAGGAGCTGGTTTCAGCACCCCCAGGGGGGGTGGGGGGGGGCGACTGGACGTATGACACTCCCGCGTTCGCGCCCAGATTGTGGAGATGTCTCACGCGGTTTGTTAGTTTCTGTCCCCCAGGGTTGTCTCTGTTGGTGGTCCATTGCTTACAGCGATATAGCAGGCGTGGCATTCAGGCACCCCAAAAGGGAGCCGTCTGGGGGCATGACACTCGCCCGCTCGCGCCCAATACGTGGGGATGTCTCAGGCGGTTTGTTTGTGTCTGCACCCAGGCGTTTCTCTTTTGGTGGTCCACTGCGCACCGCGATACAGCAAGCGTAGCAATTGAGCACCCCCAAGGGGAGCCGCCAGGGGTGGGGACGCTCCAGGATTCGCGCCCCACTGTGGGGATGTCTCAAGCGGTTTGCTTGTGTCTCCCCACAGACTTCTCGTTGAACCTGTGTGCTCTCCATTCACTCACTCACTGACTCACTCGCTCACTCCCCTCCTTCTCATGCTTTTCCTCACTCAGACGCACTCATTCACACTCAGCCTTACTCGTCAGCACATCTGCCCCATGCAGACTCACTCAGCACATTCAGGCTCACCGATATATAGACTCACTCATACTTAGACTCGCTCGTATTTAGACTCGCACATCGTCGTACTCTCACTAGCTCAGACCCACTGACACCCAGACTGACTAACACTCGGACTCAGTCAGGTTCAGACTCGCCCACCTTCAGACTCGCTCATACTCAGGCTTCCTCGTATTCAGGCTCATTCGCATTCAGATTCGGATTCATCACGCTCACACTCAGACTCGTTCACACTCTGACTCGCTCGCACTCTGACCCACTCGCACCCAGACTCGCTCGCACTCAGACTCAATTATACCCACATCCTCTTGCACTACGATTCGCCCATACACAGGCCACTCACATTCAGTTTCGATCGCATTAAGGCTCACACGCAGGTGGCTACCGCGATATAGCAAGCGTGACATGTGGGCACCCAAAATGCCAGCAGGCGCCGCGAGTGGCACGCCAGAGAGTGGGCGTAGCAACGACTTGCGCGATTGCCGGAGTTGCCGCAGTGACGGCGGCAAATGGAATTTCCTCTTCGCTCTTCCATGTGTGCTTCCTTCATCTCTCTTGAAAGATATCCAGAGGAGGAGGAGGACGTCAATGAAGTCGTCGCTGTCCGTTGTCGCGCCTGTCGTCTACGCGGACTCGCTCTCACACCCAGATGCGCACATACAGTGTTCCTCAGCGACGCGTGACGGGAGTTATGAGATGCACATATGGGGATCTCCGCGTTGAGTGTTTGTGGTTCCGCTCGTCAGAGCGCCCACGGCAGGTTAACAGGCTCGCCCTTTGACGGCCCAAAAGTGCTCCAAGGAGGCCCCAGGAAGGGCCCAAGGTGGGCCCAAGACGGCTCAAGGTTGGATTCCCAGAGGGGTTTAATTCGACCCAAGAGGGGCCCCCGGAAGGGCGCAGGACGGCTCAACAGATCCAAGAGGGCCCCACGACGCCCTAATATGGGCAAAAAACAGCCCCTCTATTGCCCCAAGGGGGCACCGAAACAGCTCAAGAGGCACCCCAAACCGGTTCCAGAACGGCCCCAAGAGACTTCCAACATGGCCCAGGAGGCCCCCAAGACGGCTCCCAAACGGTTCAAAAGACCCCCGAGACCGCATCTCCAGCATGCGTTTAAGAGGCTCCAAGACGGCTCAAAGACGGCTGGAGGCGGCCCGGATTTTTTTCAAGACTGCCCCCGAGAAGCCAATGTCATCGAATTTGAGGCCTTGCCGGTGCGACCCGGAGAGGGTACCCGGCCTTCGTTGTACCGTGGTATGGCCCCAGATGCGTGGCCAGAGGGGGAGGCGGCCTTCGATGCACCGTTGTTTGGCCCTGGCTGGTGGCGTGTACTACGGAGCCAGACTCGGGCACCCATCTTGTTTGTTCAGCTCCTCCTCCGGTCCTATGGCGGATCCAGAGGAGTACAATAACCGCTGAATAAGCCCGCAGACTCCCGACGCGTCGCCGGGATCCCAAACTTGAACTGCTATTGTACAGGTTCCCCTACCACCCCCGAAGGAGTTCCAGAACCGCCCCTGCTTTCCTCATTGGCAACTTCCGATGCGACTTCCCCGGGCGCGGCTAGAACCTGAACGCGCGCGAAAAGCACGCATGGTTCTAGTAACAACGATTGCACATCACAGCGTACACCACATACCTCGCATCACATCTATAACACGGTCACCGCGCATCGACGTATTATCGGTGTCCACGTTGGCAAACGTTTCTATATATACATATTGTTGTACAGGTACATATGTGTATATCTACGTGTATATCTGTATATGTATATGCACATGTATGTTGTATGTACGTATATAACTACACGGAAGACCTCATTGGCGCTTCGCGCTATGCGGTTTGGCCCTCGAATTTTTGGCATGCAGACGGAAGGGCAAGAAAGTAACACATAACATTTAGCGGTAATTCCGTGCTGCATGTTCCGGCATCGTCGTTAACACAATGTTATTATGTAGCATGGTTCTTTATGTTTCTTATTTTGTATCCTCTTCTTCATGTATCGGCCTACCTTGTCAATTAAATTCCCATCCTCCTCAGCTACTTTTGCGGAGCCTCTTCCTTGGAGAACCTCTTGGGGGCCACGAAACTTGTTAAGAGAAAGGCTTTGGGGGGCCTTCCGGAAGCCTCCTGGGCGCCTTCCGGGGGGGCCTCTGGGGGCTTCCTCGGGCCACCCTGCTGCCAATCGCGGCCTCCCTGAACGACGGGGTCACGATTCGGAATGCTTATGGGGGCGTCTTGGGGCCATCCTGGGCCGTCATGGGGCTCTCTTCGGGCCATCTTGGGGCGTCTTGGGGCTCTCTTCGACAGCCTGGAAGCCCTCTCGATTAGTCTTGGGGCGATCTGCGGGCCTCCAGGGGTGGCCCCGGCGCCCCGAAGACCGAAGAACAGGGCATTCCTAAAATCACCTGAAAAACGATGGGACGTACGGTAGGTTCGCGTCGTGTCGACCGGCGGCGACCCCCGCGCGGGCGTTCAAGGTTGAACGCCGCCGGCGACCCAGAATCGATCGATGTTGAACGATCGGACGTTGCGGAGACGGCCGATCGTTCAAGGTTGAACGATCCAGCGCGGTGTCAGGAACCAACGCCAGTGTCGACACGGCACGGACCTGCAGTACATGTTTTTTCTTTGCGTTTCGCAAACCTCTTGGGGGTCTTTCTGGGGTCGTCTTCGGGCGTGTGGTGGGTGTCTGGGGCCTCCCGGGGGCCTCGGTGGGCCATGCGGCCGTCCTCCTGACCGATTTGGGCACGTTACCAAGGCCCAGCAGGGGTTTCCGCGAGCTCCGCAAAACCTGGGGGGGGGGGGGGGGCTTTCTGCAAGGGCGTCCAGGGGGCCCAGTCCCACGGATCTGGGGGGTCCCGTTTTTTAGGGTGGGACTTTCCCACCCGCCCCAGTTTAGCAATGATATTTAATAAGATATATAGTATGGGTGCAAACATACTCATGTACTGCAACAGGCAAGTTGCGTGTCATTCGTGTCATGTTTAAAGTGGTAGTCCACACCTTGTGAGTTACATCCACCAAAGGTAAATTGCGCAAGTTGAATTCCACAGACGGTACACCATGCATTGCAGTCCACACGTTGCGTCTCATGTGTTGCACCCATTCGGTTGTGCTGCGGATGTTGTGCGCCATAAACTGCGCCTTATAAGTTGCACCCGTAGCGTGTGCCTTCTCTGTTTCACCTCACCTGGACATGCCCAATATCTTGTCCGCCACAGATTATACCCCGCAAGCTTGTTCCCTTTCTTTACACCCGACAGGCCGCATGATAGAAATCGCATTATAAGCTGAATCATACAAGTTGCACTCCGCAAAGTCCGGGTACCTCATTGTACGGGGCCCACGCGCCAGTGCCATATGTCCGGCATGCTCAGGACATTCGTGATTCTTCTGGATGTGCCCGACGATCCGACGAATCTGATCGTCGACATTCTGATGACGCTGGCATTCGGCGTCTTCGTGTTGGAGCTGATGTTGAGGTCTCGGGCAAGCGGGGACGATGGTTCATGAGGGTGTTTTGAGTTTGTCAGGGTTGCGCTGCTCCAGGATGGGAGGGGGAGGAGGGGGAGGAAGAGGAGGAGGAGGAGGAGGAGGAGGAGCATCATGCTGTCGGTCGGCATGTGTAGGATTTGTCGCTGTAAGCGCTGCTCGCACGCTTCCGGCTGCGCCTTTGACATCGGAGGGCTTACTCACACGACAGAGCCTTGCACCCGTGGCACAGGCTCGCCTGCTGAGGGTGGCGCGGGGCCTCTCCGAACAAGTCGGGGGCATCGTGCTCGCCACCTGCTGACACGTGCCCCACCTGACGCTCGGCGGCGAGTCCCGGGGGGAAGCGAGAGGGGGCGGGCCTTCTCGGAAGGCCCTGATGTCTTCCGACCTTCTGGGAGGTTTTCTGAGCCCCCCCCGAAGCCACAAAGAGATCCTCGGAAGGCCGGAGGGCTTCTGAGAAGCCCCGCCGCCTTCTGAGATGGCCGCCTGCTTCTCACTTCCCCCCAGGCGAGCCGCCGAGACAAGTAAGTCCGCTGAAAGAACGGTCCACCGACCCCTTTTCGGAGTCCATTCCATACCCGATCCGTTTTGGCGGTCCCCGGGGAGCACGAGAGAGGCCCGCGGAGGCCGAAAAAGGCAAGCAGACCTTCTCGAACCCAGCCTTCCCCGAAGACACAGCAAGAACCTCCCAGAAGGCCAGAGGCCTTCTGAGAAGCCCGCCGCCTTCGAGAAGGCCTTCTCCTTCTCACGTCCCGCTCGCCGACGGTAATCAGCAGAGGCGCCCACCGCGACTTGCTCACGAGTCTTCGTTGTCATCGTCGTCGTCGTGGCTCGTGGCTCGTCGCTCGTGCTTTGGCCACCGACCACCTGATGCCCCACTCGTTTTGCCGCCTGCTCTGTCCGCCCAGCTCTCGCGCTCGCTGCCCCCCTTCCAGCTGCGGCGCCGCCAGAGTCCACAAGTGGAAGAGGAGGAGGAGGGGGAGCAGGAGGAGGAGGAGGAGGAGGAGGGGGAGGGGGAG
>CAUYUJ010016089.1:170903-296400 GCA_963575745.1 Prorocentrum cordatum | reverse complement strand
TCGCCGACCTCCACGCGCTGTGCCCTGCAGCCCTCAGACTCGTCGCCGAGCACGACGCCGCCCTGGCCGCCGCCGGGGCTGGCGACGCTGTCGTGCCCGCCGGGTTGGGCTCCGCCGTGGCCGCTGCAGCAGCTGCGCCCATCGCACCTGCCGCGGCAGCAGGGCCTGCATGCCTCACCGGCGCTCTGGCGCCTCCGCCCGTCCCCGGGGCTCCCGCTCCAGCATGCATCGCAGCGGCTGCTGGTGCAGCTGGCGCCGCGGCCGCCTTTGGCCCAGCAGCACTCGCTGGAGGCGCCGGGCTTCCACCAGCCGCAGCAGGAGACGACTTCTGCACGCTGGCCGTCACCTACGATCAGGAGGGCCGACACCACAAACAGTTCGGCGAGGGGGTCAGAGCCATGCGCCAGCAGACCTGGCCGGACTGGTTTGTGCTGGGCCCGTGTACGGTCTTGTGGTGCGCCAACTACATGCTGGAGGACGGCGGGTCGGCGGTGGGACAACACATCGCTTTCCGCTCCGCCTGCCGCCTCGGGCTGGACGGCCCCATCATGGTGCTTCGCTCCGAGATGTCGAAGATCTTCCAGACTGCTTTGTGCTACGAGATGCTGGACGCCAGCAACATCGCCGCCCTCGAACTCATCTGCCGCCAGATCCATTGGTGCGAGGAGAAGCTCAAGGACGTTCTGCTTGGGTCGTCGTGCCCGGAAGGGCAGCATGACGAGAGCTTGCTTTTCACGGGGCTGCAGAACACTCGAGGGGTCATGGTGTGCCCGGCTCTCGCAAAGTGGTTTTCAGAGCAGGTCGCCGCCGAGAACGCCGTGGCCAAGGAGCGCCGCAAGGCGTGGGAGGAGAGGGCGCTCGCGAGGCCGCCGCCGGGCCGCGGGCCGCGGCCGGGCCGCGGCAACGGCTCGTGAGCCGCGCGGCCGCTCGACAGGACAACGCTGCTGCCCGCGCCCTGGCCGCGCGCGGGAGCTCCCAGTGCAGGCCCCTCGCTCCTGGCCCCAGATGGCGGCCAGTCGCCAGCGAGACATTTTCCCTCTCTCCCCGCTCGACGTGCCCGCCAGCCTGCCTGGTGGCTCCCGGGCTATTCAGCGACGGCGTCAGCGGCTTCAGCACAGCGCGAGGCTCGCCAACCACGCTATCGAGTCCCTCAACTTCACGGCTGGCCGTTCCTACGACGGGCCCGCCCAGCTGGGCACGGTCACCCGGGCCCTCGCGAAGGAGCGCGTGCTGGGCAACTGCGTCGCGCTGGGGCCCAAGCCGCAGGACGTCAGCGCCCACGGGAGCCTTCGCGAGCTCTGTGGGAATGCCATTACATATGGCGACTCCTCCCCGGTCGTGCCCTACAACAAGGATCTCGTGTCCTGGCCCGAGACGGGCGCGGCGCCAGTGCAGCTGTCGGACGCGCTCGCCCCGGAGCACCACACATGGTTGAGGGATCCATTGGCCAACTCGCGTCGCAGTAACGCTGACGCTGACCGCCTCAGGAAGGAGTTGGGCTTGGTGCGCCCTTACTCCGATCCTGCCTTCCGCACCATCTCCAACTACGCTGGCTTCGTCAAGCAGTTGCACTCCCGTGGCATGGTGCGCTTCGCCCTCGCCACCGGCCGGCCGCCGTCGCTGGGCATCTTCATGGTGGCCAAGAAGAGCGGCGCCCAGCGCATTATCTCCGACACGAGGTGGGCAAACCTGGACTTCACTCCTCCGCCTCGGACCCAGCTGCCGACGGCGGCCGCGTTCAGCCAGATCGAGTCAGCTGGCTGCGACGTCTGCTACTTCTCTGTCGGGGACATCCAGAACGCGTTCTACGCCATCGCCATCCCTGCCGAGCTGGGCGACGCCTTCAGGCTGAAGACGGTCCGAGCTGGTGCCGTCGGCTGTCCGGCCGTGGATGGCCGCCCAACCCGCCCGGGAGATCTTTTGACCCCGCATCTCGCCGTGCTCCCCATGGGTTGGAGCTGGGCGCTGCACCTCTGCCAGCTCGTGGTTGAGGAGGGCGCCCGACGAGGGGGCCTGCTCGCCGATCGGCTGCTCAGCGATCGCGCGGCCGCGGCGCCGCTGGCCCCCGCTGTCCTGCAGGGGGCTGTCTACGTCGACAACTTTCTGGTGCTTGGCGGGCCCCGCCAAGCCGTCGCCTCTACTGGGCGGCGAGTTGCGAGCGCCTTCTCCGACTCCGGCTTCGTGGTGCATGAGGAGACTGGCGTGTCGTCGAAGGTGAACTTCGCGGGGCTCGAGTTTGACGGTGTCGACCATACTGTGCGGGTCTCGCGGAGGCGAGTGTGGCGCCTGAAGGTAGCTCTGGGCGAGCTGCTCTCCCAGGGGCGCTGCAGCGGCGACGTCATGGAGATCCTGATCGGCCACCTGACGTGGGTCATGCTGCTCCAGCGGTCCGCGCTCTCCGTCCTGTCCAGCGTGTACGCTTTTGCGCAGGCTGGCAAAGGGCGCGTGCTGGACCTGTGGCCTTCGGTTCGCCAGGAGTTGACGACGGCCATGGGCCTGCTCCCGCTGCTCGTCGTCCACACCGACGCCGTCTGGCACAGTGTCGTCGCGGCCAGCGACGCCTCCCACTGGGGCTGCGGGGTGCGCCGCCGGCACTGCCAGGCTTCAGAGGCCGCTTCCTTCGGCCGGGTGGCGGAGCGCTGGCGCTACCGCGCTGCCGGGGCGGCCAACGCGCGCGTCCACGCCTTCCTCGCCGAGGGCGCGGCCCCGGACGTTGGCGCCGGCGCGGGCCCCGAGTCCGACTCGGCGCTCCAGGACGAGCAGCTTGGCTTCACCGCTGGACTGCTGCAGGCGCACGCGGACGCGTGCTCGTTCGACCCGGTCGACGCCGACTTCATGCATCCCAGCCGGTGGCAGGTGGTCCAGAGCTTCAAATGGGGGGCCGACGCAAACATCCTCCGCCTCGAGGGCTTGGCCCTGTCTTCGGCTCTTCGTCACCTGCTCCGGAGCCGCTCGGCTTTCGGGCGACGGCTGCTCGTCTTTGTCGACAACCTCGGGCTGGCTCTCGCAGTGGGCAGTGGGAAAAGGGCGGTCCGGGGCCTTTCAGATTCGAGACGTCCTTCGAGAAGTCTGCGCCCTGTCTTTGGCCTGCGGGGTCAGGCTGTCTGTCCGATGGGTTCCGTCTGAACGCAATCCCTCGGACTACCCCTCCCGAGGTCGTCTCTTCATCAAGCAGGCGCGCGACTCGGGCGCCTCGGCTGCTGCTCCTGGTGCGGTGGCTACTGCTGGCGACGCCGAGCCTCTGCCAGCCGTCCCGCCATTCCCGAGCCTCATCAAGGACGGCTCCATGCACGACGCGGACCCTGCAGGCAGAGGCCCACACGTGGCAGGTGGGGCAGACTGCGATTCCCAGCGGGGTCCAGACGGCAGCGCGCCAGCGCTGCTTGCCGCTGCCCCCGTCGCCTTTCGCCCTCCCGACCCTGCAGCAGCTGACCTACCTGGAGGGGCGGTCGGTGAAGCCTGCGACGTACAAGGACTACCACCGCCGAGCCCTGGCCTCTGCCCAGTGGGCCACGGTGGTCCGCCAGGGTTGGGAGAACTACGAGCAGCTGGACCTCTGCCTGGTGCCGCCCCTGGACAAGCTGCTCTTCGGGGGCTTCGCGGGCGGCGACGCGAGCTGGCTGGTCGCAGCGGCGAAGTTCTTCTACCCAGACCTGGGCCGCTGGGGCGCCGGGGCGCTCCCGCGCACATCGCGGGCCCTGGCGGGGTGGGGCAAGGTCGTGCCGCACCGGTCGCGGATGCCCTGGCCCTGGGTCCTGCTGGCTGCGATCATCGGCGTCTTGCTGCGCCGGGGCCTCGTGGAGCATGCTGTGGCGCTCCTGGTCTCGTTCGGGGCCTACCTTCGGCCAGGCGAATGCGACTCGCTCACGTCGCTCCAGTTGGTCGCCCCCGTCGCGGCGGCCGGAGGGGCCGCGGACGTCTGGGGACTGCTGCGGGCACCGGTGGAGCTGGGCAACCCCAGAAAGACCAACAGCTGGGACGACGCGGTCCTCCTGGACTCGATCCCGTACGTCTACCCCTGCCTCCTGGTCTTGAAGCGCCGATGCCTGTCGCCGACGGACCGCATCTGGAGCTACCCGCCCGGGGACCTCTCGACCATGCTGGCAGTGGCGGCGGCGGAGTTCCAGCTGACGTACCTGGGGATCACTCTCTACATGCTTCGCCACAGGGGAGTGTTCCACGACATCCTGCACCGGCTGCAGACCCAGTTGGAGGCAAAGCTCAGGATGCGCGTGGCGTCAGACTCGACTTCGAAACGGTACGCCAAGCAGACGAGGGTGGTCTCAGAGCTGGGCAGGGCGTCGCCGCTGGTGGTGACTTTCGGCAACCGCGTCTCGTCCCTGCTCGCCGCCATATTCGCCGGCAAGGTCTCGGTGCCGAGCCCGCCCGCGCTGCCAGGCCACCAGGGTGCTCTGAAGACCGCCTGAGTGACCGCCAGGTTGTCGCCCGAATGCGTTCTTTGCTCAGGGCAGCGCTGTCGGCTGCCACTCGCAACAAGCGACAGATTTTTCTGGAACTCTTTGCAGGCTCCGAGGGGCTCAGCCGAGGGGTGAAAAATCTGGGGTACGGTGTGATCGCTGCCGACATCGTTTCTCGTCCGTGGTTCGATCTGGATCGGCCTGTCATCCAACGCACCCTTCTCGGCTGGGTCTCCTCAGGGCTCGTGCTGGCCGTATGGCTGGGCACCCCATGTAACACGTGGTCCCAGGCGCGTCACGGCCCCCCACAGTCCAGCTGGCGTAGGCTTCGTGCACCCCATGCAATCTGGGGGCTTCCAGGCCTTCAGGGCCGAGCCCTGGCCGCGGCTCGACACGGCAACAGTCAGGTAACTTTTTCTCTGAGGATCATTCGAGCCTGTCTGCGCCTTGGGACCCCTGCCTTCCTCGAGAACCCTGCCTCCTCCTTCTTGTGGTCTGTCCCCCCTCTCTTGAAACTCGCCTCCCACCCTAGCTCTCAAAGCCTTGTGTTTGATTTCTGCGGGTTCGGGACCCGATGGAGGAAACGCACTCGAGTCCAGGCGTGGTGCAGCGGATTCAGAATCCGCCTGCCCCAGTTGTGTAATTTGCGTGGCGGGATTTGCGCCCACACGCACAAGCGTCACATTGTCCTCACAGGTCGTGGCCCTGCTTCTGGAAAGCTCTGGGCACAAGTCGCGCAAAGCTACCCCAAGAGGATGGCCACCTGTTTCGCTTCTGCAATTATGCATACCGTCCAGAGCCTGCACCTGGCCCGAGTGCAACGAATGTTATCCAGTTAATCGTTGTTGACTGCATTTTGCCAGTAACCATCTTGGGACTTGGGGTCCCTCTCCCCTCCTCTCCTGGTCGGCGGTGGTGGTGCGTCCTCCTTCCCGCTCTCTCTTCTCCCCCACTGCCCGCGCTCTCTGGCATGAGTCGGTCCGTGTTCAGTGATCTCTCGCCTGGCCTGCGAACACAAAATCGTTCTCTGGCACGGGTGGCGCTCGGGATGGGTGTTCTTGAACTTTAATCCTGGAGCAGAATGAGTGCCGCTGGACAATGATGTCCATTTCGGATCTGCCATCCGCAGCCTTTTCTCTCGCCCGCCCTCCCTCCCCTTTTTCTCCTCCTGGTCGGTGGTGGTGGTGCGTCCTCCTTCCCGCTCTCTCTTCTCCCCCACTGCCCGCGCTCTCTGGCATGGGTCGGTCCGTGTTCAGTGATCTCTCGCCTGGCCTGCGAACGCAAAATCGTTCTCTGGCACGGGTGGCGTTCGGGATGATGATGATGATGATGATGATGATGATGATGATGATGATGTGATGATTGAGGAGGATGTTGGGATGATGACCGCGCTACTTGGATTTGTTCTGTCCGTCTTTCTCGGCCTCCAACCAAATCTTGGAAGACATCTCGCAAACGGAAGAGGAGCGCACTGAGGAGCGGCGTGCGGAGCGGACAGTCGGCAAAACTTGCAGGCTGAGAAGCACGGCAGAAACTCGGAGGCTGAGAAGCACCGCGGTCGCGCAGTCCCACTACTGCTGGAACTAGGATTACAAGTACGCACGCCGAGAAGCACCGTGAACACGCGGGCTCGGATACTTCACCTCTCCCGCTTGTATTGCAGGAGATCGCGCCAATCCGCGGTGCTTCACCAGGGACCGCGCGGGTCGCGCATTCGCCTCGCCCTCGGACACGTCGTCCTGGTCGCTTGCAGGGCCCGCGCAGTGCTCGGATACACGGTCCTCCGGCACTGCGCCGAACAGGCTCAGTTTGTGGCGGAGCTCGAGGTAATCTTTTCTGCGCACAGACTACGCAGGCGGCCTCGCATCGGTGTACTGCCTCGTTGCCCGAGAGGCGGTTGCCCTTGCTGCCCGGGTGGCAGAACTGCTGGACGTTCACGCCAAGCCGAGGCCGCCGCGCGGGGCCCCTGCAGTGGCCCGCCGCCCGCCGCCGTCGGCCTAGGCCTCAGGCCCGCCGCCCCCCGCCGCCGCCGCCGCCCCCGCCCGCCCCGCCGGCCGGCGGGCGGCCGAGCCCGGCCCCACCTCGGCGCCCCCCGCCTCCGCCAGCCAGCGCGCCGCCACCCTCGCGCCTCGGCCGGCCCCTGGTGGGCCCCAGCCAGCCGCAGCCCGCCGCCTCCGCCTCCGCCCCCTCGCAGCGGGGCTCCGCCGGCCGCGGCGCCTCGTCTCGCACCTGGCGCGGCTGCGCTGCGGGCCCCCCCCCGGCCGCCCCGAGAGTCGCGGGCGTTCTAGCCCCACCCTCACTCGGGGCCCGCTCTGGCGTGCCTCCCCGAGCCCCTCCTAGCCAAAGGGCGGCGGGGCCGCCGCGCTGCCGCCCTCCGCCTCCTCGCCCCAGCGCCCGCCTCCTCCTCCGCCTCCTCGGCCTCCGCGGCCTCCGTCGCGGGCCCAGCAGCTGCCGCCGGCCCGCCGCCGCCAGCCGTCGCCGGCCGCCGTCGCCCCCTGCCGCGCCGGCGTCCGCGCGGGCCCTGCCGTGCTGCTCCTGGTCGCCGTGGTGGTGGTGGTGGTGGTGCTGCTGCTGCTGGTCGCCGTGCTGGTGGGTGCGGCGCTGCTGGTCGTAGTCGCAGTGGTTGTGGTGGTGCTGCTGCTGCTGCTGCTGCTGCTGCTGCTGCTGCTGCTGCTGCTGCTGCTGCTGCTGCTGCTGCTGCTGCTGGTAGTGGTTGTGGTTGTCGTGGTGCTGCTGGTCGCTGTGCTGCCCCTGGTCGCCGTCGTGGTGGTGGTGGTAGTGGTATCCGTGCTGGTGGTGGTGGCGCTGCCGGTTGTAGTCGTAGTGGTGGTGGTGGTGGTGGTCTGCTGCTGTTGCTGCTGCTGCTGCTGCTGATGCGGGTGCTGCCGCTTGTTGTCGCCGTAGTGGTAGTAGTTGTCGTGGTTCTGCTGGTCGCCGTGCTGCCCCTGGTCGCCGTCATGGTGGTGGTGGTGGTGGTGGCTCTGGTCGCCGTGCTGGTGGTGGTAGCGTTGCTGGTCGTAGTCGTAGTGGTTGTGGTGGTGGTGGTGGTGCTGCTGCTGCTGCTTGTTGTTGGCGCTGTAGTTGTAGTGGTTGTCGTGGTGCTGCTGGTCGCCGTGCTGCCCCTGGTCGCCGTCGTGGTGGTGGTGGTGCTGGTCGCCGTGCTGGTGGTGGGGGCGTTGCTGATCGTAGTCGTAGTGGTTGTGGTGGTGGTGGTGGTGGTGCTGCTGCTGCTGTTGCTGCTGCTGCTGCTGCTGCTGCTTGCTGTTGTCGCTGTAGTTGTAGTGGTTGTCGTGGTGCTGCTGGTCGCCGTGCTGCTCCTGGTCGCCGTAGTGGTGGTGGTGGTGGTGGTGCTGCTGCTGCTGCTGGTCGCCGAGCTGGTGAGTGTGGCGCTGCTGGTCGTAGTCGTAGTGGTTGTGGTGGTGGTGGTGGTGGTGGTGGTGGTGCTGCTGCTGCTGCTGCTGCTGCTGCTGCTGCTGCTGCTGCTGCTGCTGCTGCTGCTGCTGCTGCTGCTGCTGCTGCTGCTGCTCCTTGTTGTCGCAGTTGTGGTAGTAGTTGTCGTGGTTCTGCTGGTCGCCGTGCTGCTCCTGGTCGCCGTCGTGGTGGTGGTGCTGGTCGCCGTGCTGGTGGTGGTGGCGCTGCTGGTCGTAGTCGTAGTGGTTGTGGTGGTTGTGGTGGTGGTGGTGGTGGCTGCTGCTGCTGCTGCTGCTGTTGTCGCTGCGCTGCTGGTCGTAGTTGTAGTGGTTGCGGTGGTGGTTCTGCTGTTGCCGCTGCTGCTGCTTGTTGTCGCCGTTGTGGTAGTAATTGTCGTGGTTCTGCTGGTCGCTCTGCTGCTCCTGGTCGCCATCGTGGTGGTGGTGGTGCTGGTCGCCGTGCTGGTGGTGGTGGCTCTGCTGTTTGTAGGCGTGGTGGTGGTGGTGCTGCGGCTGCTGCTGCTTGTCGCAGTTGTGCTGCCCCTGGTCGCCGTCTTGGTGGTGGTGGTGGTGCTGGTCGCCGTGCTGGTGGTGGTGGCGCTGCTGGTCGTAGTCGTAGTGGTGGTGGTGGTGGCTCTGCTGCTGCCGCTGCTGCTGCTTGTTGTTGCAGTTGTGGTGGTAGTTGTCGTGGTTCTGCTGGTCGCCGTGCTGCCCCTGGTCGCCGTCGTGGTGGTGGTGGTGGTGCTGGTCGCCGTGCTGGTGGTGGTGGCGTTGCTGGTCGTAGTCGTGATGGTTGTGGTGGTGGTGGTGGTGTTGCTGCTGCTGGTGGTCCTGCTTGTTGTTGTCGCTGTGGTTGTAGTGGCCGTCGTGGTGCTGCTGGTCGCCGTGCTGCCCCTGGTCGGCGTCGTGGTGGTGGTGGTGCTGGTCGCCGTGCTGGTGGTGGGGGCGTTGCTGGTCGTAGTCGTAGTGGTTGTGGTGGTGGTGGTGGTGGTGCTGCTGCTGCTGCTTGTTGTTGTCGCTGTAGTTGTATTGGTTGTCGTGGTGCTGCTGGTCGCCGTGCTGCTCCTGGTCGCCGTGGTGGTGGTGGTGGTGGTGGTGGTGGTGGTGGTGGTGGTGATGGTGGTGCTGGTCGCCGTGCTGGCGGGTGTGGCGTTGCTGGTCGTAGTCGTGGTAGTTGTGGTGGTGGTTCTGCTGCTGCCGCTGCTGCGTGTTGTCGCAGTTGTGGTAGTAGTTGTCGTGGTTCTGCTGGTCGCCGTGCTGCCCCTTGTCGCCGTCGTGGTGGTGGTGGCGGTGGTGGTGGTGCTGCTGCTGTTGCTTGTTGTCGCAGTTGTGGTAGTAGTTGTCGTGTTTCTGTTGGTCGCCGTGCTGCCCCTGGTCGCCGTCGTGGTGGTGGTGCTGGTCGCCGTGCAAGTTGTGGTGGCGCTGCTGGTGGTAGTCGTAGTGGTTGGTGGTGGTGGTGGTGCTGCTGCTGCTGCTGCTTCTGGTGCTGCTGCTGCTTGTTGTCGCTGTAGTGGTAGTTGTTGTCGTGGTGCTGCTGGTCGCCGTGCTGCCCCTGGTCGCCGTCGTGGTGGTGGTGGTGCTGGTCGCCTTGCTGGCGGTGGTGGCGCTGCTGGTCGTAGGCGTGGTGGTGGCGGTTATGCTGCAGCTGCTGCCGCTGCTTGTTGTCGCATTTGTGGTAGTGGTTGTAGTGGTTCTGCTGGTCCTCCTGCTGCGCCGGCGGGCGGGCCCCCGGGGTGGGGCCGCGCCCGTTCCACCGCATCAGAAACACGGCGGCAGTCGGCTAGGGGCCGGCGTCTCCGTGTAGCGGGCGTCCGCCAGGAGGTCGGCGAGGTGCGGCTCGTCCCCGTCGACGGCCAGGGTGTGCGGCGGCAACTCCAGCAGCGTGGCCGCGAACGCCCTCTGGGCCGCGACCGCAGCCAAGCCTGTCCAGCGGTGTAGGTACGCCGCCCGCGCCGACGCTCGGAGTCGCTGCGGCGCGCTGCGGGCTCTGGTCCTGGCGAGCAGCCGGACGAAGGTCAGGGCCTCCTCGGACCACCTGCCGCCGACTTCCAAGCCCAGCACAACCAATCGGCATCTCCTTGACCCGATGAGCTCGGGGTAGGTCGCTTCCTTCCGGCCCCGCGCGACCGCGAGCTGGACTCCGTCCTCGTCCGCGGCTCTGGGCTGCGCGGTGCCGTCGGTGCGGACTGGCGACACCAGGGTCGCGTCAATCGCCAGCTGCGCTCCTCCCCAGAGCGGCAGGCCGTTCGCGATGACCTCGATCTTGCGCCCGTCGCGGGGGTCGACGCCGTCCACGTTGAGGTCTCGCAGGAGCTGATTCTCTGCGACTCGGCCCCCGGCCTCGCGGCAGATACGTGCAGCCGCTTTCTCCAATGGGATGGATCTCTTCTTGAGCACCCCTGCCCTTGGGCACGCCGCTCTGTGGTCACCTCTGGCGTCCAGTCTGCCTCTGCATCTGCAAGCGCTCGCTGCGAAGGGTAAATCAAATCGCAAGCGCCTGAGGAGCAGGACTCTGAATTCTGCCGGCGGGATGTGGAAGTCCCCCGTCGTGGGCAGCGCGGTGAAGGCTCGTCCCGCGCACGGCCCGCTCTGTGACCAGAGGAGGGCGCGGTCCGGCGGCGTGGAGGCGTTGAGGAGCTGCTGTCGGGCTGTGTTCTCCAGGACTCTGGCGGCCCAGAACTGCCAGCCGTGCGCCCATTCGCCGTGCTCCCGTTCGTGCGTCAGCGGTGGCCGGGCGCCCTGCGCAAGGTCGTGCCAGTTGGGCGCGGCGAAGCCGTGCGCCGAGAGGTGCTCCTTTGCCCTGCTGGCTTGTTGTAAGCACCCGGGAGCGGCCGGCAGCGGGCCCCGGTCCAGCTCGCTCAGTGCAGCGCAGATCTGGTTTGTGAGCTCGGGGCAGCGTTCGCGGAGCATCTGCGCGCAGTCTGCCCAGGAAGCCCACCAGGCCGCCGGCGCCGTCCTGGACGCGCTTCGCAGGCCGAGCCCCCCCATGCAAAGCGGCAGTTGGCAGCGTTGGCGCGCTGACGTGCCTTCTGCGACAGCTTCTTGCGGGAGTTCCAGCAAGTCGGCGAGCGCGTTGGCCAGGTTGTCGTCGTGCGCTGCGGCGAAGGCGGCCGTGTCCTCGGGAGCCAGCGCCCTCAGGAAGAAGTTGGCCCGGGGGTTGGCGCACATGCTGAGCAGGAGCCACGAGGATTGCAGGTCCCCGACGTGTGGTATCCTCGCGAGCAAGCGGCGGTGTTCTTCCAGGATGGCCTCCAGGTGTTGGGCGACGAAAGCTCCGTGGCCTATCGGGGCCCCCAGAACGACCAAGCCCTGGGCTTCCGGCGGTGTGTCTGCTCCTCCTACCCACGCCCGGTCTGCTGCTGAGCCCAGCTCTCGGATGCCAAGTGGCTCCTGCCCTCCCCTGTTCCAGACTCGCGTCTTCCCCATGTTCACGCTGATGCCGCGGTGCGCTTGGAGGGCGCCCCGCACGGCGTTGAAGAGGAACCTCGCTCTGTCTGGCGTGGTGACCAAGTACACGTCGTCAAGGAACGTATGCCTTGGACCTGTTGCAGGGCGGGGTGTTGTCCCAAGGCAAACAGGGCTGGCATGAGCGGGTCTCCTTGCTCTCCTCCTTCCGCCTGGTCGATCGCGTGCCCTTGTCCCGCGTCGTCGTGCCACCAGTACTGCGATCTTTCTCCGTAGAAGAGGCGGCTCAAGGCTCAAGGTGGCTCAAGGCTCAAGGCTGGGGGACGGGCGGCTTGGCTGTTCTCGAGTGCGGTGGGGCCGCATCGAGGGACATGTCGGGCGTGGGAGCCTGTCGCCCTGCCGCGGTCGCCCTGACGGAGCTGGAGAGACACGCGGGGCGCGGGCTGACTTCCGTCGAGACCCTGCGCGCGGAGTCGAAGCGGCTGCGGGCGGGCACGGAGGCCCTGCTGGACAGGATCGAGGCTAGCTTCAGGACGTCCCGCGCCGCGGCCTCGTCCCCGCTGGAGGCGCGCCCGGGGCGCGCTCGAGGGCGCCGGCAGGAGATCGCGCAGCGGTCAGGGCCAGCGCTGCAGCTGACCAGCGCCTTTGGATCTGGGAAGCGCGGCGAGTGCCTCTGCTGCCCGGCGGGGTCGCCCAGCGCCGCACGACACCTGGCATCTCGCCCGCCGCCAGAGCGTAGAGGAAACCAGGAGGAGGCGGTCAGGAGCAGCGAGAAGAGGAGGAGGGGGATGAGGAGGCGGCCGAAAGGCGGCATAGAGCACGAGGAGGAAGCTGAGGACGAGGCTGAGGAGGAGGCCGAGGACGAGGAGGCCGATGAGGCGGCTGAGGAGAAGGAGGTGGAGCGTGCCGCACGACCTGCCCGGTTCCGCCCAAGGTGCCGGTTCGTCTGGGCCGCGGTGCTTTGGGCCGCCTGCGCGGTGCCGGCGCCAGATGTCCTGCCCCTCAGGCCCTCGTCGCCGAGTGGTACTCCCAGGACTGGCAGTACCGCGGCAGAGAGCAGCACGACATGGACGTCCACCGATTTTGTGCGCGGGATTGCGCACGACGCTTGTGGGCAGCACGACAGAGACCAGCAGGACGACTTTGACACCCATGAGGGGGACGGGTATTCGGACGAGCGCCATCCGTCCGACCAGCACGACGGCGACATGCAGCAGGCCGACTGGCGGCGCGATGGGGCCCGACAGCACAGCTTCGACACCCACGACTGGGGCGACCAGTGCGGCATGCAGAAGGCCCCGTTGCAACAGTTCAGGGGCCAGCACCA
This sequence comes from Prorocentrum cordatum, assembly GCA_963575745.1. Classification (NCBI taxonomy): domain Eukaryota; class Dinophyceae; order Prorocentrales; family Prorocentraceae; genus Prorocentrum; species Prorocentrum cordatum. The sequence continues at coordinate 283,840 of CAUYUJ010016089.1, read as the reverse complement.
CGACTTTGACGCCCACGAGGAGGACGAGGATGAGTCCCGCGCGACCGAGGGCCACGATGGCGACCTGCAGCAGATCGACGGGCAGCACGACGGGGAGCTACAGCACTTCCAGGACATCCACGACTGGGACAATCATGATATCAGCGCCTGCGCATACGCCGGCAGCAACGCCATCGCCCACGCCAGCACTGACGCCAGCACCAACGCCGGCGCCTACGCCGGCACCAACGCCAGCGCACACACCAGCACCGACTCCAGCTGCATCGCAGGGCTCCCTCAAGGGAGAAATCACCACGGGGAAGATGTAGATAACCGATTCGGACAGGTCGGCCCGCCTGGTGAAAGGGGCGCCCTCGCTGGTGGAGAGGGGCCTTCGCGTTCGGCATCCCAGGGCGGTCGGACGGGATCCGAGCCGACCCAGTTGTTTCAACAGATGTCAGAACAGGTCGGCCCGCCTGGTGAAAGGGGCGCCCTCGTTGGTGGAGAGGGGCCTTCGTCTTCGGCATCCCAGGGCGGTCGGACGGGATCCGAGCCGACCCAGTTGCTTCAACAACGTCCCTCGTCGCCACGGCCGGATTTGCCTCGGGATTCTGATGGGGCCAACCCCGCACAAGACGTCCGCGACGACGGAGTCGAGCAGTACGTCGGCAACCAGCCCTACGGAACCAAGCTCTACTTTGGCGGTTGCCACGACGGAGGCGAGCAGCGTGTCGGTGGGGGGCCAGCGCCGAGTCCAGTGACGACGCCAGCTACGACTCCAGTTCTGGCAGCATCGACGCCAGCTACGACGCCAGCACCGACGCCAGCCACGACGCCAGTTACGACGCCAGCGCCGACACCAGCCACGACGCCAGCTACGACTCCAGCTCTGGCGCCACCGACGCCAGCTATGGCGCCAGCACCGGCGCCGGCTCTGGAGCCTCCGCCAGCGCCGATTCCATCTACGACGCCAGCTACGACGCCAGCGCCGACTTCGAATACAACGCCGGCTACGACCCTAGCTCCGGTGGCGCCGACGCCAGCTACGATGAAAGCGGGGACCCCTGCGCCTACGCCTGCACCAACGCCGGCGCCTACGCTGGCATCGACCGCAGCGCCTGCAGCAACACCGACGCCAACACCAACGTCCGCGCTTATGCCGGCTCCAACGCCAACGCCTGCACCAGCACCGACGCCAGCACCAACGACAGCGCTGACGCTGGCACCAACGTGGGCGCCTTCACCAGCATCGACGCCAGCACCGACGCCAGCGCCTACGATGGCACCGTCGTCAGCGCCTACTCCAGCACCGACGCCAGCACCGTGGCCAGCTCTCAAGCCAGCGCCTACACCAGCACCAACGCTGGCGCCGCCACCATCATTGACGCCAGCACCAACGCCAGCGCCGTCGCCAGCACTGACGCCAGCGCCCACACCAGCACCGACGCCAGCACCGACGCCGGCGCCGACGCCAGCACGAACCCCAGCGCCCACGCCTGCACCAACGCCAGTGCCTACGACGGCACCAACGCCAGCGCCTGCAGCAGCACCGACGCCAGCACCTGCGCTGGCACCAACGCTGGCGCCAACACCAGCACCGACACCGGCACCAATGTCCGCGCCTACGCCGGCACCAACTCCAGCGCCTGCACCAGCACCGACGCCAGCACCGACGCCAGGACCGACGTTGGCGCCTACACTGGCACCAACGTTGGCGCCCGCAACAGTGCCGACGCTATCGCCAACGTCCGCGCCGACGCTGGTTTTGCAGGCACCGTCGCCAGCGCTTACACCATCGATGAAACCTTCACCGACGCCAGTTCTCACATCAGGGCCTGCACAGGCACCAAAGCCAGTGACTGCATCAGCGCCGACGCCAGCACCAACGCCTGCGCCTACGCAAGCACCAACGCCAGCATCTGTACTAGCACCGACTGCGGCACCGATGTCAGCACCGACGCCATCGCCTGCGCCCGCACCAACGCCAGCGCCATCACTGTGCCCAGCTCTCACGCCTGCGCCTTCCCCAGCACTGACGCCAGCACCAACGCCAGCTCCGACGCCAGCACCAACGCCGGCGTCTACACTAGAACTGAGTCCAGCACCGTCGCCAGCACCAACGCCAGCACCGACCCCAGCGCCTACGCATGCGCCAACGCCAACGCCTACGCTGGCACCAACGCTGGCGCCTACATCAGCACCGACGCCAGCACCGACGCGGTTCAAGCGAGGAGCAAGGCTCAAGAGGAGGAACACGCGGTTGCACTTGAACGGCGTTTTATTCCTCAAAAAAGCACCGACGCCAGCGCCTACGACAGCATCGTCGTCAGCGCCCACACCAGCGCCGACGCCAGCACCGTGGCCAGCCCTCACGCCGGCGCCGGCACCAGCAGCAAAGCCACCGTTTTCCCTAGCACTGGCGCCAGCACCAACGCCAGCGCCTACGCTGGCACCAACGCGAGCGCCTACAGCAGCACCGGCGCCAACACCGACGCCAGCGCCTACGCTGGCACCAAGGCGGGCGCCTACACCAGCACCGACGCCAGCACTAACGTCCGCGCCTACGCTGGCACCGTCGTCAGCGCCTACACCAGAACCGACGCCATCACTGTGGCCAGCTCTCATGCCTGCGCCTGCCCCAGCACTGACGCCAGCACCAACGCCGGCTCCGACGCCAGCACCAACGCTGGCGCCAGCGGCGACGCCAGCTACAACGCCAGCGCCGACACCAGCCACGATGCCAGCTATGACGCCAGCTCCGGCAGCACCGACGCCAGCTACGGCGCCAGCGCCGGCGCCAGCTCTAGAGCCTCCGCCAGCGCCGCCTCCAGCTACGACGCCAGCGCCGACTCCAGCTACGACGCCAGCTACGATTCCAACTCGGGCGGCACTGACGCCAGCTACGACGCCAGCGCCGACTCCAATTACGACGCCAGCTACAACGCCAGCGCCGAATCCAGCTACGACGCCAGCGCCGACTCCAGCGCCGAAGACTGCCCCGACGCCAGCTACGAGTCCAGCTCTGACAGCACCGACGCCAGCTACTACGCCAGTGCCTGCGCCAGCTTCAGAGCCTCCGCCAGCTCCCAAGCTAGCTTCGACGGCAGCTCGGACCGCCCCGGCGCCAGCCACGACTCCAGCTCTGACGGCACCGACGCTGGCACCGTGGCCAGCTCGCACGGCGGCGCCTGCACCGGCGCCAACGCCAGCGCCTCCACCAGCATTGACGCCGGCACCAACGCCTGCGCCTACGCCATCACCAACGCTAGCGTCTACACCAGCACCGACGCCAGCACCGACGCCGGCACCGACGCCAGCACCGACCCCAGCGCCTACGCCGGCACCAACGCCAACGTCCACGCCGGCACCAACGCAATCGCCTGCAGCAGCACCGAAACCAGCACTGACGAAAGCACCTTCGCCAGCGCCTACGTTAGCACCAACGCTGGCGCCTACACCAGCACCGACGCCAGCACCGACGCCAACGCCTACGCCGGATCCGTCGTCAGCGCCTGCACCAGCACCGACGCCAGCACCGTGGCCAGATCTCACGCGGGCGCCTGCGCCGGCACCAACGCCAGCTCCTCCATTGGGACTGACGCCAGCACCAACGCCTGCGCCTGCGCCAGCACCGAAGCCAGCATCTACGTCAGCACCGATGCTGGCACCGACGCCAGCACCGACCTCAGCGCCTACGCCTGTACCAACGCCAGCGCCTACGCCGGCACCAACGCAAGCGCCTGCAGCAGCACCGACGCCAGCACCGACGACGCCAGCACCGACGCCAGCGCCAACGCTGGCACCAATGCTGGTGCCTACACCAGTATCGGCGCCAGCACCAACGTCCGCGCATGCGCTGGCACCGTCGCCAGCGCCTGCACCGGCACCGATGCCAGCACCAACGCCAGCACCGACATCGGCGCCTTCACTGGCACCAATGTTGGCGCCCGCACCAGTGCCGACGCTAACGCCAACGTCCGCGCCTACGCCGCCTACGCTGGTACCGTCGCCAGCGCTTACACTAACAATGACACCATCACCGACGCCAGCTCTCACACCAGCGCCTGCACGGGCAACAACGCCAGCGCCTGCACCAGCACCAACGCCAGCACCAACGCCGGCGCCTACTCCATCACCAACGCCGGCGTCTACGCCAGCACCGACGCCGGCACCGACGCCAACACCGACCCCAGCGCCTACGCCGGCGCCAATGCCAACGCCTACACCAACACCGACGCCAGCACCGACGCTGGCGCCTACGCTGGCACCAACAGCGCTTACTCCACCGCTGACGCCAGCACCAGCGCCAGTGCCGACACCAGCGCCAACGCTGGCGTCCACACCGGCACCGACGCCAGCTCCAAAGCCTGCGCCCACGCTGGCACCAACGCCAGCTCCTCCACTGGGACTGACGCCAGCACCAACGCCTGCGCCTGCGCCTGCGCCAGCACCGAAGCCAGCATCTACGCCAGCACCGTCGCCGGCACCGACGTCAGCACCGACCTCAGCGCCTACGCCTGTACCAACGCCAGCGCCTACGCCGGCACCAACGCAAACGCCTTCAGCGGCACCGACGCCAACGCCGATTCCAGCGCCTCCGCTGGCACCAACGCGGGCGCCTACACCAGCACCGACTCCAGCACCGACGCCAGCGCCTACGCCGGCACCGTCGTCAGCACCTACACCAGAATCGACGCCAGCACTGTGGCCAGCTCTCACGCCGGCGCCTGCACTGGCACCAACACCCGCGCCTCCACCAGCATTGACGCCAGCACCAACGCCTGCGCCTACGCCAGCACCAACGCCAGCGTCTACTCCAGCACCGACTCCAGCACCGACGCCAGCACCGCTTCCTACGCCAGCACCGACGCCAGCGACCCCAGCGCCCACGCCAGCACCAACGCCAACGTCCACGCCGGCACCAGTGCAAGCGCCGGCAGCGGCACTGCCGCCGGCATCGACGCCAGCACCGTCGCCAGCGCCTACGCCGGCACCAAGGCTGGCGCCCACACCGACACCGACGCCAGCGCCTACGCCAGCACCAACGCCAGCACCGGCACCGACGCCCACGCCAGCGCCTGCAGCAGCACCGTCGCCAACGCCTATGCCTACGCTGGCACCCAGGCATGGGCCTACGCCAGCACCGACGCCAGCACCCGCGCCTGCGCCTGGGCCGACACCTGCGCCAGCGCGTATGCCAGCTCATAGGCCAGCAATGTCGTGGGCACCTACACCGGCACCAACGCCATCGCTTACATCGGCACCGACGCCAGCGCCTACGCTGGTCTCAACGCCGGCGTCGAAGCCAGCGTCGACGCCTGCACCAACGACGGCAACAACGCCGGCGCCTAGACCAGCACCGTCGCCAGCTCCAACGCCTGTGCCGGCATCAACGCCAGCGCATGCGATGGCATCGACTCCAGCACCATCGCCTGCACCTACGCCGGCTCCAACGCCAGCGCCTACACCGTCGACGCCAGAACTAACGCCAGTTCCAACGCCTGCGCCTACGCCAACGCCCTCATCGGCGCCGACTTCAGCACCAGCTCCTGCGCCTAAGCCGGCACCAACGTCAGCGCCTGCACCAGCGCTGTCGCCATCACCGACGCCAGCTCCGACATTGGCGCCCACTCCGGCGCCGACGCCAACACCTACAGCAGCACCGTCTCCAGCACCAACGCCTGCGCCTACGCCGGCACCAACGCCGACGCCCACAGCAGCCCCGACGCCATCACCGACGCCAGCACCAAAGAAGGCGCCTTGGCCAGCACCAACGCCAACGCCTACTCAGGCACCAACACTTGCGCGTACACCAGCACCGACTCCAGGACCAAGGCTTACGCCGACGCCAGCGCCTACCATGGCGCCTGCACCAGCAACGACGTCAGAACCAACGCCTGCGCCTACGCCAGCACGAACACCGTCGCCAACACCGACGTCAGCACCAACGCCAGCGCCTACGCCAGCACGAACACCGTCGCCAACTCCGACGTCAGCACCAACGCCAGCGCCTACGCCAGCACCAACGCCAGCGCCATCTCGAGCACTGGCGCCTGCGCCAATCTTGGCGCCTACGCCAGCACCACCGCCAGCGACTTCCCCATCGACGTCAGCACCGACGTCAACATTCACGCCGGCGCCTACGCTGCCACCAATGCCATCGCCTACACCAGCACTGACGCCAGCATCAACTTCTGGGCCTGCGCTGTCACCGACGCCAGCGCCCATGCCAGCACCACCGCCAGCGACTTCCCCATCGACGTCAGCACCGATGTCGATATTCACGCCTGCGCCCACGCTGCCATCAGTACCATCGGACGGCGTCGGAGCCTGCCTGCCTTCACGCCTGGGGCCTGCCCGCCGTTCGCCTGCGCCGCACGCCTCGGACGGCGACGTCGCCGCGCGGGGGCCGCTGCCTGGCCCATCTCGGTGGTGCACGCGGACCTGTGCCCGGGCCGACTTCAACCTGATGGCGCCCGACATCCCGCGCCTGGGCGTACGCGCTGTGTCAGCCCCGCCTGGCCCGGAGGCGACGCGCACGTCGCCGGCGGAGCTGTACTTCCACTCCCACCTCCGCAGCTGCGCCGCCAGCGCTTCAGGGGCCTCTTGCACGGCGGCTAGCCCCCTCGGCGGCGCCATGCCCCTGGCTGCATGGCCGGAGGCGCCGGCGGCGGTCGCGATCCCGCTGAAGAAGATCTACCGCATGTTTTGGCCGGTCCTTTCGATGACGATCGACGGCGCTTACTGTCTCGTGCACCCTTTGCCTGGACTGCTCGTCGCCGCCCTCGGGTGGGCCCCTCATGCGTTCGCCAGCGCGTGCTTGGCCGAGTCCTTTCACGCCACCCTGGGCCAGACGATCCCCCGCGCGGTCGACCCAGCCTTGGTCTTGGCGGCCTCCTGCGCGTCCGCAGTCCCAGTGAAATTCTTGGCCTTCGGGGCGGCGGTGCACGGGGCTCCCCTGCAGCGCGTCCTGGCCGGAGTTTGCGGCGCCGCTCTACTTGGCGATGTTCATTTTCCACGGGTTGTGTGCATTTCCATCGCGACAATTATGACAGTTGCATTGAGCCCAGGATGGTATTCCACACATTTGTCTTCGCCAGCGGCATGGGTAGGACACATTGCCTTGCTCGTCCACGCCGTGCAGTCCCCAGCTTTCCCCGCAGGCCCCAATGCCGACGTGTGCGACTCGTGCCTCTTCGAGCGCCAGCGCTGCATCTGCCGCCGAGGAGCAGGGAATCGAACAGGACCTCCGGAGCGCGACCGCTCCACCTCGCCTCGACGAGTGGCGCCGCCGCCTGGGTCGGCAAGCGCATCGAGTGCGGGCCCCGCGCAGATGGAGACGGAGGCCGCGGTGTCGGTCAGGAACACCTTCGTGGAGGTCGGCGCCCGTGCTTCTCCGGGACGCCGCGCGCTCAGACGCAACCGCACGGAAGGCGATGAGCCCGGCGACGATCCTCTCCTCCACGAGCGAATCAACAGCATGCGCCTGGACGACACGCGAGACATGGACCAGGATGCGGGCGTGCCGCTGGCCGAGCAACGTCGGCGAGCAGCGCTGGAAGGAGCTGCCCCCTCGGGCGCCCAGCAGCCTCTGGCCATGCCGGCAGAGGGGGGACCCCGGCACGCTGCGGAGCCAGCCGTTGCTGCCGCGCCGCCGCCGGCCGCGGAGCCGCCGCAGCCAGCCCCCGCCGCGCCCCGCCCTGCAGCCCGACGGCGGCCCCGCGTCTACTGCCCAGTGCCCGGTTGCCCGCGCGCGGATCCTGCCGCCTCGCCAGGGTGGTCCTGCCAGGAGAGCATGAGGGTCCACTTAGACGAGCACGCGGCGGGCCGCTACCCCAACCTGCCGCCCGTCCCGCAGGAGTTCCTTGACCAGCACGCCCTCGGCCAATGCTCGGTGTGTCAGCGGTTCCTGAGTCTGCGCTACCAGGGAGCGTGCCCCAGGTGCCGGCCAGCGGCGCGCGCAGCGGCCGCCGCGGCCCCCCAGGCCCTTCCGGCCGACGCTGGCGACGCGAACGGCCAGCCAGGGCTCCCTTCGCTGAGGGTGGTCTTCTCCAGCCGCGCCGGCACGAGGCGCCACGTGCCCAGGGGGGCCAGGGCGTTGTGGGCACAGTGCTTGGTGCAGGCCGTGGCGTTGGCGGTCCACCACAACACCGAAGCAGCTTGGGTCCAACTGGCCATGCTGCCCAAGTGCGTGCTGCGACCGCACAGCCGCGGAGGCCGAGGCAGCCGGAACGCCAGCGAGGAGGAAGCCAAGAACCTCTGCCGCCGCTGGCTGGAGGGAGAGCGCCAGACGCTGTGGGCGGAGACGACAGAGCGGCGCCAGACAGGGGGAACGGACAAGGCGACTCACCGAGCACAGCGCTGCCTCGACTTGGCTTCGGAGGGGCTTTACTCGAAAAGCTGCGCTTCGCTGACGTCGGAGCCGCCCGTGTCCGTCACGCCGGCTGTCGTGGACCAGATGGGCCGCAAACACCCCCGCAGCCAGCAGCCGGTTGTGGACCTGGCTAGCCTGCCTGCTGTCCACGCGGCCGCCGCAGCCCAGGTCGACGTCTCTGTCGTCCAAAAGGAAGTGCGGGCCTTCCCCAAGGGCTCGGCCGCCGGCCCCACTGGCCTGCGCCCGCAACACCTGCAGGACGCCCTGGCGACGGCAGCCCACAGGGACGAGGTAGTCGAGCAGCTCGCTGGCCTCGTCAACGTGCTCGCGCGCGGCCAGGCTCCGGCGGTGGTCGCGGCTTACTTGGCGGCCTCCGCCCGGTGGCCGTCGGCGAGACACTTCGCCGCTTGGTGGGCAAGTGCCTCTGCAAGGAGGTCGCCGCGGCAGCCCGCGACCGCCTTGCGCCCTTGCAGGTGGGCGTGGCCGTCCCGGGAGGCGCCGAGGCGGCAATCCACGTGGCCAGGCAGTGGTTCAGGCGCAACCTGGGCGACAGGGACAAAGTTTTCGTGAAGTTGGACCTCTCGAACGCTTTCAACACCCTGGACCGGAGGGCCGTCCTCAGAGCAGTGCACGAGGACTTTCCCGCACTGGCACCTTGGGCGGACTGGTGCTACGGCAGCCCCTCGCTACTCTTCCTCGGCAAGCAGACGCTGCGCTCCGAGTGCGGTGTCCAGCAGGGCGACCCGCTTGGCCCGCTGCTCTTCTCCCTGGCACTCCAACGCTGCGCGGAGACGGCGAGCCGCAGCCTCAGGGAGCTTGCCCAGGACGCCGGCCTGGACCTCGTCTTTTTCTACCTGGACGACGGCTGCGTGGCGGGTGACAGACAGGCTGTGGCGCGCTTCCTCCACCTCGTCGTGGCCGAGCTCGCAGCAGTCGGCCTCGACCTCAGCACGGGGCCGGGCAAGTGCGAGGTGGTCCCTTCAGCGGGGGCGGACAGCAACGCGTCCGCGGCGGATTTCCCACCGGGCTTCCGACTGCGCCCCGACAGCTGCTTTGAGCTCCTCGGCGCGCCCATCGGGAGCGACGATTTCTGCCTCCAGCACACGCAGAAAAGAGTGAAGAAGGCAGCGGAGCTCCTGGGCGCACTGGCCGGCTTGGAGGACGCGCAGGTAGCCCTTCACCTTCTCCGGCAGTGTGCCTCCTACTGCAAGCTCGGCTACTCGGCGCGCGTGGTGCCGCCCTCCGCCCACACCGAGGCTCTCCTGGAGATGGACGCTGCAGTACGCTCCTGCCTGGAACAGCTGGCCGGCGCTTCCCTCACCGACGACTCCTGGGCCCAAGCGCAGCTGAAACTGAACAAGGGCGGCTTGGGGCTGCGCTCCGCTGAGAAGCACTCGCCGGCGGCCTACTTGTCCTCGCGCGCCAAGAGCAGCGAGTTCTGCCGGTCCATGTACGCGGGCTACACAGACGACGACGCGGGCGACGCCGGGGCCCTGGCGGCGGCGCTCCAGACCCACAACGCAAGTGTGGCGGGGGCAAACCAGGCTGCGCGCTTCGACTGCGAGACGCACTCCAACCAGAAGACTCTCTCGGACCAGGTCGACGACGCCGCGCGCGCCGCCCTCTGGGGCCGCTCCTCGGCCGCGACGCGCGCCCACCTCGCCCTGGTGGCCGCGCCCGGCGCCAGCGCGCACCTGCAGGCGCCCCCCAGCGAGGCGCTCGGCACAGCGGTCCCGCACAGCTTGATGCAGATCGGGATCAAGCGACGGCTCCGGGTCCAGCTGATGGACGAGGAAGCGTTCTGCCCAGCGTGCGGGGAAGTCATGGACGTGCACTGCGACCACGCCTTGACGTGCGCCTGCCAGGGCGACCGCACGCGCCGCCACAACAAGCTGCGGAACGGCACCTTCTTTGCCGCCCAGGCCGCTGGCTTCTCGGGGGCGGAGCTGGAGCGGCCCGGACTGCTGCCGCCGCGGGCGCCGGGCGAGGGGCCGAACGCCGAGGGGCCCGACGGCGACGGACTAGACAACGACGGCCGCCGGCCAGCGGATGTCTATGTCCCCCGGTGGCGCGGCGGGCTCTCGGCGGCCTTGGACTTCGCGGTGACGTCCGGCCTGCGCGCGGACCTCATCGCGCGCTCCGCCGCTGACCCGGCCGCCGCCCTCGACAGGCACGAGGAGTACAAGCGGCCGCACCAGGGCACGGCGCAGGCTTGCCGCGACGCGGATCTCGCCTTCATCCCAATGGTGGTGGAGGCGCACGGCGGGAGCTGGGGCGGCGAGGCGCGGCGCGCCTTCGCCGTGCTGGCTAAGCGCGCGGCTGACGCGCGCGGCGAGGAGGCCGCCAGCACGGCGGACAGGATGGCCCAGCGACTCTCCATCTCCCTACACAGGGAGAACGCGCGGGCCATCCTGCAGCGCCTGCAGCGCCCGCGGCCCGGGGCGACCCCGGCACGCCTGGCGGCGGCGGCTGCAGTGGAGGCGGCGGCGGCGGCGGCCGTCGCGTGAGGCGCAAGGGCGGGCGGCGGGCGCCGAGGGCGACGAGGCGAGGGGGGGCGACCAGGAGGAGGAGGGGTAAGAGGGGGAGGAGGAGCAGCAGGAGAACAACGACGACGCCAGGCGGAGGCAGCGGAGAGGCGCTGAGGAAGCCCCGCGGAGGGCGGCGACCAGGAGGAGGAGGAGGAGGAGGAGGAGGAGGAGCAGCGGCTGGAGAGCGACGGCGAGACCACGAGGAGGCAGCAGGGAGGCTGCGGGAGCCCAAAGGAGGCTGTCAGGACGACGGCCAGGAGGCAACGCAAAACGAGCGTCGAGGAGGAGGAGGAGGGGGGGGAGGACGAGGACGAGGACGAGCCGGTGGCCGGCGGCAGCAGGCCAGGAGGAGACCGCAGAGGCCCCCTGCCCGTCCAGCCAGGAAGGAGGAGCCCGCCGAGGAGGAGGAGGAGGCGCCGCGCCAGAAGCCGCCGCAGATGGAGAAGGCCCTGGAGCCGGCCGCTGAGGAGGAGGAGGAGGAGGGGGAGGAGGAAATGGAGCCTGTCAAGAAGTTCCTGGAGGACCCCAAGGCGTGCGCTGCGGCGAACCCGGTGGCTGCAGCGCCGGCGGCGGGCGGCGGCGGGCGGCGGCGAGAAGAAGGAGGAGAGGAAGGCCGCCAGGCCGCCGCCGGCGACCCAGGCGAGAAGACGACATCTTCTTGTGAGTGGCCCCTGCTTCCTCGCAATTTAATCAAGACCCCCGCTCCCACCAGAGAACCCTATGCACTTTATTCAGGAATTGTATTCTCGCCTGTGACTTCCAGAAGAGGCGGCAGAAGGGAAGCAGTGCGCTACCCCTGCCCAGGTTTGCTAATCCTTCGAGCATCGAGTTTCTGGACATGAGGTCGAATGCCCCGATTCCGCCTATGGAAACCACCGTGGCAGCCGGGTCACCCTGGGTGAGAGTCTGCACGAGGTGCGCCACGCATTCCGTGCCTGCTCGGGTCGAGAGTGCGAACTGGAAGGGGGCAGTCGCCTGCTCGACCTCTTCGCCCACTTGCTGCGCCAGCGTGCGGGCTACCAGCCGCCTGAAGACGTCGCCAGTCACGATGCCTCGCACCCTCCCGTTGCTCTTGCGCAGCGCCGTGAGGCGGCCGAGCCGGAGGGCCTCTGCCACGGGCAGAGGATTTCCGCCCTCGCAAGGAACGTGGCAGCGTGGTGCAGGAGGTCGCAGCAGTGCTCGTCGTCCAGCAGCGTCTGCAAGTGTTCTCCCGTCATCCCTGAGGGGCCCGGCGCAGCGCCCCGGCGACTCCTGCGCACGTTCGTGAGGAGGCGGTCTGGTTCCAGGCTGGCGAGGCCTTGCGGCGGCGCGCGGGCGGCTCGCTCGCTGAGCTGCTCTCTCGGCTGCTGCAGGCGGCGTGCCGGGTCCCGGAGTTCGTCCAGAGTGGCCTGTGTGCCTGGTGCCACCGCGCTCGCTGTCAGCGCTTGCCGCGCCGCCGAGACCTCGGCGAGGCGGATCAGCTCGCGGGCCCTCTCGCAGCGGCTGCGGAGCTCCTCGTTTTCGTCTGGCGCCAGGCCCCGTCGTGCCTCGGGCGCCCTGCTCTGCCCGTTCGCGTCTCGCTCGGGCGGCCTGCGCGGCGGGCCCGGCTGTGCTTCTGTCAGAAGCTGCGCCCAGTCTCCAGCCTCGAAGCGGGTGAACCTCTCCAGGAGTTGCTCCTTGGGGATCCTTTGCTGCCCCGCCTCTCTCCTCAAGAGCAGTCGTGGGAGCAGGAGGAACAGCTTCCACCCTCTCGCTGCTCCTGTCTCGTCTGCTTCGCCCTCTCGGATCAGCTCCAAAGCTTTGCGCAGGGCGTTGCGGAACGGCCCCCGCGCGAACGCTGGCGCCCGTTGGAGGGTTGGCACGCGGGCCCGGAGCACAGATGCTGCGTCTGTCGCGTCCAGCGCTTCCCTCTCTGCCGCCGTCAAGCGAGCGCGGGCGTGGGCGGGGCGGCGCCCCAGGGGCGCCCGGGGAGGAGCAGCTCGTCCCGCGCCCCCGTCTCGGCGGGGCTGGGCCAGCGGGGCGGGCAGCGCGGGGCCAGAGTTGCTGGAGGCGCTGTCCTCAGTGTCCTCCTCGCTCTCGCTGGCGGTGCTGCTGCTCGAGCTGCCTCCTCCCCCTCCCCCCCCTCCTCTGGTGCCTCTTCCTCTTCGGCCCCCCCTAGCGCCTCGCCCTCTGCTTTCTCTGGCGCCTCTTCCTCCTCTGCCTCCTCGGCCTCTGCCTTCTCCTGGGCCCCCTCCGCTGGCGTCGTCGCTGGGCTGAGGTCCTGCTGGCGCCGCTGGTGGCGGCCTCGGCGGGCGCGGCGCGGCTGCGGCCCACCTGGCCGGGTCGCGGAGCTCGTCTGCGCGCCGGTCGACCCCCCGCGCCAGCACGACCCCCCCGAAGAGCTCGAGCAAGAGGTCTTGGGCGAGGTTGTCGATGTAGCCAGCGCTGTCCGCCAGCGCTCTGACCGCAGGCGGCAGGTGCACGTGTCCAGGGCGCGCTCCGCCCCCAGCGGCGATCACGGCATATATCGCCCCTGGGCTGGCCCCTGCGAACTCCAGCCCTTGGGCGAAGGTCTCGGCTGGCACGGGGTCCGCTTGCTGCAAGGCCTCCACTGTCGGCTGCCACCAGTCGTGCGTGAGCGGGTGCGTGCTCCATCCCGCCGCCTCCTGCTGGTCAAGCAGCCCCGCCGCTGCTCATAGCAAGGGCACGTACACGCGTGAGTTGGTTCGTTCTCGTAGTGGGCCCGCCAGGGGAGGCCATCCGGCGAAGCGGCCAGGCTGCCGTTGCTCTGCGGCGGTGGGCGCCTGTTCGGGGCGCGCCTGTCGAGGGTCTCCTGCGTCTGCTGTTGTCGCGGGCGGCGACGGAGGGGCGGCGACTGCTGGCTCCGGAAGCGGCGTGGCGGCGCAGCCCTCGCAGAGCCAGGCCCCGTGCCATCTCCACGACCCCCCTGTGGCCCTGGCGGCCCTGGCGACCCACTCGATTGGCCCTGGCCGCCCGCAGGGGCAGCGCGGCGGTCTCGCGCCCTGCGGCGGCGAGACGTCGCTACCCAGGGGGGCCACGTCGCAGGCGCGGCATTCCCAGCTGCCCGCCAGCCCGCTGGGCCCGCGAGAGTGCCGCCACCGCAGGGGTTGGAAATGTCGCGGGCAGACTGCGATGGCGCGCGGCGCGGGCCCTCCTGGCTGCTCAAGGGGTCCTCCTGCGTAAGGGTCCGCCTCCTCCTCACTTGGCGGGCCGGCCGCGGCTCGGCAGCGTGAGCACCTGCACCCTCGGGTGGGGTAGTCTCCAGAAGCGTCCAGGGATCCCACGAAGCCCGCGAGCGCCGCCACGCCACCCGGCGAGTCCCCCCACGGGCTGTTGCAAAGGGGGCATGGCGACCTTTCGGCACGGGATGCGTCACCTGTGTGGTACAAGTGGGCCAGGCCCGCCCGTGTCGGCCGATGCCTCGCTGCGCGCGCTGCGTGGAAGCGGTGGGGGACACGGCCGCAAGCTGGCCACGTCACGGTGTCCCCTTCGAGCGGCGTCTGGCAGATGGCGCATTCCTCCCTGTCTGGCCGGTCTGGCCCCATGCTGTTGCTGCGGTGGCTGTCGCTGCTCCTCGGCCGCCTCGCGCCCTGCTGGCGGCAGGGAGAGGCCCGAGAAGCCCCGCCGCCTTCCCTCTGGTTCAGGGGGCGCTGCCGGCCAGGCGCCGAAAATGCTGGCGAAGTGGTTCAGCTGCGGTGGTGGTGGCGGTGGTGAGGCCGACCGCGCGCCCGCTCGCGAGTCTGGCGCGGCAAACCCTTCCGGCGCCGACAGCATGTGCGGCGGCGTCTCCGCGAGCGCTGGTACCGGGGCAGACTCTCCCGATCTGCGTTATGGCGTGCCCGGCGGCTCGTCGGCTGGCCCGGGGGGGCCTGGGTGGCTGGCTTCGCCGACCCGTTGTCCGCGGTAGCCGTAGAGCGCCTCCCGCGGACTCCTCGCCAGTGCGCACTGCTCCTGTCGTGGTGGCGGTGCTTGTGCTGGCGCTGGTGCTGGTGGCGGCGCTGTCGGTCGCTGTCGCGGTGCTGCTGCTGGTCGCTGTGTTTGCGGTGGCGTTGGTGTTTCTGCTGGTCGGTGTCGCAGGGTGTCGTTGTGGTGGTTGCCCTGCTGCTGCTGCTGCTGCTGCTGCTGCTGCTGCTGCTGCTGCTGTGTGGTAGCGGTGGTGGTGGTGGTGTTGCTGCTGCTGCTGCTGCGGCTGCGGCTGCTGCGGCTGCTGCTGCTGCTGCTGCTGCTGCTGCTGTCGTCGTGGTGGTGCCGCTGCAGCTGGTCGCAGTGGCGACGCTGCCGCTGGTGATGGTTGTCGTGGTGGTGGTGTTGCTGCTGATGTTGCTGCTTGTCGTCGTCGTTGTGCTGCTGCTCGCGGCGCCACTGTTGGGAGTCGTGCCGCCTTTTGTGGTCGAGCATGTTGTCGCGTTGCTCCTGTGGGCTTGCTGCACAAGCCGGGGCGCCACCGGGGACCGCAGCGGAGCCGCGCGAACCCCGATGGGGAACTGGCCCCAGGGGAGTCCTACCGTGGGAATGGGGCTCTTCCCCTGGGGGGCACGGGCTGCAGCTGACGCCAGCCCCCTCCCTCGGAAGGGGCTGGAGGGCTGGCGGCCAGACGGCTGGAATGGCCGTCTGGGGCGGCGGAGGGCCCTGCTGGCTGCCACTGCTGCTGCTTTTGCTGCTGCTTTAGCTGCTGCTGCTGCTGCTGCAGGGAGCTGCCATCCGCAGTCGTTGGCTGCGTGCTGTGGTGCTGTGGTGGTGCTGGTCGTCACTGTGGTGCTGGTCGTTGGGTGCGTGCTGTGGCGCTGGTCGTTTGGTGCATACTGTGTTGCTGGTCGTTGGTGTTGGTCGCTGTGGTGCTGGTCGTTGTGGTGGTTGCCCTGCTGCTGCTGCTGCTGCTGCTGCTGCTGCTGCTGGTCGTGGTGGCGGTGGTGGTGGTGGTGGTGGTGCTGCTGCTGCTGCTGGTCGTCGTGGTGGTGCCGCTGCAACTGGTCGCGTGGCGACGCTGCCGCTGGTGATGGTTGTCGTGGTGGTGGTGTTGCTGCTGATGTTGCTGCTTGTCGTCGTCGTTGTGCTGCTGCTCGCGGCGCCACTGTTGGGAGTCGTGCCGCCTTTTGTGGTCGAGCATGTTGTCGCGTTGCTCCTGTGGGCTTGCTGCACAAGCCGGGGCGCCACCGGGGACCGCAGCGGAGCCGCGCGAACCCCGATGGGGAACTGGCCCCAGGGGAGTCCTACCGTGGGAATGGGGCTCTTCCCCTGGGGGGCACGGGCTGCAGCTGACGCCAGCCCCCTCCCTCGGAAGGGGCTGGAGGGCTGGCGGCCAGACGGCTGGAATGGCCGTCTGGGGTGGCGGAGGGCCCTGCTGGCTGCCGCCGCTGCTGCAGCTTTTGCTGCTGCTTTTGCTGCTGCTGCTGCTGCTGCTGCCAGGGGGCTGCCGTCCGCAGTCGTTGGCTGCGTGCTGTGGTGCTGTGGTGGTGCTGATCGTCACTGTGGTGCTGGTCGATGGCTGCGTGCTGTGGCGCTGGTCGTTTGGTGCGTGCTGTGTTGCTGGTCGTTGGTGTTGGTCGCTGTGGTGCTGGTCGTTGTGGTGCTGTGTGCTGCTGCTGCTGCAGCTGCTGCTGCAGCTGCTGCTGCTGCTGCTGCTGCCGCCGCCGCTGCTGCTGCTGCTGCTGCTGCTGCTGCGGCTGCTGCTGCTGCTGTGTTGGTCGCTGTCGCGCTGGTCGCTGTGGTGTTGGTCGTTGCTGTGGTGCTGGTCAATATCGCCGCCGTGGTGCTGGTCTTGGTACTGTGTGCTGCTGGCGTGGTGTTGCTGGTCTCGTGGTCTTTCCCTCAGTGGTCGCTGTGGTGTTGCTGGCTGTGTTTGCTGCTCTTGGGGCTGCTGGTCGCCGCCGCTGTGTTGCTCGTGGTGCTGCTGCTGGCCGCGGTCGTTGTCTTCGTTGTGGTGCTGGTTGTTGGGTGCGTGCTGTGGTGCTTGTCGCTGGTGCTGGTCGCTATCGCGCTGGTCGCTGTGGTGCTGTGTGCTGCCGCTGTGGTGCTGGTCGCTGTGTGCGCGTGCAGTGGCGCTGGTCGTTGGCTGCGTGCTGTGGTGCTGGTCGTTGTCGTCGCCGTGGTGCCGGTTGGCGCGGTGCTGGTGTGGTCGCTGTCGTGGTGGTGTAGCTGGTGGGGCTGGCAATGCCGCGGGTCGTAGTTGTGAGCAGGGCCTGCCGTGTAAAGCAAGGCGGAATGTAGCACAGCAGCTGGCCCGGTCGATTTCGCCACAGTTCTTGTCATGTGTGCATGGCTGTCGTGGCGGTGGTGCTGCTGCCGTTGTTTTTCGCCGTCGTGGCTGTGGCGGTGCAGCTGGTGCTGCTGGTGCTGCTGGTCGCCGTCGTGGTGCTGCTCGTTGCTGTCTTGGTCGCCGTCGTGGTGGGCGCCGTGGCGGGCGTCGTCGTAGTTTTCTTTCGCCTGTGGCCGCAGTTGGGTGCTGGCTGCTGTCGCTCTGGTCGCTGCGGTGCTGCCTGCTCTCGCAGCGCCCGTGGCGAAAGTGCGCTCTGGTCACGAGCGGCGCGCCCTCGCCGACACCCGCCCGCGCCATCTCACGGTCAGCGTCCTGTCGCCGGTGCGGGCGCCGGAGCTGAGAGTGCCCATCCCCTTCATGGGGCGCTGGCTGTCCTGGCTTGGCCTCCTGGTCGCGGCGGCCCTCGCCATGCCTTCTCCTGCCGCCCTCCTGTGCCTCCTCACGCGGCTGCTGTGCAGGCGGGCTCTGGCGCTGTCGCTGCCGCTCCTCGTCTCGTGTCGCCGCGCCCCTGGCTGCGGCGAGTGCCTTCCGGAGCTCGCTTTGCGCCCGCCTCGCGTCGAACCTCGCGGCCAGGCAGGCACGCCGACGCTCGAAAGCCGCCGCCTGCTCCACGAGCGCGTCGTGCTCGGCGTACGCGGCCTCGAGGGCACTGGCCGCCAGCCGCCGCGTGGCTCGCCGGCGGCCGCGGCGAAGGACCCGGCGAGCGTAGGCCGCCCGGCGCGGCGCCCTCTCGTTCGCGCCTGCCCCTTGCGGCGCCTCGTGGTCGCGTTGCGCCTCCTTTGCCTCCTCGTGCTGCTCTCTCGCCTCTTCCTCCTCGGCCTCGTCAGGTGCGTCGCCCGGTGCTGGCGCCGAGCGTCGCGGTTGCTGCTCTGGCTGTCGCGCCTGGCCCCCGAGCGGTCGCCTCGGGGGCCCTCGCCGCACCGGCGTCCAGAGGCCAGGCGGCGGACCCGGGTCGGGCGGCGACGGCGGCCCCACGCCGCTTGTCCAGGAAGCCCCCAGGGGGGCCCCCAGACCCTTCGTGGACCGGGCCTTCCTGGTTGGACCCTGGCGGTGTCCACCCCCAGGGGGGTCATGTCTGCCAGGGTCGGGCCGTCGCGTCGTGGCGCCAGGGCTGTCGTAGTCGCGTTGCTGGTGCTGGTGCTGGTGCTGGTGCTGCTGTTGCTGGTGCTCGCCGTCGTTGCCCCGCCGCTGGTTGCGGTGCTGTCGCTTGTGCTCGTCTTCGTCTTGGCGGTGGTGCTGCTGCTGGTGCTGCTGGTCGCCGTCGCGGTGGTGCTGGCGGTTGCCGTTGTGGTGGCGGCGTTGCGGGGCGCCGTCGCGGCGGCGGCGGTGCTTCTCCTTTGCCGCTGCCGCCTCCTCCTCCTCCGCCTCTGCCGCCTTTTCCTCCTCTTCCTCCTCTTCCTCCTCTGCCGCTCTGCCTCTGGCCCTGCTCGGCGTCGCCCTCTGCCGTGCGCCTGGCCTCCCTTCAAAAGCGGTGGCCGCCCTCCCTGTGCAGCCTCTGCCTCTGTCGGCCTGCCTGGCGGGGCGTCGCCCCGGCAGCGGGGCCATCCCGGCGGGCGCCGCGGGCCGGCCCGCCGCCCCCGCCCCGCGCGAGCGCCCGGTCAGTTTGGCGGCTCTTTCTGGCCCGTCCTCGGCCTCTGGCGCGGCCGTGCTGCTGGCTCCGCCTGCGCGTCGCCCCCCCTCCTGCTGCGCCGCCTCTGCTCCCCCCGAGCGGCTGCGCGGCAGGTCGGCGTGCAAGCTCCTGCCCGCGGGCCCGGGCGAGGGCGCCATCGCGCGCAGGCCCGGCCCCCCCGGCCCTGCTTCTTTTCCTGGGCGGTTATCGGCCTGCAGCCAGCCTCCGCCATCAGGAACAGCACCCGTTTGCGGTATTCCGCCTCGCCCGCGTGGCCCTGCTGCTTGCGCCGCGCAAAGTCTGCCTCTGTAAGAAAGTCGCAGTCGCAGCGCTGGCACACGAGCGGCCCCGTCATGACGGGGCGGTCGGAGAAGACGCGCAGCTGGCCCCCCTCCACCTCGCCGCCGCCCCCGCGGGGGCGGCCGACGCCTTGCGCACCCGCTCCGCGCACCGCTGCGCGAATTCCGTGCGTTGCGCAGAGAGGCTGGGCACAAGCTCCTTGTAGGCGGCAAGGCGCCGCAGGATTGCCTTGGTCCGGATGCCGCTCTCGAGCATCAGCAGGTCCTGGTCGATCCTGTTCTGCGCCTCCTCAGCGAACCCTTCCATGGGGTCTGGCAGGCCCTCCGCCTCCACGATGCGAGTCTTTCTTGTGGCTTCGCTCTCCGCTTGCTTGAAGGCCTGGAGCTCGGCGTCCTGCTCCGGGGAGAACTGGTTGGCTTTCCGTGCTTTCCGGGCTTTCTCTGCCAGCTGCCGCTCTGCGAGGCTACGCCCGGCATGCTCCTTCGGGTGGCGGCCGAGGTCTCGCACTTGCTGCGTGAGCTCCTCGGTCTTCTGCTTCCGCTTGAGCTCCTCGGTCTCTGCCTGCTGATCAGCACAGCCCAGGGCCCGCAGTTCATGCAACATGTCTTTGGGGATGCGGTCGCGATGGTCCGGGAAACGTTTGGCCAACTTGTTTTCGGTCCGTTCTTGTTCGGACGCTCCTTTATTTCGCTTCGGTATCTGTGTATGGGGTTGAAGTACAAGGGCACAGAACCCCTGATCCGTTGGTAGAGGGGAGGAGGGAAAGATGGATATCTTTTCCTCCTGCACGATCAAAGGTCTGATCGATCTATCCCAATACCTGAGCCCAAACGGCCAGGCGCAGGAGAGGTGAGGATAAGGAGTATATATGAGGGTATTACACGGGTTCTATTCACACACCCCGCCCCGAATCCCGCCCGTCAGGATAGGACTCGGGAACAAAGGAAAATATCCCGTCACCCTTTTACTCCTCAAATCCGCAATTCTGTCAGGCAGCTGAGCACAAGATCTGTATAGCTTCAGCTGCTTCCCAATCGCGATAGCGCTCACGATTAGGCAAGGTAAGGTAAGAAGGGGCACCCAGGGTCCCTGTTTCTTCGCCAAGCACACGTTTGTGCCCCCTCGGTGCGCCCCCCAAAACGCTTCGGCACTCGAGGGCGGAGAAGAATGAGACACGGGTGGGCGGAGAAAGAGGATCTGAGCAAGTTAGAGCAACATCAAAAGCTGCCGCGCCTGAGCGGGGCAGGTGTTGCCACCAGCTCTCATTTGAGAGCTGGGCATCAGATCATTTTTCAACGCAATGTTGATATACTGCAAATAAGAAGGAACATTGAGATGTGTACTATGAAGTCATGTTGAAGAACACGATCGCGTTGAAAACACGTCTAATCATCAAAGCAAAATAGGTACGGCCGCACGTAAAGTCGTGTTGATAAGCACGAAAAGCTGCATAAACAAATTCTGCATGTCGTTACTCCCCTCGGCGTTGCTCCTTAGGAGGCTGCCTTGGGTTTCACAAGGATAGGTGTGGCCACTCTTCTTGGATAGTGAAGTGGCCTAAAATGATTTTTAGCCACCGCTCGAGGCGAACTTGTGCAATGATCAAGTTCTAGCCGATCGAGCGGTGGGCCTGGCGGCCGACTACATTACGCGTTACCCCTCTCGTAGAACATGTGGTCCCACATCCTGTGGCCATCATGCGAGACGTAGCTCGTCGTGAAGGTCTCCCAGGGCGTCCTCGGGACCCAGTGGCGGAACCAATTATTGCACTGGATGTCGCGTACGTATACGAACTCGTCGTTGTTGTCCGTGCTGTACATCCAGCAGTTGATGTAGTAGCTCCAGTATATGAGGCCCCATTGGCTGTCCTCTAGGTTGTCGCGCCACCATGTAGCGTAGTCCTCCGTCGTGCGCGCCCTCTTGGCGCGAGGAGGTGTCGCTGGTCTGCGGCCGTCGTCGCTGTCCTGCCGCTGCGCGGCAGCGCCGCGCTGTCCAGCGGGCATGTAGTCCTGCGCGCCAGAGGCGCTGGACCCTGCAGCGTCGCCAGGAGCAGGGCGCGGCGGCGGCGGCGGCATGGCTCCATGGCATCATCAGAGTGTGGGGAGTGTATATCAAGTTCGATCGGATCGGTTCTCATCCTTGAATCAACCCCCCTCTGGTCAGCGGAACCCAAGGCGGGCTCACTGGAGGCAAGCACGGCAAGCTCGCGCTGCGTGACTCTCTCACGAGTGCCATCCCCTCTGGGAAGGGCAATCGTGACAAGTCCGCGCGCCTGCCTCGTGCCTCGATCGAGTCTGCCTGCGTTCAACCACCATTTCTTCCGACCGGCATGGCCAGTCCTGACGCTGCGATCGAGAATACCACAGGCATCTCGCACATCCTCGATGGTATAAGCCTTCTTGCCTTTATTGATGCGAGCGCCTGTCATTTGGTGGTGGAACTTCATATCATTCAGGCGCTGAACGATGTTGGCAAAAGGGTGGTATAGAGGTCTGTCGTCCTCACGCTCGCCCATCAACCTGCACATGTGTGCAGGAGGGGAGCCTGCGGCGACCCACTTCGGATACCTCTTCTTAGCAGAATTTGCCAATCTCCTCAGCGTGTCCTTCTCATGACTTGGAATGGAGCGCTTACCCATCATCAGGACCTGCGCTCCGTCTGCCATGTACCTCGCGATGTCGTCCTGGGAGAGCGTCGTCCTGATCCAGTGGGCCAACTTCTGGAGGTGTGCCAGGTCGCTCTCGACGGCGGTACTTTTACCCGTAGCACCTACGGCAACAGTGCACTGCCAGCAGATATCACAAATGGTACCTTCATCTGTAGCGATCCCTAGAGACAAGAAACGATCGCAATTCCGACATCGCACGATATCATGCTGGATATCCTCTGGGGCCCCGTTAATCGTGAGGTGCTCACGGGATCCCCAGCGAGTGTCACGACCACTAGCGAGAACGCGGCCGATCTGATCCATGGCATCGCGGTTGATCTCGGCGGCCGGACGGGAGGCGATCGATCGGCTCATTCCCTCGATCTCGATCCTAGACAATCTTTCCCCTGGCAGTCCTACGCGCTCGGTCGTGTCGTTGTCCTGTCCGCGTTGTCAGTATCACCATGGCATGCGTTTTCTGTACGGATACGGTTAGCCTCTTCCTGCAAGGCGGACTCGTTGTCGCCCTCTTCTCGGTCGATCCTCTTCTGCTGGGCTATGATCCGTACCATGGTTTCTTGATCTGGAGCTGCGGATGCAACGCTTCCTGGGCCCTGGGGAATATCCTGCTCCGCGCCTGGCTCCTCCTGGTGCGGCGCGGCCGGTGTTTCCACCAGCTCCCTCCATACGGGGAAGCCTGGGTTGCCAAATGTCTGGATACAATGTGTAAATAGATCACGCAACGTCTTGAGTGCAGGATGGTCCTGATGAGTAGCATCTTTAGTGAAATCACGTAGCTCCGTAATGCTGTCCAGCAATATGATTTGGTACACTTTAGAAATCCATTGAAAGACGCCTGTAGTCGATTCCTCGATGACCTCTGGGCCCAGGTAGTGTACCATCTTGTTGAAGAAGCTATCCGCACTGCAAATCGGTAAGTCACGTGCCCATTTGTGGGTATGATCGTAATCCAAATAGTATGCCTCTGAATTCTATGTTTTGGGTCCAAATTGTAGGTCGAATCGTAAGTATGACTGTATTTTATCCACCACAATCTTGTCCCTGCCAGTATGCACCTCAATGATTTGTTTCACCTTTATCATAGGTGAGTCCACCGATAACTCCGACGTCCAGTGGTATATGCGGTGGTCGTAGGCTTGCTTGATCCACCCTGTACCCTCCTCTGGGTCGTAGTCGGGATGGTTGAGGAGGTCCTCTGGCGGGTCGATGATGTTATCGAGGATGCTTGAGCCGACGTCCTCATCAGCCTGGATCTCTGCTGATAAATCTGCCCTCATGTTGTCATTCGCTGTTCCCTCTTCGTCTGTGAGTGGGATGTTCGATATATCCACGATAACAGTAACCAGAGGCTCAGTAGTTTGGCCTGCCTTTTGTTGGGATCCATCGTCTGCGGCAGTAGGATCCTCGGCAGGTGTGGCCACCAGCTCTTCGGGATCGGGTGTCCGAGGAGCGGGGCGTCTGGTCGGCGTACGTGGGATACGTGGCCTGTAAATGCTTGGCATGCCAAGATATGGTAGATCACCAGAAGTTTTATGTTGCTGTATTTGGTCGCGGCATGAAGATGGGCCTTCCAGCGCAATATTCATCTGCGTCGAGTCGATGTCGGTACGTATTGGCAAAGCAAAGACAACACCCTTGAGAGGCATGTTTCTGTCGTTGTACCATATGTTTACCCATCGTAAACTGTAGTTGAGGATAGGTACTTGTGCCGCAAAGAACTTGTCGAAGACGCCAAGATGAATAATTGGTCCATAAATGTGGCCCTTGTTCATGAGCACCTTGGTTATGTGGTTGCCCTTGGGGTAGCGGTTGTCATAATGATAACAATTGGTAGATCCCCAGTTCTTAGTGACAATGAAGTCCCCCATGCGAACATCATCAAATATAGGTCTACGATTTTAATCTTTCTGTGTGATCTTTGATGGAATGGGTCGAAGGGCCTCTCGGCAGTATGACATGGCTATCAACCATTATTTGTCCTGTGTGTTGTGCTCGCAACCGTCAATCATAGCACGGACCCTCGTTTCATCCAAAGCGTCGGCATCGGATGTACGGCCAGCAGGGGTCGCCCCCAGCTGAGGGGCGATCGGTCGCTGAGCCGATGATGATGATGATGATGATGATGATGATGATGATGCGTACGGCGTCTTTGGCTGCTGGTCCATGTTTTGTTCCATGTCAGTCGGTGCAATCCCGGGAGGATCGTCGATGATCTCCTGCCCAGGAAGAACGGCACAAATTTCGCATTTGCTCAATGGTTGTCTCGCGGCCAACGGCGGGTAGTCCCAGGCCGGGCCCTCCGGCCATATCTGCCGGCCGTGCTCATGGCGTGGTTGGAGACGGCGAACTGCAATGACTGCAGCGGCGGGAACCACATCTTCTGTCATAGTAGCACCTTTGGCGCCCAGCCAAAATCTGCAACCAGCTTCTGTGGCAATCTCCATGCTGATCACCAGCTCGACCTCGTTCTTGTAGTGTTTGAACCTGTATGATTGTACCGAGGTATGGGGATTCTTCTGGACATCGTCTATGTATGTGCTGGAACTGAAGAATGCCTCCGTGCGCGGTGATCCTTGATAATACTTGTCTCTCTGGGAAGAAGGATCGATATAGCCGGGGATAATCCCTGACTTAAGGATGCTGCGCCAAGCACGAAATGTCGTGCCATGGTGGAGGTATTTCACGTCTGTCCAGTGCAGGCTTTCCCAGCCCATGTTCCATGGTTTGGAAAGTGGGTTGACGCAACTGTGGCCTCCAACACATCTAATAGCAATAACGCTGTTCCAATCGAAACAGCTGGGATCGCCTCCTTCTGGGATTGGTTTGGCGTATATCTCGATCCGATTCTTCTGCGGGTCAATGTGCTTCTGGAACGCTCGAAGGATGAAGATCGGGTAATAAGCATTCCAATCAGTATACCCGTCTTGTTCACCATCCTTTTTGAAGTGCGCGATGGCCGCATCGGTTGATGGTCCGTTGTGGTTTTTTACGCTCACGGAATTTCCACTGGACCATATCCTGAAATTCTTTCCAATTGCTTGGGATCTTCCACTCACGATCCGTTGTTTTCGGCCATATGTTGATGCGTCGATCGTGGAATTGGCTGATATGGAACTTATTGTAGTGGATCTCGTGGCGTAGCATCGTCGTGATGTCTTTGCTCATCCATTTAGGATCCCCAAGCCACTCGTCGAGTAGTTCAGGGCCTTAGCGTACCTCGTCGTACTGTGGAAGCGATATCCATTTCCATTCTGGGAAGCAACCAGATTGTGTGATATCGGGCGCATGAGCGATCACACAATCGTCGTGTTGCAATTGATCGAACCGTTCCTCGTTCTGCAGGCAAGCAAAGCCGCTGGTCGCGGAAGTACCCCGCAACACAGGAGAAATGTATGGATGATCGTCCACGAGGCCTGCTTGGAGCTTGTACTCGCGAATAGTGCATGCATTGTCGAACGTCCCGATCTGGCCGATATCCTCGTACATGGAACGCTCGCAGCTGTCCTGCCATGACAATATATTTATCGTGTGTGGAGAAGGATCGTCGTCGGCAGGAGTTGCCTCCAGCTCCATCGCATCTAAGTCAGTGCCGTCGTCGGGGATCGGGACTGACTCGGCTGTCGGGAGCTGGTCTGGTGGCAATGGATCTGCTGGCGTGCGGATTGGAAGCGGGCCAGGCGGTAACGGCTCTGGCACGGTGATCGGTTGCGGGCCAGGCTGCAATGGTTCAGGCAATGGGCCTGGTGGTGCTGGCTGGTCCGCCTCAACCGCCGCGTGCCAGACAGCAGTTGGAACATCGGGCTCAAGTCCCAATGCGACCCGATCCAATGCATTTTGCCTGAAGAAAGTTTTGCGTGCATTAATGGTCTGTTGGTTCTCGGCAGCAGGGCCTACACGATGAGAGTTCAACCTGTTGCCTTCTGCAATGAGTCGTGATTTGGTCGCGTCGTCATCGCCGCCCAAGTCGGTAATCTGCTGTAGGAACTGCTCAAACACAACCCAAGTAACAGCATGTGCATCTTCAACTGTTTTCACGATCCTGGGGTGGAGGAGCTTTTGTTTCTCGAGTGAATCCCAGGATGCCCACGCCCCAGGATAGTCGTTGATCAGCAGTAGAAGGTAGTTGAACAACTCGTCGTATGCATGACCGAATGGATCGTCCTGAGGAATAGCCCTGTTCGGCTCGCGAGGATCAAGTGCTGGTGGCTGTGTCGGGATTCCAGGAATAGGTATGCCTGGATCACTTGTGGCAGCTGGTATGGATTCTGGCAACGCACCGTCGGCGCATGATGCCATCCAAGCACAATGAGCCATCTCACCAGCTGTCTGTGTCACCAGCGTCGTGAGGCTGAGATCTCTCTTCCATTCATTGGTTATCCTTTCTCGCAAATGAAGGGCCTCCATGATTTCTTTGGCCTGTGTGTAGGCCTGTTCGCCCGCGACTGGAGTCATGATAGGAGGTCTGAGAGGATACGGTTGAGATGGTAAAGGCTGAATCAATGCACAGAAATTCCGGTAGCATACAGCATCGCAGAACTGTGTCGTAAACATCGCCATATTGTGATTGTTCTGTTTCGCATGCCAAGCCTGAGGCGTAATTCTGTCATACACATCCACCCAGTGATCTGATGGAAGAACTGTAATACCACGCGATTGCATCGTCTTGATCAAATCGCCCGTGTGGTAATCGAAGTTCGGGTGCACGCCCCATTGTGCCGCTTTGCCTGGCCCCATGACCGTAGGGCAACGGAAGTACTGCATCACGTCAATAAAACGTGATATATCCACTTGTACGTGTATTGGCATAAGCGTCGGGGCGCCGCCCTCGCACTCCATCTTCATGAGCTCGCGCACGGAAGTAGGAGCGCGATCCTCGTGGCGACGCATGTCCACCGTATTCTGTCCGTGGTTGGCACATGCAATATCGTTTGCACTCCATGCCACCATGGCGTTGATGCCTCTGCGATAATGCCTCTGTTTTATGAATGCAGGAAAGTCATTGGCCCAATACTCCCAGATGGCCTCATTCAATTTACGCCACTTTGATAGAAGCATTGCCGCTCATCATCATCAGGCCTCTGGCCTCGCGGATCATGTTGATCATGTTGCGCTGCTCCAGAGTGGACTCGAACTGGTTATTGAGGATAGCTGTGATACGGCTCTCCTGTGTCTGCGTACGCTGTTCGCGGAGCTGCGCCATATCACAGCGGGTGTCGCCACCAGCCTCTGGCAATATAATACAGTCCTGGCCAATCGGCGTGTCGTTCTGATTGAACCATTCTTTGTAATTGCCAAAGGAGAATGCCCACATCATGATGTCGTCGCGGATAATGGTCGACAAGTGCTCGAGGGTAGCGCCTCCCATGCATTCCGCGCGATTGAGGCACGGCATAAATAAAGAGACAAGACCAACATTTGACGCTTTGGCGAGATGGTCCCGCTTTCGTGGACTGTTGAGCTCGTCGGTGCCGTGGCTCGGGTACTTCTTGTGCTTGGCGGCCTTGGATCCCTTCTTGGGATGCATAATCCATGTTGAATCCGTGTACAAATTTGTCGATTTGTATGCGTGCCCTGACGGGCCAAAGGCATGATGCAGAATAAGTCCCAGATCCTCTTGTATGAGTGAGTGCCATCCGTTGTCTGAGAGGAGAGTAGAAACCAATCGACCACCACGCTGTATTTTGCTTGTGCAACGGAAGAGGAGCGCACTGAGGAGCGGCGTGCGGAGCGGACAGTCGGCAAAACTTGCAGGCTGAGAAGCACCGCAGAAACTCGGAGGCTGAGAAGCACCGCGGCCGCGCAGTC
The DNA here is from genome assembly GCA_963575745.1 of Prorocentrum cordatum. Taxonomy (NCBI): domain Eukaryota; class Dinophyceae; order Prorocentrales; family Prorocentraceae; genus Prorocentrum; species Prorocentrum cordatum. The sequence goes on along the minus strand of CAUYUJ010016089.1, from coordinate 256,342 downwards.
CTACTACTGCTGGAACTAGGATTACAAGTACGCACGCCGAGAAGCACCGTGGACACGCGGGCTCGGATACTTCACCTCTCCCGCTTGTATTGCAGGAAATCGCGCCAATCCGCGGTGCTTCACCAGGGACCGCGCGGGTCGCGCATTCGCCTCGCCCTCGGACACGTCGTCCTGGTCGCTTGCAGGGCCCGCGCAGTGCTCGGATACACGGTCCTCCGGCACTGCGCCGAACAGGCTCAGTTTGTGGCGGAGCTCGAGGTAATCTTTTCTGCGCACAGACTACGCAGGCGGCCTCGCATCGGTGTGCTGCCTCGTTGCCCGAGAAGCGGTTGCCCTTGCTGCCCGGGTGACAGAACTGCTGGAAGTGAGCAAAATTCTAGCCTCTTCTCCTGGGCGGTTATCGGCCTGCAGCCAGCCTCCGCCATCAGGAACAGCACCCGTTTGCGGCATTCCGCCTCGCCCGCGTGGCCCTGCTGCTTGTGCCGCGCAAAGTCTTCCTCTGTAAGAAAGTCGCAGTCGCAGAGCTGGCACACGAGCGGCCCCGTCATGACGGGGCGGTCGGAGAAGACGCGCAGCTGGCCCCCCTCCACCTCGCCGCCGGGAACGTAGCAGCTCTTCCCCGCGGGGGCGGCCGACGCCTTGCGCGCCCGCTCCGCGCACCGCTGCGCGAATTCCGTGTGTTGCGCAGAGAGGCTGGGCACAAGCTCCTTGTAGGCGGCAAGGCGCCGCAGGATTGCCTTGGTCCGGATGCCACTCTCGAGCATCAGCAGGTCCTGGTCGATCCTGTTCTGCGCCTCCTCAGCGAACCCTTCCATGGGGTTTGGAAGGCCCTCCGCCTCCGCGATGCGAGTCTTTGTTGTGGCTTCGCTCTCCGCTTGCTTGAAGGCCTGGGGCTCGGCGCCCTGCTCCGGGGAGAACTAGTTGGCCTTCCGTGCTTTCCGGGCTTTCTCTGCCAGCTGCCGCTCTGCGAGGCTACGCCCGGCATGCTCCTTCGGGTGGCGGCCGAGGTCTCGCACTTGCTGCGTGAGCTCCTCGGTCTTGTCTCGCTTTTGCTGCGTGAGCTCCTCGGTCTTCTGCTTCCGCTTGAGCCCCTCGGTCTCCGCCTGCTGATCAGCACAGCCCAGGGCCCGCAGTTCATGCAAAATGTCTTTGGGGATGCGGTCGCGATGGTCCGGAAAACGTTTGGACAATTTGTTTTCGGCCCGTTCTTGTTCGGACGCTCCTTTATTTCGCTTCGGTATCTGTGTATGGGGTTGAAGTACAAGGGCGCAGAACCCCTGATCCGTTGGTAGAGGGAAGGAGGGAAAAATTGATATCTTTTCCTCCTGCACGATCAAAGGTCTCGATCTATCCCAAAACCTGAGCCCGAACGGCCAGGCGCAGGAGAGGTGAGGATAAGGAGTATATATGAGGGTATTACACTGGTTCTATTCACACCCCCCGCCCCGAATCCCGCCCGTCAGGGTAGGACTCGGGAACAGAGGAAAATATCCCGTCACCCTTTTACTCCTCAAATCCTCAATTCTGTCAGGCAGCTGAGCACAAGATCTGTATAGCTCCAGCTGCTTCCCAATCGCGATAGCGCTCACGATTAGGCAAGGTATGGTAAGAAGGAACATCCAGGGTCCCTGTTTCTTCGCCAAGCACACGTTGGTGCCCCCTCGGTGCGCCCCCCAAAACGCTTCGGCACTCGAGGGCGGAGAAGAATGAGACACGCGTGGGCGCAGAAAGAGGATCTGAGCAAGTTAGAGCAACATCAAAAGCTGCCGCGCCTGAGCGGGGCAGGTGTTGCCACCAGCTCTCATTCGAGAGCTGGGCATCATATCATTTTCAACGCAATGTTGCTATACTGCAAATAAGAAGGAACATTGAGATGTGTACTATGAAGTCATGTTGAAGAACACGATCGTGTTGAAAACGCGTCTAATCATCAAAGCAAAATAGGTACGGCCGCACGTAAAGTCGTGTTGATAAACACGAAAAGCTGCATAAACAAATTCTGCATGTCGTTACTCCCCTCGGCGTTGCTCCTTAGGAGGTTGCCTTGGGTTTCACAAGGATAGGTGTGGCCACTTTTCTTGGATAGTGAAGTGGCCTAAAATGATTTTTAACCACCGCTCGAGGCGAACTTGTGTAATGATGAAGTTCTAGCCGATCGAGCGGTGGGCCTGGCGGCCGACTACATTACGTGTTACCCCTCTCGTAGAACCTGTGGTCCCACATCCTGTGGCCATCATGCGAGACGTAGCTCGTCGTGAAGGTCTCCCAGGGCGTCCTCGGGATCCAGTGGCGGAACCAATTATTGTACTGGATGTCGCGTACGTATACGAACTCGTCGTTGTTGTCCGTGATGTACATCCAGCAGTTGATGTAGTAGCTCCAGTATCTGGGGCCCCATTGGCTGTCCTCTAGGCTGTCGCGCCACCATGTAGCGTAGTCCTCCGTCGTGCGCGCCCTCTTGGCGCGAGGAGGTGTCGCTGGTCTGCGGCTGTCGTCGCTGTCCTGCCGCTGCGCGGCAGCGCCGCGCTGTCCAGCGGGCATGTAGTCCTGCGCGCCAGAGGCGCTGGACCCTGCAGCGTCGCCAGGAGCAGGGCGCGGCGGCGGCGGCGGGTGCCGCGGCTGGCATGGCTCCATGGCATCATCAGAATCTGGGGAGTGTATATCAGGTTCGATCGGATCGGTTCTCATCCCTGAATCAACCCCCCTCTGGTCAGCGGAACCCAAGGCGGGCTCAATAGAGGCAAGCACGGCAAGCTCGCGCTGCGTGACTCTCTCACGAGTGCCATCCCCTCTGGGAAGGGCAATCGTGACAAGTCCGCGCGCCTGCCTCGTGCCTCGATCGAGTCTGCCTGCGTTCAACCACCATTTCTTCCGACCGGCATGGCCAGTCCTGACGCTGCGATCGAGAATATCACAGGCATCTCGCACATCCTCGATGGTATAAGCCTTCTTGCCTTTATTGATGCGAGCGCCTGTCATTTGGTGGTGGAACTTCATATCATTCAGGCGCTGAACGATGTTGGCAAAAGGGTGGTATAGAGGTCTGTCGTCCTCACGCTCGCCCATCAACCTGCACATGTGTGCAGGAGGGGAGCCTGCGGCGACCCACTTCTGATACCTCTTCTTAGCAGAATTTGCCAATCTCCTCAGCGTGTCCTTCTCATGACCTGGAATGGAGCGCTTACCCATCATCAGGACCTGCGCTCCGTCTGCCATGTACCTCGTGATGTCGTCCTGGGAGAGCGTCGTCCTGATCCAGTGGGCCAACTTCTGGAGGTGTGCCAGGTCGCTCTCGACGGCGGTACTTTTACCCGTAGCACCTACGGCAACAGTGCACTGCCAGCAGATATCACAAATGGTACCTTCATCTGTAGCGATCCCTAGAGACAAGAAACGATCGCAATTCCGACATCGCACGATATCATGCTGGATATCCTCTGGGGCCCTGTTAATCGTGAGGTGCTCACGGGATCCCCAGCGAGCGTCACGACCACTAGCGAGAACGCGGCCGATCTGATTCATGGCATCGCGGTTGATCTCGGCGGCCGGACGGGAGGCGATCGATCGGCTCATTCCCTCGATCTCGATCCTAGACAATCTTTCCCCTGGCAGTCCTACGCGCTCGGTCGTGTCGTTGTCCGCGTTGTCAGTATCACCATGGCATACGTTTTCTGTGCGGATACGGTTAGCCTCTTCCTGCAAGGCGGACTCGTTGTCGCCCTCTTCTCGGTCGATCCCCTTCTGCTGGGCTGTGATCCGTACCATGGTTTCTTGATCTGGAGCTGCGGATGCAACGCTGCCTGGGCCCTGGGGAATATCCTGCTCCGCGCCTGGCTCCTCCTGATGCGGCGCGGCAGGTGTTTCCACCAGCTCCCTCCATGCGGGGAAGCCTGGGTTGCCAAATGTCTGGATACAATGTGTAAATAGATCTCGCAACGCCTTGAGTGCAGGATGGTTCTGATGAGTAGCATCTTTTGTGAAATCACGTAGCTCCGTAACGCTGTCCAGCAATATGATTTGGTACGCTTTAGAAATCGATTGAAAGACGCCTGTAGTCGATTCCTCGATGACCTCTGGGCCCAGGTAGTGTACCATCTTGTTGAAGAAGCTATCCGCACTGCAAACCGGTAAGTCACGTGCCCATTTGTGGGTATGATCGTAATCCAAATAGTATGCCTCTGAATTGTATGTTTTGGATCCAAATTGTAAGTCGAATCGTAAGTATGACTGTATTTTATCCACCACAATCTTGTCCCTGCCAGTATGCACCTCAATGATTTGTTTCACTTTTATCATAGGTGAGTCCACCAATAACTCCGACGTCCAGTGGTATATGCGGTGGTCGTAGGCTTGCTTGATCCACCCTGTACCCTCCTCTGGGTCGTAGTCGGGATGGTTGAGGAGGTCCTCTGGCGGGTCGATGATGTTATCGAGGATGCTTGAGCCGACGTCCCCATCAGCTTGGATCTCTGCTGATAAATCTGCCCTCGTGTTGTCATTCGCTGTTCTCTCTTCGTCTGTGAGTGGGATGTTCGATATATCCACGATTACAGTAACCAGAGGCTCAGTATATTGGCCTGCCTTTTGTTGGGATCCATCGTCTGCGGCAGTAGGATCCTCGGCAGGTGTGGCCACCAGCTCTTCGGGATCGGGTGTCCGAGGAGCGGGGCGTCTGGTCGGCGTACGTGGGATACGTGGCCTATGAATGCTTGGCATGCCAAGATATGGTAGATCACCAGAAGTTCTATGTTGCTGTATTTGGTCGCGGCATGAAGATGGGCCTTCCAGCGCAATATTCATTTGCGTCGAGTCGATGTCGGTACGTATTGGCAAAGCAAAGACAACACCCTTGAGAGGCATGTTTCTGTCGTTGTACCATATGTTTACCCATCGTAAACTGTAGTTGAGGATAGGTACTTGTACCGCAAAGAACTTGTCGAAGACGCCAAGATGAATAATTGGTCCATAAATGTGGCCCTTGTTCATGAGCACCTTGGTTCTGTGGTTGCCCTTGGGGTAGTGGTTGTCATAATGATAACAATTGGTAGATCCCCAATTCTTAGTGACAATGAAGTCCCCCATGCGAACATCATCAAATATAGGTCTACGGTTCCAATCTTTCTGTGTGATATTTGATGTAATGGGTCGACGGGCCTCTCGGCAGTATGACATGACTATCAACCATTATTTGTCCTGTGTGTAGTGCTCGCAACTGTCAATCATAGCACGGACCATCGTTTCATCCAAAGCGTCGGCATCGGATGTACGGCCAGCAGGGGTCGCCCCCAGCTGAGGGGCGATCGGTCGCTGAGCCGATGATGATGATGATGATGATGATGATGATGATGATGATGATGATGCGTACGGCGTCTTTGGCTGCTGGTCCATGTCTTGTTCCATGTCAGTTGGTGCAATCCCGGGAGGATCGTCGATGATCTCCTGCCCAGGAAGAACGGCACAAATTTGGCATTTGCTCAATGGTTGTCTCGCGGCCAATGGCGGGTAGTCCCAGGCCGGGCCCTCCGGCCATATCTGCCGGCCGTGCTCATGGCGTGGTTGGAGACGGCGAACTGCAATGACTGCAGCGGCGGGAACCACATCTTCTGTCATAGTAGCACCTTGGGCGCCCAGCCGAAATCTGCAACCAGCTTCTGTGGCAATCTCCACGTTGATCACCAGCTCGACCTCGTTCTTGTAGTGTTTGAACTTGTATGATTGTACCGAGGTATGGGGATTCTTCTGGACATCGTCTATGTATGTGCTGGAACTGAAGAATGCCTCCGTGCGCGGTGATCCTTGATAATATTTGTCTCTCTGGGAAGAAGGATCGATATAGCCGGGGATAATCCCTGACTTAAGGATGCTGCGCCAAGCACGAAATGTCGTGCCATGGTGGAGGTATTTCACGTCTGTCCATTGCAGGCTTTCCCAGCCCATGTTCCATGGTTTGGAAAGTGGGTTGACGCAACTGTGGCCTCCAACACATCTAATAGCAATAACGCTGTTCCAATCGAAACAGCTGGGATCGCCTCCTTCTGGGATTGGTTTGGCGTATATCTCGATCCGATTCTTCTGCGGGTCAATGTGCTTCTGGAACGCTCGAAGGATGAAGATCGGGTAATAATCATTCCAATCAGTATACCCGTCTTGTTCACCATCCTTTTTGAAGTGCGCGATGGCCGCATCGGTTGATGGTCCGTTGTGGTTTTTACGCTCACGGAATTTCCACTGGACCATATCCTGAAAGTATTTCCAATTGCTTGGGATCTTCCACTCACGATCCGTTGTTTTCGGCCATATGTTGATGCGTCGATCGTGGAATTGGCTGATATGGAACTTATTGTAGTGGATCTCGTGGCGTAGCATCGTCGTGATGTCTTTGCTCATCCATATAGGATCCCCAAGCCACTCGTCGAGTAGTTCAGGGCCATAGCGTACCTCGTCGTACTGTGGAAGCGATATCCATTTCCATGCTGGGAAGCAACCAGATTGTGTGATATCGGGCGCATGAGCGATCACACAATCGTCGTGTTGCAATTGATCGAACCATTCCTCGTTCTGCAGGCAAGCAAAGCCGTTGGTCGCGGAAGTACCCCGCAACACAGGAGAAATGTATGGATGATCGTCCACGAGGCCTGCTTGGAGCTTGTACTCGCGAATAGTTCATGCATTGTCGAACGTCCCGATCTGGCCGATATCCTCGTACATGGAACGCTCGCAGCTGTCCTGCCATGACAATATATTTATCGTGTGTGGAGAAGGATCGTCGTCGGCAGGAGTTGCCTCCAGCTCCATCGCATCTAAGTCAGTGCCGTCGTCGGGGATCGGGACTGACTCGGCTGTCGGGAGCTGGTCTGGTGGCAATGGATCTGCTGGCGCGCGGATTGGAAGCGGGCCAGGCGGTAACGGCTCTGGCACGGTGATCGGTTGCGGGCCAGGCTGCAATGGTTCAGGCAATGGGCCTGGTGGTGCTGGCTGGTCCGCCTCAACCGCCGCGTGCCAGACAGCAGTTGGAACATCGGGCTCAAGTCCCAATGCGACCCGATCCAATGCATTTTGCCTGAAGAAAGTTTTGCGTGCATTAATGGTCTGTTGGTTCTCGGCAGCAGGGCCTACGCGATGAGAGTTCAACCTGTTGCCTTCTGCAATGAGTCGTGATTTGGTCGCGTCGTCATCGCCGCCCAAGTCGGTAATCTGCTGTAGGAACTGCTCAAACACAACCCAAGTAACAGCATGTGCATCTCCAACTGTTTTCACGATCTTGGGGTGGAGGAGCTCTTGTTTCTCGAGTGAATCCCAGGATGCCCACGCCCCAGGATAGTCGTTGATCAGCAGTAGAAGGTAGTTGAACAACTCGTCGTATGCATGACCGAATGGATCGTCCTGATGAATATCCCTGTTCGGCTCGCGAGGGTCAAGTGCTGGTGGCTGTGTCGGGTTTCCAGGAATAGGTATGCCTGGATCACTTGCGGCAGCTGGCATGGATTCTGGCAACGTACCGTCGGCACATGATGCCATCCAAGCACAATGAGCCATCTCACCAGCTGTCTGTGTCATCAGCGTCGTGAGGCTGAGATCTCTCTTCCATTCATTGGTTATCCTTTCTCGCAAATGAAGGGCCTCCATGATTTCTTTGGCCTGTGTGTAGGCCTGTTTGCCCGTGACTGGAGTCATGCTAGGAGGTCTGAAAGGATACGGTTGAGATGGTAAAGGCTGAATCAATGCACAGAAATTCCGATAGCATACAGCATCACAGAACTGCGTCGTAAACATCGCCATAGTGTGATTGTTCTGTTTCGCATGCCAAGCCTGAGGCGTAATTCTGTCATACACATCCACCCAGTGATCTGATGGAAGAACTGTAATACCACGCGATTGCATCGGCTTGATCAAATCGCCCGTGTGGTAATCGAAGTTCGGGTGCACGCCCCATTGTGCCGCTTTGCCTGGCCCCATGACCGTAGGGCAACGGACTGCATCACGTCAATAAAACGTGATACATCCACTTGTACGTGTATTGGCATAAGCGTCGGGACGCCGCCCTCGCACTCCATCTTCATGAGCTCGCGCACGGAAGTAGGAGCGCGATCCTCGTGGCGACGCATGTCCACCGTATTCTGTCCGTGGTTGGCACATGCAATATCGTTTGCACTCCATACCACCATGGCGTTGATGCCTCTGCAATAATGCCTTTGTTTTATGAATGCAGGAAAGTCATTGGCCCAATACTCCCAGATGGCCTCATTCAATTTACGCCACTCTTTGATAGAAGCATTGCCGCCCATCATCATCAGGCCTCTGGCCTCGCGGCTCATGTTGATCATGTTGCGCTGCTCGAGAGTGGACTCGAACTGGTTATTGAGGATAGCTGTGATACGGCTCTCCTGTGTCTGCGTACGCTGTTCGCGGGGCTGCGCCGTATCACAGCGGGTGTCGCCACCAGCCTCTGGCAATAGAATACAGTCCTGGCCAATCGGCGTGTCGTTCTGGTTGAACCATTCTTTGTAATTGCCAAAGGGGAATGCCCACATCATGGTGTCGTCGCGGATAATGGTCGACAAGTGTTCGAGGGTAGCGCCTCCCATGCATTCCGCGCGATTGAGGCACGGCATAAATAAAGGTACAAGACCAACATTTGACGCTGTGGCGAGATGGTCCCGCTTTCGTGGACTGTTGAGCTCGTCGGTGCCGTGGCTCGGGTACTTCTTGTGCTTGGCGGCCTTGGATCCCTTCTTGGGATGCATAATCCACGTTGAATCCGTGTACAAATTTGTCGATTTGTATGCGTGCCCTGACGGGCCAAAGGCATGATGCAGAAGAAGTCCCAGATCCTCCTGTATGAGTGAGTGCCATCCGTTGTCTGAGAGGAGAGTAGAAACCAATCGACCACCACAAAACGCGCTGTATTTTGCTTGTGCAAGTTCGAGTGGGCCAGTATCATTACCAGGAGTAAGACCAGGGTCAACCTCAGTAGGGGTCTCGCCAATGAATACAGAGCCCTCGTCGTATGGTTGCCAGCGATAAGTGCTCGTCACATGTTCGTCGTACTCTGGTGGGGTCTTCCAGCAGTCTGGGTGATCGGATGGTGTTGCCACCGTCTTGGGGCGTGATCCGACACCTCCAAATCCTCCGCGTGTAGTCAGCCACGTACTGAGCTTGCGGCGGAATTTACTTGTCTGGTTAAGGTCGGAGAACGCCCTCATCTCGGTGACAAGGTTATCTTCGACAGCGTGGCCAAGGTGTCCCGCAGTATCTGATGTCCTGGCTAGGCCAGGTGGGCGCACGGGCAATCTGATCGCAGCGCGATCAAGTTTAGGAGCGTAGCTGGGAGTTGTCAATCCATTACTGTATGCGTCAGGAGGCGCACAAAGTCTATTCCATAAAAGTAATTTGTGTCCTGAACACTGTCCTCGGCATATTGTCCAAGAAATGCACTGCCAACTTTTGACCAATCGTTGTGTATCATCATCCACTCCGTCTTCAATACCACTGTCGTGAGGTCCATTGGGGGGCACTTGCGGTGTGAGCCTGGAATCACCGCGTGCAAATGATCATGTAAGCCACGAGCGCTTCCTTGTACAGAAGAATTGCGAGCGAAGAGGCTGGAGGTCATGCACATGGCTCTCATGAAAGATAGCCATGGTGTAGCCGCGGTCGCACTGTACTCGTAGTTGGCGTCGCCGCCGACTCCTCCACCAACTTCGCCGACCCAACTCTTCACGTCAGCGGACGCGGAGCGGGTAATTTCGACAATATTGGATTCGTCGGGTACGCGGAGATCAAAATCTGCACTGCGATCAGCACGCCGATGATGTACATATACATAGCCATCGTCAGGGTCACGAGGACGGCCAGTTTGAGCGTGGTACGTGAAGCCCACGCGGTCATCGTCCTTGGCGTTCGGGTCGCACTCGGCGTCGCAGCCGATGGGCCAGCCGACGAGGTGGAGCGGCGGTGCCTGATCCATCTCGGGGATGGGGAAATCGGGATTAAAACCGATCTCACTTAGTTGCGCCTCGCACACGGCGAACAGGATGCTGGTAAGCTTTGTAGCTCGAGTCGTAAAATTGCTGCGGCACGAACGCACAATGAGTGTCTTAGACCTCTCTGTATCATGTGGAGGTGAGGGAGAATGGCGGGGTTTTCTACCGTGCGGGGAACGTGCTCTCGAGCGAGGTGTGCGCAAATCGGTAGCTGCAGCAGGAACACCGATATGGTACATACATGCGCATATGCCCTCGTGATTGGCTTGTCCAACGCACTGCATTCCGCATTCTGATCCTACCTCGCCCCATCTTTCTTTCTCTGTAAGTAAGATTTTGCATACTTCCGGACATCCATCCAGTTTTGGAGGTTCAGCAACATGAGGTAAACCATCGGGCCTCCGAGGCCCTCGTAGTGGTTTCAATGGTTTCTTTGGAGCACATTGTACCGGAGTTACAGGAAAGATGAGCGAGTGCTCCAAGAGGTCCCTCCAGAGGTCTGCTTTCTTTGGCTCAAAATGTTTGGTCATCACATCTGCAATATGCTCTTTTGTGCCTACATACTTGAGCTCAATATGTTCGAGTTGGCATGTCTCGCATATCCAATCCAGGTTTATACGATGGGCACGATGAAGATGACGAAATGCTGGTGTACGTCCCTTTTGGACAATTTTGATCACGGCCTGGTTATCATCGAGGACGATGAGACGCACTTTGGGAGATCTGCTCTCCTGAGCAGGTTCTGGATCCACGTGCAACACGGTACCCTCATGGGATATCGTGCGCCTCTTTGGAGGCGTAGGTAACTCCGTCTTCAGCGGTAGCTGCCTACGGCTAGGAGAAGATCCCCTTGCGGGGGGTGCCTTGCGAGGCAATGGCTTGCGCCTCTTCTTCTTGGCGGCCAATGTCGGACATGTCGCCGTGTCGGCGTGTCCCAGGCAGCCCAGGTAAGTATTCTTCTCTTTGCATGTGTTGGCAACCTCCACCACGGCCTCCCAGAATGAGAGTAGTGGTCGCCCCTCCAGTCGTAGTGCTGTGTCGTCGAGAGCAGCGATCTCGGACTCTGTAGATGAGTGCGATACGACCGTTTGTTTCTTACACACAGCGTTGACCGGGAAGAACGTGTTAGGTCCAACAAGCGCGGCGTAGACGCCGGTAGTGGACTTGGAGGATGTAATGCAATCGGCGAACGAGGCGTCAGTGAAGAGCATGATGAATAGCTTGTCTGAAGAATCGCCTATCCATCCATGTAAACAATGTGTACGCGTCGTTTTGATGTAGCACACAATCGATGTAGACGTTTATCACACGTGGTAATCCATTTGGTAATCTCTCTGGCTAGCATACATAGTGGATGTAAAAGATCGAAACGACAGCAACGTGCCAGGTAGAGAATCTTCATCAGTACACTCGCCGCGTCCTGGCCAAGGATACCCTCGTCGGAGTAATCGGACTCGGTGAAGGAGGTGTCCTCGATGCCAGGGGTCTCGGCGTCAGGTAGGTCATCGTATGTGACTGGTGCGGATTCTGTCGTAGTGGAAGGTTTATCGACCGATCTAGGTGGGCTGGATGATCGTGGCCGTGCGTTGAGCACGCTAGTGGGTCTGGCGACCGACCCGGAGGAGCCAGGCGATTTGGATCGCGAAGTCCTCGGCGAGTCGGACCGTTTCCGACGTGACCCTGGTCCCTGGGCGCGCTTGGAAGCGCATTCCAGGTACCGCTCAATGCGCTGATCAGTAAAACCAAGCATGTCATGTCGAATTCCACGAACTTGATTGGCTGTATGGTAATCTTTATCATTGTTTACAGGCAACATAGGTCGAATGGTAGACATTCTTTGGTCGAAGATGTTCTGCGGTACATCATATGCCTGTTGTCCACAGCCAAGGTATTGAGAGTATGGAGTAGGTTTATCCAAGTCAATGCCGCTTTTGCGGATATAATCCCAGCCAGCTTGTAGATTGTTAGCTGGTCCGGTTAATTTGAAGTCGTCCACATATACTGAAAGTATCAGTCCCAGTTTGTTGTGTCTCCATACGCATTCCCATCCTGGAATAGGCTCAAATCCAACACTTTCCAAGCATGTGCGACACTTTCGTTCCCAAAAGACACCTGCAAGAGGATGTCCGTATAGTGCCAATCGTAATCAGCGCACTGGATTCTTGTATTTCGACCAGGATGCCGTTTGGCGCCATTTGGGTATGGTAATACAAGTATCCACTGGGTCGATTCGTCCGTCGCCGTATAACAATGCCTGCGTGTATGCTCCAGGTGCATCACTTTGTTCGCCCGCATATTGTGGCAATAATGCAGTAGCATCACAAAGTTTGGAAGCCTCGATATGCGAAGCGCTGGATGCGGCGTCGGCGAATATGGCAGCCAAACCAGTTTCATCTTTGCCTGTATTGCCCTGAACCACCACTCGGCCCTTGAATTTACGTAGATCAGGAGGAAGTTCTTCATGTTTGACTGAAGATAGCTCCAAGATGTTGAAGAAATAAATTTTCGTCCCAGTACGAATCGCTTGTGACTCAATATCAGTCTTTTCTGCAACAGTCTCCAACATCCACGTTTGTGTCTTTTCAAGTCGCTCGTATTCTTTTCGTAGGGCCTCCTGTGTACGTGGTTATGCTGCTTCTTTCTTATTCAAATTTCTGGTAACTAGGGCCGGGCGTGCCCGCGAGGAATCAGGAATCTTGTCTCTGTGTGCCGGTGTGTATGTTGTCTCACGTGGCATAGTGGGCACTGCTACCGACTGGGTGAACTTGCGTGTAAGCGGGTTCATGGTCCCGAAGTCGTTCCCCTCACTGTCGACGAGTACCAAAGCACGTGCGACTCCAGCATGCTGTGGTGGGGGTTGGCGGTAGTATAGTACCGTAGTAATGTCACGTGGTCCACCAGGTAGTTTGGCATGCAGAATTTCTTTGTTGGTCACGCCCTTGACGTCCTCGTCACGGATGACCGCGCCGTTGTCGGTATCGTACGTAATCCGTCGTTCCACAGTAGTCCATGTGGGTCCGCCAGCTGTAGTCTTACGGAAATGTTTGGCCTGTCTGTCTTGTCGTGTCCACGCTCGAAGTGCAGCTCGGTCACGAATCTCACGAGCTCGTTTGATATCTTCGGCGCACTCGATTTCTTTCTTTTGCTGTCCACGAGATAAAGTTTCCCAACGCTCGGGAAGAATGTGGTCAGGACGCGTAGTAGTCTGTACGCGTGTCTCACGGCCACGGACCACCATTTTGCCGTCTGGCATCATGTTTGGGAGCTCATAGAATCGAACCAGGCCGGTCCATGGCTCGCTCAACTCCCGGTGGTCGTTGGCGCTGACACCGTCCCAAACGTCGCGAAAGGCACTTTCTCCGTCGAAGGTAGAAGTCGTCTCGAAGTCTCGTGTCACGTCGAGCTGATCAACAGGTACAGGTATGTTCATGACGTCGTCTGTTGGTATGAACAATTTCCTGCGTGGGGTACGTATATGTCTGATGACGCAATATCCGCGCTGTTCTCAGTAGTCGGGCTCCAGCGCTGGTGCAGCAACCTCAGAGGCCGATGGGTGGGTATCAGCGATGTTGTCGTCCATCGTCATCATAGACGGATCATCCCATACTTTAGGGTAGGCAAGTGGAGGCTCGGGCATTGGTTTGTCGCCCAAGGGGCGAGAAGTAGATGCCTTGACCTCGTCGCGTGCTTCAGGGTTGTGATGTCGCAGGGTACCCTCTTCCACTGGGTAGGTGAACTTGCCGTCGGGGATGATGATGTCTTTGATTCTGTGTACGTGACACAGTTCACCGTCGGGGTTCTTGGCGTATGTAGCCGTGTCCAAGACAAGATAATCACCTGACCATCGTCCACCAGAGTGTAAATGGTAACCCATGAATAACCCTTCCCGAGTGTTTTCTTTGAACTTTGCAGTCTCGTTATTGATCTCGGGGTTGAGGCATTTCCAGAAGATCCGAGCACCGAATGGAATGCAGTGCCCGGGAAAACTTTCTCCAAAACGTACTTCATGAGCTGTCTTGTCGACGTGCTCCTCGCTGAGGGCGGCAACGCCCGTGGATGGATGCACAAATTTATGTCCACAGCAAAAGGCTTGCATGGCCTCTTTCCACCATTCGTGTCCCAGACCAGACATATGCAACACAGCTCTCGTACCGAGAATGGCAATCTTGACAATGCGCTCGATCAATCCATTCGTCTGCGGACGATGCGGCATGCTAGTGTTATGTCTCCATCCCAGTTGGCGGCGAGCCTTCTGAAGCTCTCCAGAATTGTCTGTGTATATATGCTTCACCTCATCGTTCGCGGCGATGAACTGCTGGAAGGATGCCTTTGTAGTAGCTGCGTCTTTGTGTAGTGTTGGGTATGCCATGAAGATGCCGGTGTATCTACCCAGGACGACGAGTGCATACTTGTCGCCGTGTTTGTCGGCGGCGTTGTCTTTGGCCAAGACGATATGGTCGGCAGTTAGAGCTTCCCCAAACTTCTTCGGGATAAAGGCCTCGTAGGCTGTGTCCTCGTCGGTGGGGTCTGCCGGTGGATGTGGTTTGCGCTGTCGTCGACACGGAGCATTCTGCGCCATCTTGCGAGAACAAATCTCACAGTCTGGGTGTTTTGGACTGTGGGTCATGTAATGCATAGGGTCAATCGGTTTCTTCTGTCTGTTTGGAAGAACGCGATCATTATCGTGGTGCACTGGTGTGAGCGTCTCCGTCGGCAGATCCTCGTTGGAGGTCGACGGCATGTCGGTATCTGCTTGAGTTGTATCTGCTAGCCCCCCGCATGTTGGAGGAGAACACTGCGTCTGAGACATGAGCGAGTCGGTGGGTGTGTCCACGTTGGACTCGGCATCATTTGTGTCGGGAGGTTCTTCGACCTTGGCGGTCCGTGCTCCTCCTCCCTCGCCGACATGTGGTCTCTTGGGGCAGGTCCCTATGTGGGGCCGCAGCTCGTCTGTGGTTGGTGACTGCTCTGTAGTCTTGCAGCGCCAACATATGTCGTTGCAGCGGGCGGATGAACGCTTGCGCTGACGACGTCGGGGTGCTGGCGAAGTGCACAGACGTGGTCGCGGTATCATTATCAGGTCGTCGAGTCGTAATTCTGGAACTCTGTTGTTGACTGGAATAGTATACCATTGGCCCCCCCGGATCCTGAAGCAAGTAGCCCAGCTCAGGATCCCAAAGCTGGCGAAAGCCATCAACCTCAATCAATTTCCCAACTGATAGTAATGATGGGCAGTCTGGCAAGGCAAGGGCGGAACAATGTAAGCCAACTTCGGGTAGTCGTATGTCGTAGTGCTCGTTGACAGTACGATCGCCGTTGGCAGTTTCCAGAATATGCTCCTCGCGAATAGATATGCGATCCGATTCGGTCTGCGTCAGTTCGTGTTTACCCTGAATATGATGCGCAGATCCACTGTCGAGAACCCAGGAGCGTGTCAACACAGCAGTCGAGCGTGGAGGGTCGACTTGCGACGTCGTTGTTTTTGCGTGGGCTGTCTTTGATGACTGCCTGGTAGAGTCATCAGAATCTGGAATCGCAGTTGGTGTGACCACCGACCCCTTGTTGTGTCGGTAGTCATGTAGATCTTTGTGCCACAATTGTGCCTCCCGTTGACAATGTTGTAGGGCGTCGGCACTTTGTTTCCACCACCATTGTGGTAGTGGGTCTGGTACGTTGACAATGTCGCTCTCGTTCGGCAACTCCTTCCACTTATCCAATCTGGCCTTGCCGGAGACGATGTGCGGGTAATATTCCACATGATGTGTGTCAAAACGTATCCGACGCCGTGGTTTGATGGATGATGTAGTGGCTTTGGTGGAGGCCATGAGGGTCTTGTCGCGTATGACGTAGCTGCGATCGGAGCGGCGAGATCGTCGATGGTTGGCAGGGGATCGTGCTCTGAAGTGGGGAGAACCACGGGACGAACCGCGGCTCATGGAACGTCGGCCACGTCCTCTGTCACTACCGTATGATCTATCGCGGCCACGTGGGCTGCTACGTTCTCCGCCACGGCTGTCTCGTCCTCGGGAGGTAGATCGCGAAGATCTGTCGTAACGACTTCTCGAATGACTGCGAGAGTCTGGAGACCTCCTGGAGGATGAACGAGATCGGTCGTATTGGCGTCGGTTGTCACGTCCATGGCGCGAGTCTTTTGCGGAGCGGAACCCCCCGCGTTGCGAAGAGCGTTGGCTCCCTGATCCGCGAGATGGTGGTCGGCCACGACTATCCTGACTGGAGGTCCGTGGGCGACTTGGGCTTCGCTCTGGTGTCTTCGCGCCAGGTGCAAGGTGAGCGTATTTGCATTTGTCGCCCTTAGTGCACTTGTTCTGTGCGAAGTCTCTGCACTGCGCCATGTGTGGGAAGTTGCATTTGTCGCCTCTGGAACATGTGTTGCGCTTGGCGGAATCGAAGCAAAATGGTTTCGATGCTGGCTTCCTGTGATTCGCAGGGGTTGAAACGCTGCGGCGGGTGTCGCCGCCAGCGGTCGATGCTCTGGAAGATCTGGTGTGCTTCCAGTCCATGGAGTAGGTATGCAAAGCCTTGCATCGGTCACCATGGCGGCGGTTGCCTTTCTTCCAGGCTGCGCATACATTGACTTGAGAACGAGTCTCGTGTTCGTACCGTAACTTATTTTGATTATTCTCCAATTGTTTCAGCTCCAGTACGTCCAGGACGCGCTGTCGGAGCCAATCGTAGGTACGATTCGGGTCGCTGATCTTCATGCGCTGGTAGTCGTACATATCTTGTTTCATCCAGGCATGTCTGCGAATCTGTGTACGAAACAGAGATTCCAAGATCTTTGGGTCGGGTGCTTCTCGGCATTCCAATAGTAAAGCGTCCCAGTCAGTAATGAAACGTTGCAAATCTTCATCTCTCATCCTCAGTTCTTTAATGCGCTCGAAGTCGTGCAGGTCGTCATCAACCTCTGTCACTTTGTAGGACTGTAGGATGTGCCAGCAGATCTGGCGTCCTTTGAGCATGCGTCCTGCTTTGTGCTCTCTGGTTTCGATGAGCCTGATTTGGTAGCGCAAGTCTGAGGATAAGATGTCGCTGAGAGCGGTAGCGAGTTTGCAATCGATGCTCTCGAAGTCTCCACTGTCTTGTAAGTCCTCGAAGGTACACTCGGGCTGTTCAGCCACGCCTAGGAAGGCATATGCTTTGGACGGTCGCCCTGAGGCGGCTCCAAAGTTCTTCCGTACCTTTTGCTGCCACTCGAGCAGCTGCGTGATCTTAGGCAAGACAGGGACTCGGACGGTGTCTGGCTCCTTGATAGGAGTAGTAGTATTGGCCGAAACCGCGGACAATGGTTGTGAGGGTATCGGTACACCTTCAGTAGTTGGTTCTGTGCGCACAGGAGACACATGGCGTGTCTGTGCTGAAACTGCCGCGGAGGCTGCTCCTGGTGACGTACGTCGTTGTTGTCCTGCAGAAGCTTGTGGTGCTTCGGAGGACGCTGCCGTCGGCCTGTGCAGGTCGGTTGCAGGTTGAAGGTGAAGCATGGTGTCATTGGTGTGGTCAATCAGCTGATTTGTCCAGCTCGTCATGTCTTCGTGTATCTGGTCCACCTTTTGGCGTGTGTACTCATCAGTATCCCGAGATCGTTGTGAATACCGATCGAGTCGTTGCTCGTAGGCTCGGAGACGGGCGCCTTGTGCCTCCAGCTCACTTTCCAGACGTGCGGGGTGCCCCTCAACACGTACCTTCTCAGTATCTCTCTCACGAATCACCTGGTAGAGCTCTAACTGCGTGTGGTCCGCCGCCTTCTCAACCTCCTGCAACCTGTCAGTGAGGCGGGCGAAATCGTAAACCCTGGGAGGAGAATCCAGCTGGCCAGTCTGGGCTCGTCCGACACGCAACTCTGCCAGGGCGTCCTGTACGCCAGGAAAACGCTGCTCGATGTCAGAGATCCGGTTAGCGAGTGGCTGCACGACAGCGTTGGTCGCATCAAGCCTTTGAGTGATGACTCTCCCAGTACGTTGCAACATGTCGATCAGGTTCGACGAGTTGGTGTGTGCTTCAGTGCGAAGCGTCGCCGTAGTGTGGTCCATGTGGGATCGAAGATCGTTGAGCTGAGACTGAACGTCGCCAAGGTCGGTGGCCTCGGCTGGTGGTGGTCGGTCGCGGAGCTGGTCATGGATCTCGTCGTGGAGGATCCTGACTGCTGAAACGCCAGTGTCGCGTACGAGCACAAGCTGTTGCTCCATCTGCGCGAGATAGTTGCGCAGGTTCTCGACCATCGCCGTTCGTTCACCTGAGTGTGACACCTCGCGATCAACCTGGTACTGCAGCTCACTTAAAATGCGTCGATCTTCGGCGATCCTGGAATCGATGGTCCCTAAGGCGCCGTCCAGATCTTGGCGTAGAGTAGCAGTGTTGGCAGCGTTCGTCTGAACGCTCTGCAGTAGTCCAGAGTACTGCCTGGACACGAAGGTTTCAACCTGGTCTCTGAGCTCAGCTATTTCGCCTGCAGCGGACGTTGCCGTCGGCAGGTCGTCTGAGATGGAGAGGTGGGGAGCGTCAGCTTCCCTCTGCATCCTCTCGCGAGGAGTGCATGGCCTCTGCGAGGCAGTACGCGGGCTCGACCTACTTTCGCCGTATGGGCCTGGGGCCCCACGACGGTTACGCGAGGACGAGCTGCGGCTAGGACCGTGTGTGTGGTGTCTCATGAGATGATACCTTGGGGTACTGCGTCTGCGGCTGCGCCGCCGCTGGTCGACTGAGTTCCTCGAAGGTGGCTGCGTGCTCCGCTACAGGAACGGTCGCGGGGCTGGGGTTGCCAGCACATGATTTCCATCGGCGGTTAGCGCGAAAGCGCCCTGGAGTATCAGAACCAGTGAGGCTCTCGCCCGACGCAGTTGGGATTGCTCCCGACGGAGGAGGATATGGAGGATCGAAGGTAGGCGTGTGGAACTCCTTACTACCTGCTCCTACTCCTTCTCCTGTCCCCCCGCGGGCGGCGTTGCGGTGAAGTTCAGCAGCTAGCCGCGCCTCGGGTCCGTCGGAGTTGGGGGGGGGGGTACCTGGTGCACCTACACAGTCCGCGTTAGGGCTCTCCAACTCGTCACCGAGCCGTCGCGCCGTCGGAGAGCTCGGACGCGAGGCCCCGATGGACCCCTTACGGCGCATGCGCCGCTTGGGTTCCATCGAGGCCGCGTGCGAGATCGCGACGCGGGGTTCGATGAACTGTGAGCTGTAAAGGGCTGATAACCTGTGTATGGGGTTGAAGTACAAGGGTACAGAACCCCTGATCCGCTGGTAGAGGGAAGGAGGGAAAGATGGATATCTTTTCCTCCTGCACGATCAAAGGTCTGATCGATCTATCCCAATACCTGAACCCAAACGGCCAGGCGCAGGAGAGGTGAGGATAAGGAGTATATATGAGGGTATTACACGGGTTCTATTCACAGTATCCGGCCGAATTGCTTCACGTGCTCGACGAGCGTTTGCAGAGGACCGCTCAATGCAGCACGCTGAGGAGCAGCGCTGTTCCCTGCCGCAGGCTGAGGAGCACCGCTGTTCAATGCAGCAGGGTCAGGAGCACCGCCGCCAGACCGAGAACTATCAGCATGTCCTGGTATTAAGGTGTGCAGTAGGCGCCGCGCAGTTCCTTTGAAAGGAAATCTTCGAAAGCAGGGCTGTAGCCAAGAAGGCTACGGGGACGATGATGATGATGAAGATGATGAGTCTTGGAAGTCTGGGAAGTGGAAGAGCACGAAGTGGCGTACAGTTGGCTCCGGGCATTCAAAATGTGGCCCGGGAGTGGAGTTCTGGGAAGTGGAAGAGCACGAAGTGGCCTACAGTTGGCTCCGGGCATTCAAAATGTGGCCCGGGAATGGTGTTCTGGGAAGTCCAAGAGCACGAAGTGGCCTACAGTTGGCTCCGGGCATCCAAAATGTGGCCCGGGAATGGAGTTCTGGGAAGTCGAAGAGCACGAAGTGGCCTACAGTTGGCTCCGGGCATCCAAAATGTGGCCCGGGAATGGAGTTCTGGGAAGTCGAAGAGCACGAAGTGGCCTACAGTTGGCTCCGGGCATTCAAAATGTGGCCCGGGAATGGAGTTCTGGGAGGTCGAAGAGCACGAAGTGTGTGACTGTTTGCTTAAAACGAGCCCGGTCCTCGCCTGTCCGGCTCCCGCCCAGACCCCCCTGGGGAGTCATCAGATGCTCTCTTTTGACCCCATTAGAAACATATCAGTCTTCGCTGTTAGGCAAAAAATTATTTACGTTTCGCGTATCCCCACCAGCCCATCCCAAAACAGCAACTCTTGCGAAGCATGCCGACAGTCGTGTTTTTCAGGCGTGTGTCCGCTTGCCCCCGCATATCTTCCTGTTCCTCCTTCCTCCCGCCTCCTTGTACATCCTCCTTGTGGTGGGAGCGGGAAAGGACGAGGCGGAGGAGGAGGGAGAGAAAGCGGTGGGAGGCAAGAGGGATTTAGCAGAGACGACGACCACAGCGATGATCCTCACAACGACGACGCACCCGACGACGACGATATCGACCGCAACGACGACGACGACCACAACCGCGACGACGACGACGACGACGACGACGACGTCGACGACGACGACGACGACAACGACGACGACTGGTGGGAGTCGTTGGGGCCCCTCGTGGTGTGAGTCGTTCGGCCCCATCGTCCTTGTGTGAGTCCTTCGGGCCCCTCTTCCTGGTGTGAGTCGTTCGGGCTCCTCGTGGTGTGAGTCGTTCGGGCCCTCGTCCTGGTGTGAGCCGTTCGGGCTTCTCGTGGTTCGAGTCGTTCGGGCCTCTCGTCCTGGTGTGCGTCGTTCGGGCCCTTCTTCCTGGTGTGAGTCGTTCGTGCTCTTCGTGGTGTGAGTCGTTCGGGCTCTTCGTCCTGGTGTGAGTCGTTCGGGCTTCTCGTGGTGTGAGTTGTTCGGGCCCCTCGTCCTGGTGTGAGTCGTTCGGGCCCCTCCTCCTGGTGTGACTCGTTCGGGCTCCTCGTGGTGTGAGTCGTTCGGGGCCCTCGTCCTGGTGTGAGTCGTTCGGGCTCCTCGTGGTGTGAGTCGTTCGGGCGCCTCGTCCTGGTGTGAGTCGTTCGGGCCCCTCCTCCTGGTGTGAGTCGTTCGGGCTCTTCGTGGTGTGAGTCGTTCGGGCCCCTCGTCCTGGTGTGAGTCGTTCGGGCTCCTCGTGGTGTGAGGCGTTCGGGCACCTCGTCCTGGTGCGAGTCGTTCGGGCCCCTCGTAGTAGTAGTAGTAGTAGTAGTAGTAGTAGTAGTAGTAGTAGTAGTAGTAGTAGTAGTAGTAGTAGTAGTAGTAGTAGTAGTAGTAGTAGTAGTAGTAGTAGTAGTAGTAGTAGTAGTAGTAGTAGTAGTAGTAGTAGTAGTAGTAGTAGTAGTAGTAGTAGTAGTAGTAGTAGTAGTAGTAGTAGTAGTAGTAGTAGTAGTAGTAGTAGTAGTAGTAGTAGTAGTAGTAGTAGTAGTAGTAGTAGTAGTAGTAGTAGTAGTAGTAGTAGTAGTAGTAGTAGTAGTAGTAGTAGTAGTAGTAGTAGTAGTAGTAGTAGCAGTAGTAGCAGTAGCAGTGACACTAGCAGTAGCAGTAGCAGTAGCAGTAGCCGTCGCAGTAGAATTATTATTATTATTAGTAGTAGTAGTAGTAGTAGCAGTAGTAGCAGTACAAGTAGTCGTATCCAAGGCAGTTTGGAGGCCTCTTGGAGATCGTAGAGGGGCCTCTTGGGCTCTCTTTTGAGCCTCTTGGGAGCGTCCGGGGGCCCTCTTGGGCGCCTCTTGGAGCGTCTTGGGGGCCTGTTGGGGCCATCTTTGGGGCGATCGATCACAGATGGGGCGAGCATTTTTGTCAGTACCCCCGTCGGGGCCACGATCCTCGTGAGGGGTGTCGAATTTTAGCCCTCCCAGGGATAGAAAAAGGACCCTCTGACCACCCGCGAAACCCCCTCTCCAGGTCCAGGGGGAGGGGGTAGGGGGAGGGGTAAACCCCTCCCCGAAGGGGAAGAAGGGGGGTTGAGAACAGAGAGAGCTCGCTAAACCACTCACGCCCAAAGGGCTGGTGGGATTATCCCGGCAAAGCAACCTAACAGCGATGTGTAGAAGCATTGCTGGAAACATTGCCTGTGGTATTCATGTAAGAGTGCTGTTGTAGAATTCTGATGTTCTCGCAGTCGCATTCGGATTCGCAGTGGCAGTCGCAGTGGCAACATCAGCGGCAGTCGCAGTGGCACTGCCAGTAGTTGCAGTAGCAATAGTTACACTAGCAGCAGCAACAGCAGCAGCAGCAGTAATAGTAACAGTCGTAGTAGCAGTAGAAGTAGTAGTGATGGTAGTAGTGGTAACAGTGAAGTAGTAGTTGTAGTGTGTGGAGTGAACGAGTAGGAGTGATGGGAGCAGTGGTAGTAGCAGTAGAAGCACTGCTTTCGATAACGGTATCTCCAACGATCACTGTAGCCAAGAAGGCTACGGGGACGATGATGATGATGATGATGATGATGATGATGATGATGATGATGATGATGATGATGAAGATGATGAGTCTTGGAAGTCTGGGAAATGGAAGGTACCGAAATGGCGTACAGTTGGCTCCGGGCATTCAAAATGTGGCCCGGGAATGGTGTTCTGGGAAGTCCAAGAGCACGAAGTGGCCCACAGTTGGCTCCGGGCATCCAAAATGTGGCCCGGGAGTGGTGTTCTGGGAAGTCCAAGAGCACGAAGTGGCCTACAGTTGGCTCTGGGCATCCAAAATGTGGCCCGGGAATGGAGTTCTGGGAAGTCGAAGAGCACGAAGTGGCCTACAGTTGGCTCCGGGCATCCAAAATGTCGCCCAAGAATGGAGATCTGGGAAGTCGAAGAGCACGAAGTGGCTTACAGTTGGTTCCGAGCATCCAAAATGTGGCCCGGGAATAGAATTCTGGGAAGTCGAAGAGCACGAAGTGGCCTAGTTGGCTCTGGGCATCCAAAATGTGGCCCGGGAATGGTGTTCTGGGAAGTCCAAGAGCACGAAGTGGCCTACAGTTGGCTTCGGGGATTCAAAATGTGGCCCGGGAATGGAGTTCTGGGAGGTCGAAGAGCACGAAGTGTGCGACTGTTTGTTTAAAACGAGCCCGGCCCTGAGCCCGGCCCTCGCTGTCCGGACGCCGCCTAGACCTCCCTTCTGAGTCATCAGATGCTTTCTTTTGACACCATTAAAAACCTATCAGTCTTCGTTGTTAGGTAACAAAAGAACTGCTCTGTGGTCGCCGTGCTTGGCAGAAGCGCCCCTTGCACCTGCTGGCTGTGGTCTCCAGAGGCAGGCGGAGCTGTCGGAGGAGCAGCGTGCGGAAACGCTCTGGTGTGAAGGTAGTTTCGGGCGTCGTCGGGATCAGAGAAACGTGTCGCCCGCCGCAGCAGCCTCCATGGGAGTCAAGCATCCACTGCTGGTCGTCTGCGAGGCTGGGAAGCACAACATCTGCTGGGCGTCCTGGAGACACTCGGCCGCGGCGCCTGTCCCAGTGTGGAGGGCCGCGGTGAGTTCTGCTGCTAGAAGGTTGGAGCGCGCGTGTGCCCACGAAGCCCAGTAGGCACACTCAGCCGCGCGCGCTGCTGACCTCGGCCCGAGACCGCCGAGGCCGAGCGGCAGCGAACTCACGCGGAAGAGTCTTTCTGCGTCCGCCGGCGTGGGGGCAAGGTCGAGGAGGCCGCGCGGCGCTTCCTGGAGCGAGCGATCGCGCCCCTTCGCCGAAGGCCGCGGCGAGGAGGGTGGCAGCGCGCGCAGCGCGTGGTTGCACCGGGGCGCAGCGCAGCACAGCAGGAAGGCCCAGGCACACTGAAGGTCGGGCAAGCGGGAGCTCTTGAAGGAATCTGCGTTCCTCGTCTGTCCGCTCTTGCGTCTGCCTGGCTGCGAACGCCGGCGTGCCCAGGGGCGAAAGAGCGTGTTCCATTGCTGCTGGTAGAAAACCAGGGGAGGTCACTACCGGTTCGAACCCCTCCCTCCCCCCCCCCCCTCCCTTCCGGAAAACGGGGGGGTCACTTGCCCCCCCCCCCAGTTCAGCATGAGAAGAGGGAGGGGTCACTACCGGTTCGAACCCCCCGTCTCCCCGCCCCATCGAAAACCGCGGGGGGTCACCACCGGTTCGAACCCCTCATGTCGTCCTCGCCCAAGGCCAATTTAAGGAGCTCAAAGCTTGCACCGCTCAGCGAGCTAGAAGACCCCTTCGGCGCAGAGCGGGCGCACTCAGTCCAGATGCGGCGGTCTAGCTCGACCGGGCGGGCTGGGCGGAAAGCGCGCGCAGCTGGCGGCAGCGCGGCTGTGGGCAGTGGTGGGCGCCGAGCGGGGTCCTGCAGCTCAGCCAGCGCCTCGGCCGTGCCTGGCGCTAGCCCGCGCGACGCCAGCAACTGTCGTGCTTTGCTGGGGGCCGCCTGCCCTGACCAGCGCCACCGCCTTCTCGAGGGTGCGCTGGCGGCTCGCCTCGGCGTCGTCTGCGTGGCGCGCGGCTGGGGCGCCCTGTGCCTGAGCGTTCGGTGCGAGCAGCGCTTCCCAAGAGCCCTCCTCGAATTGCTCCAGTCGCTTTTCGAGTTCTCGCCGCCCTGGGGCCCCGGCACTGGCGGGCCTCTGCAGCAGCATGCACCACATAAGGATCAGCAGCGTCCACGCCCTCAATCTCTGCAGTTCGCCGCCCTCGCTGGAGAGAGCGTCCGCGCGCAAGACCTCCTGGAGCACCATGTGGCAGGCTTGCCAGAGGCGGCCTCGAAGGAACGCTGGCGGCGCCCGGATGCACGCCACCCGGCGGCGGAGTTCGGCTTCCAGGCCGACGCCGTCAAGAAGCGCCCAGGCGGCGTCAGTGAAGGCGGAGCGTCTGGGCGTTGTCGACGCGCCGCGCCGCCGCCTCCGCAGGGCTGGGCCTGCGCTGGCGGCGCGGCGCCGGCTCTGTCGGAGGCGCCCTGGCTGTCGCCGCTCTGCTCGTCGTCGCTGTCGCTGCAGCTGCTGCTGCTGCTGCTGCTGCTGCTGCTGCTGCTGCTGCTGCTGCTGCTGCTGCTGCTGCTGCTGCTGCTGCTGCTTGGCGCGCCCCCGCCTCCACCACCGTCTCTTCCTCCTCTGGCGCCTCGGCCTCTGCCTCCTGTCTCTCCTCTGCCGCCTCTTCCTGTTCTGCTCCCGCTGGCGTCGCCCAGCCTTCGGCCTTCTCCTGCGATCCCTCTGCTGGCGTCGTCCGTCGCTTGGTTGAGGTCTCGGTGGCGCAGCTGGTGGCGGCATATGCGGGGCGGCTGCGGCCCACCTGGCCGGGTCGCGAAGCTCGTCTGTGCGCTGGTCGACTCCCCGCGCCAGCACGACCCCTCCAAAAAGCTAAAGCAAGAGGTCCTGGACGAGGTCGTCGACGCGGCCGGCGCTGTCCGCAAGCGCTCTTACTACCGGCTGTGAGTTGACATGTCCAGGGCGCGCCCCGCTTCCAGCGGCGACCGCGGCATACACCGTCCCTGGGCTGGCCCCTGCCTACTCCAACCCTTGGGAGAAAGTCTCGGCTGGCACGGGGTCCGCTCGCTCTGCAGGGCGTCGACTGTCGGCTGCCACCAATCGCGCGTGAGCGGGCGCGTGCTCCATCGCGCCACTACCTGCTGGTCAAGAAGCCCCGCCGCCGCCAACAACAAAGGAACGTACACGTCTGAGTTGGTTCGTGCTCGCAGCGGGCCCGCTGGGGGGTGCCATCCGGCGAAGCGGCCGGGCTGCTGTTGCTGTGCGCTGGTGGGTGCTTGTTCGGGGCACGCTCCTGCGTCTGCTCCTGGCGCGGGCGGCGGCTGAGGGCCAGCGGCGGCTGACTCAGGAAGCGGCGTGAGGGCGCAACCCTGGCAGAGCCAACCTCCTTGCCATATCGGTGGCTCTCCTGCGGCCCCGGTAGCCCGCGCGACCCACTCGATTGGCCCTGGCTGTCCGCAGGGGCATTGCGGCGGTCTCGCGCCCTGTGGCGGCGGGACGTCGGCCCCCAAGGGCGCGACGTCGCAAGCGACGCATTCCCAGGTGCCGACAAGCCAGCGGGGTCCACGATAGTGCCACCACCGCATGGCTTGCAGGCCTCGTCGTCGCGGCAGGGCGCTGCTCGGCTTTCCTGCTGTAGGCGCCTTGTGGGTCTCTGTTGGCGGGCCCTCCCCCCTTGGGGGCCCCGTCACACCCGCCCTCCGCGGTGCCCGCGTGCTGCCGAGCATGTGACAGGCCCCACATTTGATATTTCATCGGAGCGTTTTTTGCGCGCCGCGGCGTCGCCGCTGGCCGCGGCGTCACCACCGCCTGCTGGTGCCTGCTTGGCCCTCCCCTTAAGGGGTAGAGGATGCCGCCGAGCAGGCCTGCACCAGCGGCCTGCGGATCTCCGCGGGCGCCCGCGCCTCTGGCCGCCTGCCAGTGGCTACGCTTGCCCAGAGGTGGTTGGTTCAGTCGCTTTCCAGAAAGCTCCAGCTCCTCTTCCTCCTCCTCCTCCTCCTCCTCCTCTTCCTCCTCCTCCTCCTCCTCCTCCTCCTCCTCCTCCTCCCCCACAATTACATAATATGAAAATACTCTCTCACTTCCCCTGATGGCGTCCCGAAGATTTCCGACACCTTCCCGCGTATTGTTTTTTTACACAAGATTCCCGGGAAACGGGTTTTCGCTTGTGTTTGTTTTCAAAATGTTGCTCTCGCTGAGGCGCCGGCTTCATTTCTGTTCCCGAATCGTTCCGAATCGTGCTCCCGCTGCAGCGTGGGCCTCATTTTCGGATCGGTGTTTAGCATCCGTCGTTCAGGATGGCGTTCTCGCCCCAGCGCGGGCCTCTTTCTCGCGCGCCCATCCGCCCGCCACCACCGCGCCGCACCACCACCACCACCACCACCACCACCACCACCGCCACCACCACCACCAGCACCACCATCACCACCACCACCACGACCACCACCACCACCACCACCACCACCACAACCACACACGCACGCACGCACGCACGCACGCACGCACGCACGCGCACCACCACCCACTACGCACGCGCGCGCGGAGCCACAAGTCCGCTACGACACGCGTCCGCGGATAGAGAAAATCAGCGCCATGGTAAGGGATGGGAGGGAGGGTAGGACGTCAGATATGACGCGAGCGCACCTAGCTTGTCCTCCTCCTCCTCCTCCTCTTCCTCCTCCTCCTCCTGTTCCTGTTCCTGTTCCTGTTCCTGTTCCTCTTCCTGTCCCTCCTCCTCCTCCTCCTCCTCCTCCTCCTCCTCCTCCTTTTCCTTTTCCTCCTCCTCCTCCTCCTCCGCACCCTCCTCCTCGCCCTCCTCCTCCTCCTGCTCCTCCTCCTCCTCCTTCTCCTGCTTCGCGTCCTCCTCCTCCTCCTCCTCCTCCTTTTCCGCCTCCTCCTTTTTTTTCTCCTCATCCTCTTTTTTCTCCTCTTCCTTTCATCCTTCTTCGGTTTTTTTTTTTCTTTTTTTTACTTTTCCTCCTTTTCTCTCTTGTTTTTTTTTTCTTTGTATTTCTTTCTATTTTTTCTTCTTTTTCTTCTTTTATTCTTTTCTTCCTTTTTTCTCCTTCCTCCTCCTCCCCCTCCTCCCCCTCCGCCTCCCCCTCCTCCTTCTTCCTTCCCCTTCTTCCTGGGTCCTCCCCTGTCTCTCTGCCTTCCTCCTACCTCCTCCTCCCCCTGCTGTGCCTCCTCCTCCTTTCCTCCTCTCTCTCCTCTCCTCCTTCCTCTCCTCCTCTCCCTCCCCTCCTTCTCCTCCTCCTCCTCCTCCTTCCCTCAATTTCCTCAACAAAGCCTGAGACCAGTACCCACTCCTTCCTTTTTTCCTCCTCCTGCTCCTCCTCCCTCCCTCCTCCATTTCCTTCCTCTCCTCCTCCCTTCCCTCCTCTCCTCCTCCTCCCCTCCTCCTCGCCTCCTGCTCCTGTCTCCTCCTCCTCCTCCTCCTCCTCCTCCTCCTCCTCCTCCTCCTCCTCCTCCTCCTCCTCTGATGGCGTTGTTTCTTCCTCTGCCGACCCCAGCGCCTCTTCCTCCTTCTGTGGTGCTGGTGGTGCTGGAGGTGCTGCGGGTCGCAGTCGTGGTGGTGTTGCTGGTCGCTGTCGTGGTACTGCTGGTCGCAATCGTGGTGGTGGTGCTGCTGGTCGCAGTCGTGGTTGTAGTTCTGCTGGTCGCGGTCGTGCGTTCCTGGTCGCAGTCGTGGTGCAGCTGCTGGCCGCAGTCGTGGTAGTGGTGCTGCCGGTGGTGCTGCGGGTCACGGTCGTGGTGCAGTTGCTGGTCGCAGTCGTGGTGCTGCTAGTCGCAGTCGTGGTGGTAGTGCTGCTGGTCGCAGTCGTGGTTGCAGTTCTGCAGGTCGCAGTTGTGGCGCTCCTGGTCCCCGTCGTGCTGGTGGCGCTGCTGGTCGCAGTCGTGGTGCGGCGGCTGCTGGCCGCGCATGGGGGTCTCCCGCACGTAGGCGTCCAGGCTGGGGAGGGCGGCCGTGCCACGGCGGCCGATACCAGCCCCCTGGGCACCGGCCAGGCCAAGCCGAGCTGGCGACTGGCGGCCTGCAGCGGTGGCGTGCTGAAGCCGACCTGGTGGCCGCTCAGGAGCGGGGCGGGCGCTAGTGTCCGGCTCGCCGGCGCAAAGGCGGGGGGCCTGGATACGGAACGGGCTCGGCACTGCCGAGGCCGCCTTGCTGCCCGGCCCCGGCGGCTTGGGATCCCAGCCCTCGTCCCCTCCGCAAGATGGCCGCTTGTATGCATCGTGGCTGGGTGACCCACTCCTCGAATGCGACCCTCTTAATGGATGCGGCTCTCCCGGGGAGCGCTGGCACGGCTCCCTCGTGGGCGAAGGCGTCCGCGTACCCAGCACGGGGGTGCTCGGGCTGGTCGTCCTGGACCGCCAGGGGGCTGCGCCATCAGCGGGCGTGGGCGGGGGAACGGGTGCTTCCCGCTCCCAAAGGGAGCCTTGACCTCGGCGTCGGGGAGAGGCCGGGCCTGCCAGGTACAGCAACGCGTCCGCGATCGCGTCGGCCGCCGCTCGCAGGTCGTCGAAGCGGCACTCGTACTGGAGCTGCTCTGCTGCGTCTATATCCGTTCTCTGCAAGCGCCTCTCCTCCAGGAACTCCTTGGCGAGGGCGGTCAGCCCTGGCAGCCCTGGCAGCCGGCGGCGGGCCCCGTTTGTGATGGGAGCTCGCGGGGCGTCTCGGTCCAGAATGTCGGGCTCCAGCTGGCGATCTCGGAGACTGCTCGGCGGCTCGCGCCGCTCCGCGGGGCGACCCGCCCCGCTGCTGCTGCTCCACGGCGTTCCACCCAGCGTCCTGTCCGCCGATGGCCCTGGCGGGGCTGGCTCGCCGAGGAATAGGTCATCGCAGCCTCCATCCTCGACGGCCTCATCGTCGGCTGGTGCCCCGGCGGTGACGCTCGCCAAGGCATGCTCCAGCCGCGCCAGCCGCCGATGCATCTGAAGGAGTTTGATCCCGGCCAGGCCCATGCATCTGCGGCTACCCCCTGCGGGACCTGATCGGCATTGGTGGGCGCGATGAGCAGCAGGGCGCCCGCGGCGCGGGCCTCCGCTGCCAGGCGGCTGCTGGCGAGCGGGCTCGCCTCACGTGGGACCACGACCCAGTCGAGGGCCGCCATCCGCCAGCTGTCCCAGCCTGGGCGCGCGCGACGGGCGGCGACGGGTGTGGCGCCGAACGCGTAGTAGATCGTTTCGTCGTCCACCGTCGCGACCAGCGTCAGGTAGTTGATGCGCTGCTCCGCTGCGAGGGGGTGGATGTCGCTCAGCTCGGCGGCCGCGGGCCCCAGGCCGCGGCGCCCTGGGGATGGGCTCTGGCTCCGAGTCGCCGGCCACGCGCCGAACCCGCGGTGGGGCTCAGGCGGGGGCTGCGTCGGCGGACCCTGAGGTTGGCCCAGGGCGGCGGCGGCGTTGTCAGCGCAGCAGCGCGCGCCGCTGGCGACGACTTCTCTGAGTCGGGGGCAGCTGAGAGCCTCCGGCGCCTCAGGCGGCCCCCGCGTGCCCGACAGGTCGGCGTCCTCCGCCAGCTGCGGGACCGCGTCTCGTGAAGCTTGGTCCCGACACTTGCCTGGCTCCAATTGGTTCATTCGCCCGTCGTAGTCGTAAAGGATCTGGTCCGCGCAGCACTTGCGCTTCTCGGGCTCCGACTTCCGTCTCCGAGAGGTCTCTACGCGCGGCGATCTCGGGCGGCGGTGGCGGCCCGCGCCAGCAGGAGCCGCAGCGCCAGCTGCAGCAACGTGCGCCCTGGCCCCCAGCGCAACCACAGCTGCGGGCCAGGCACCTGCAGCCGCAGACTCCCCGCAGCCGCCCTGCGGCCCCCAGGAAGCGACAGGCGACGCGCGCTACCAAGCCGAGCTGCTGGCCTCGGCCCATCTCTGTGTCAGCGAGTTGGCCCAGCTCGACCAAGTTGTCACCGGCGATGTGGTTGTAGGTGCCTAGGTGCAGGGCGTAGTCGCTTAAGTCCCAGCACGGCGACTCGCGACATAGGTGCAGCTTCTGCGTCGGGGCGCCCTGCAGGCGCCGGTGCAAGCGCCCAAAAGTGGGCCCCCCGACTGTCTCGTAGTCGTCGACGAATGAGGCCTGATGCCCGTGCCGTTGGCCCTGCTCTTGATCTTCTGCTGACCCTGGCCGCCTGACCCTCCACGACGAAGACAAGGTGCCGCGGATGGCTGGCGGCGCCGCGAGCTCGGATCTCGCTGTACGTCGCGTTGTCCACTGGCCGCGGGGTCCCATGCTCTGGCGGCGGGGGCGGCGGCGGGCCCGGGGCCCGGGCGGCGGCG
Source organism: Prorocentrum cordatum (assembly GCA_963575745.1). Classification (NCBI taxonomy): domain Eukaryota; class Dinophyceae; order Prorocentrales; family Prorocentraceae; genus Prorocentrum; species Prorocentrum cordatum. The sequence goes on along the minus strand of CAUYUJ010016089.1, from coordinate 225,680 downwards.
GCGGCTGCAGCGCATTCCGGCGCAGGCCCGGAGTGGGCCGAAGACGAGTGCGTCGATCGAAATCGAGAGACCCCGACGCCCGCGACCCCCGATCGCGAGACACAGGGACCAGACGATTCGAGCGCACTCTTCGAACGCGCTTGGCGAAGGGGGGGCCCGAGGAGGCCCGCCGTCGGGTTGGCGGCGGCGGCCGCGCGACCCAGGCGGGCCCACGGCGAGGCAGCTGCCCGCCAAGCCTAAGCGGCGGCAGCGGGCGCCAGCGGCGAGGCGGCGGCCTCCCAGCCTGGCCACCACCGGGCGGCAGCGGGGGCCGGGGCGAGGGGGCCTGTGGCGGGCGGTTTCCCCACCTCCTCGAAGCTCTCCTACTCCACGCCGTCCTCCTCGGCATCGTCCTCCCTGTCCTCGATGGTGAGGTCGCCAAGGCTGCCGTCGCGGCGTACCTCGATCCGCAGCGCGGCGGTCGCCGGCCCGTCCTCGTAGTAGTACCCGTAGCTTACGCACTACTGTCGGTGGCTCCTGGGCGGCAGTGTTGCCGCGGGGGGGCGGCGTGGGATTCCAGCGTCTGCTCGACTCTCCGAACGAGTTCAGCAGCTGTCGGTCCCTCAAGGCCCTCTGGCGTGGCCACCAGAGAGACCGCATCGTCGAGCCTCTAGAAGCCCGCTGCGGCTAGATGACCGACGTCATCATGCGCGCAGTCCCTCTCGGTGGTGGCGGTCTCCCAGGCCAAGAGGGGCGCGGCGTCCAGGTCGGGCGCCGCGAGCGCTCTGCGCGCCCGGGGTTCGGCGGCGGCCCGCGCGGCGGGCCGGGGGTAGCCCGCAGCGGCCTGGGGGGCCCGGCGGCGGCAGCAGCGCCGGCGCCCCAGCGCAGCGCGGCGGCCACCGCCGGGACCGCGAGCAGCGCAGCCGGCACCAAGGCGGCCGCGCCTGTGGAACCCGAAGATCCCTCCTGCCTTCGAAGAGAGAGGGAGCTCGGCGCGCTGCCGAGCCAAAATAGGCTTGAGCGAGCCCCTCCCTCTTTCTCTGACCACTCACCCTTTAAGCCCTGCGATCTAAGCTGCCACGCTGGAATGCCAAGAAACGCACTCTCTCTTTGACCACCAGGTGCGTCGGTAGGGCGGGCCGTTTCAAAATGTTGCTCTCGCGCTGGCGCCTCAATTTTTGTCGCCCTCTTCTCTCGCATGCCAAGTGATCGCGCTGCAAGGACTGTCCTCGCACTCCCGCGCACTTCCTGCCCCACATGCACTTCCTGGCGCACCAGGGCTGGACTGCGCGGGGCCGCCCACCTGGGCGACAGCTGCACGCGCGGTCACCTATCGCTGTGGGTCGCCGATCCGAGTGGCCCGTCGCGCGGTTCATCTAATGATGCCCTTGCCTTTTCTCACTTCGCGTTGCTATTTGAGGCGTTCTGTTTTATTCTTTTCGGATCATCGAACCTGGCCCGTCATGAATACCCGTCACAGCATTGTTTGTTTGTCTTCCCTGCCTTCTTTTCTTCTCTCGTCCTCCTCTTTCTCTCTCTCTCTCTCTGTCTCCTCTTGCTCCCCTTATTTCGGCATTGCACTGTTTCAGTGGCTGCGCTGAGTGGGGTCGAGCACGTCTCTCGGCTTCTCCTCCCTCCTTCTGCGCCTCCTTCTGTGGCCAGTGCTTTCTTTTTCTGGCAGGGGCCAGTCTTTAAAGCCGTCGTCGTGTGGGTCAGCCGAAATGTTGAAGGCTGAGCTACCCTCGCTCCCTCCTCGGCCCCCTCTGCTCCGCCTCTCCTTTTTTTCTTAGGGCCCGTGCGCGCACCTCCTCCCCCCACCTCGCCTGGCGCCGTGGCTTTTAGTTGGGGTCAGCATCTCGGAGCAGCACGCGGTGTCGAGCAATCCCGACGCCCTCCATCCGCCCCTCCGTCTCACGCTACGGCGCAGTGTGGCTGCAGTGGTGTGCAGTGCTCGCAGGTGGAGGCAACATGTTGGTGGCTCGTCCGGTGGAGGGGAAAAAAACAAAAAGCAAACAAAAAAATACAGCCTGGCCCGTCATTGGAGCCTCGTGCGGTGATCTGGCGTCCATATTCCATTCCCTGTATCGTTCCCTCTCTCGTTCTGTTTCGTTTCCTCCATCCCCCCATTGTCTCTTTCCTTGCCGCCTTGGCGACTGTCTCGGATTAGCGGTAGGGGCACGTGCCCTCTGCCCGAGCGTTTGTTCTAGAATTCATTACGCAAGCGTGTGAGAGGTGGTTCAACAGTCCATGGCTTTGAGCGCGCACAGCATAGGTAGAGTTCGGAGGGTCCGGCAGTCCCCTCTCTATCTCTCTCCCTCTGTTTTTTTTGTTTCTCTCTCTCTCTCTCTTTTTCTGGCTCTTTCTCTGATTCGTCCCTCCTTCTTGCCTTGTTGTGCCAACGATGTGTGGCCAATCGTCCTTGACATTCGTTGGTGTGTTTTGCGTGCTCATTTCAAACGGCCAACACACTTCGTCGCTTCCTCCTAAAGTGGACAGCTGCTGCTGGGGTTAGTCGCGCTGGGAACATAATGTGAGGAAACACATTGTTCATGATGGGCCCGTTGTTATTGCATCTGATTGCAGATGGGTTGGGTTGGGTCCGTCCCTGCGTATGTTCACCCCGTTCCCTCTCCCTCCTCTCTTTTGCTTGCCCTACTGTAGTTGCGTGTTTCAGGGACGTGTTCTTGCATAAGAACGTCATCAATGCCGTTCCGAAGATAGGGACGAGGGTCGCTTTCAAGCTTGGCATCGACGAGAAAGGCGCGCCCAAAGCCGAAGAGGCCACTGTGGTCACCACTGGCGTCGCTGAGGCTGCACCCCCGTTGTGGGGAAGAAGGGCGAGGAGAAGCAGAAAAAGCCGGGAGAGGAGGAGGAGGAGGAGGAGGACGAGGGGGAGGAGGAGGAGGAGGAGGAGGAGGAGGAGGAGGAGGAGGACGAGGAGGAGGAGGAGGAGGAGGAAGAAAAAGAAGAGGTGGACGAGGTGAATGAGGAGGAGGAGGAGGAGGAGGAGGACGAGGAGGAGGAGGATCAGGCAACGGCTGTTCCTGAGGGGCCAGTGCGACGTACTGGGGGGTTGCGCCAGCACCAAGTCAAAGAGCGCCTAGACTGTTTTCCGCAGCTGAGGGAGGAGAAAGAAGAGGAAGAGGCGGAAAAGGCCTCCATCCGGTTCAAAATGTTGCAGCAGCTACGATAATGGAGGGTGGTGGTGCTCAATATGGCAGCGTTGCGCACATTGGCCTTAGCAGTTTACGGCAGCTACAAGCATAGAGTGGGAGTCGTTTTCAAAATGGTGTTTTCGCTTTGGCTTCGCGCGCCGCCAACTCGCCGCGCGCATTTGTCGTAACCGCTTGCACCGTTCACACAAATGGAGGACGGTTCCTGTTCGATTCGCGGCCCTGTCTTTGAATACATATATATATGTGTGTGTATATATATATATTGAACTACTGGGCCAGATGCGAAGCCATGCGCAACAGTATGGGGAGCGATTCGTTTTCAAAGCGGGGTTCTCACATGAATACCATGCCCATTTGACTCCCATCTTTCCAAAGGGTGCTCCTTGTAGTGAAAACGAAGGTTTGCAGGGACTTATGAGGAGTGGACTTGGACCGGGAGGGCGCATTGCAGCAGAATAGTTTGAGCACCCTGGGTTAATCCTACCTACCCTGTCTCCTTGCCTCATGGATAACTCATCCTGGTCGCGCCCGCAGACGTGTCGGTAGGGTGGGCTGGCTATTTCACGTGAGACTTCTCTCATGTGCATTATCACGAAGCTTGAATTTTGCAATGGCTTCACGGGTGGAGGGCGGGTGGTTTTCAACATGTGGTTTTTGCTCAACAGCTGCGCGGATTCGTTGTACAAGTGCAACAGTTTCACGGATGGGGTGAGTGATCATTTTCAAAGTTGTGTTCATGCTTGTGTGCCGCGCACATTAGTTATAAACATTTGCATCCGTTTGACGGGCGGAAAAGAAGTGGGTCTCAAACTATGGCTCTTGCCTTAGCGCCGCGCACATTCGCTTTGCAAGCTTGCAGCACTGTCAATGACAGACAGATGAGGGGCGTTTTCAAAACGTGGTTCTCGCCACAGAGCCGCGCACAGTCGTCTTAAAAGTTTATATCCGCATATTCGCTGTGATATCCGGCAGCAGTTTCACTGATGGAGCGGGGTGGGTACCGTAACGTGGCGTTCGCTTCAGCGCCGCGCGCATTCGTTTTCAAAGGTTGCAGTTTCATTGATGGAAGGGGCAGTTTCCAGAATGGTGTTCTTGTTTCAGCGCCGCACACATTCGTCTTAAGTGTGTGTGTGTGTGATTGCTTCTCTGATGGGAAAGCGAACCACCTTCAACACGAAGTTTTTCGCTGTGGCGCCTCGCAGATTCGCGTTCAAATGTTGCAGCAGCTTCACCGATGGAGGGCGGTTCCTTTTCCAAATTAGGGTTCCTGCTTCAGCGCTATGGGCACCCGTCCCGAAACACTTCCAAACATTTGTTGTTCTCGAGTTGCTGCTACCGCCTCAACGCAATGCGAATGCGTTGTTATAATGCCGCGTTTTGCCACATGGAGGACGTGTTGTTTCGTTTGTGTGTTCCCATGGAACTCTCGCGTGGTATTCCGTTATATCCCTAAAGGAAGCGAGATTTCAGCGCAAGTAGTGCTGCACGGATCCAGGGAGGCCCGATTTCACAATGGAGTTGTCGTGTGTGGTTTCGTCGAAGTTCGTGGCTACACGTGAGTTGTGCCACATTTACACAGATATGGAAGCGGTCCTTCTTCGACAAGGGGGATCTCGCTGGACACCCGTCGGGACCGTATGATCATAGCTGTTCGCGTCCAGATTCCGTACGGTGGGGGCGTTGGTTAAGTAATGTGCCCAGGAGGTTGCGGATGTTGGGGGCTTTCTCATATGTTGAGGGCGGCAGTGATGCCCATGGTCAATGCACGGTTGGAGTGCCATTGGGTTCCAGACCCTAGGTTCTTTATCCAATGCCCTCACCGTGCGCGCCAGAAATATGCAAGGCAATGTTTGTTCAAAGCGGTGCTTTCGATCCAATGGCAGGCCCAGCAGTGTTGGTCTTTCAGGGGGGGGGGGGGGGGCGCTACTTGTGGTGCGCGCATTAGGAGGGGACTTGGGTCGGGCGAGTGCATTACAACATCGACGATGCATGTTCGGTTTCCTGCGTTGTTTTGCTATGTCCTCCTCCTCCTCCTCCTCCTCCTCCTCATCATCATCATCATCATCATCATCATCATCATCATCATCATCATCATCATCATCATCATCCTCATCCTCATCCTCATCCTCATCCTCATCCTCATCCTCATCATCATCATCATCATGCTGCTCTTTCGACGCTGTGCCTCCTCCTCCTCCTGCTCCTCCTCCTCCTCCTTCTCCTCCTCCTCTTCCTCCTCCTGCTCCTCCTCCTCCTTCTCCTCCTCCTATTCCTCCCTCCTCATCCTCCTCCTCCTCTCCTCCTCCTCCTCCCTCCGTCACTCCTTCCTCCATTCCCTCCCCCCTTCCCTCCTCCCCCCTTTTCTTTGTTTTCCTCCTCCTCCTCCTCCTCCCTTCCCTCCCGCCCTCCCCTCCCTCCCCCGCTCTCCCCTTTCTTCCTCTTCTCTCCCTCGGCCTGAGGTGCCATGCGAAGCCGAGCAGGCGGCCAGGGCTTATCCGTATAGCCACATTCGTCACCCCATTCCTCCCTTCCATCCCACCTCCCCACATAAGCCGAAGCCCACCGCAGGGCGTGGCCAACGGCGGCGCCGAGGGAAATGCGAGCGCCGCCGCGGCGGCCCCGCCGCGGGCTGCGGGCGCCGCGGGGGCGCCGCTGATCAAGAGGGCAGCGTTGATGATATCCCGAGGCGCCTTGGGGCGGGACATGGTTGGGCATTCCAAGGGGGGGGGCGAGTGGATGGAGGTGGGAGGGGTGTGGGATCGAAGTCTGAGGAACAGGACGAGGGTGAGAGGATGGCGATGACAACGACGATGGCGACGAGGTGGAGGAGGAGGAGGAGGAAAAGGAGGAGGAGAAGGAGGAGGAGAAGGAGGAGGAGGGGGAGGAGGAGGAAGAGGAGGAGGGGCGTCGCTGCCGCCACCGACGACGCCGCCGCTGCCCCCGTCGTCCTCCTCGCCGCTCCCGTCGTCCGCCTCGCCGCCGCCGTCGTCGCTGCCGCTGCCGCCATCGCCGTCGCCATCGCCGTCGCCGTCGCGCTTTCCGCCGTCGCCTTCGCCGCGTGCCACCACGCCAGGCGACCAGGTGCTTGTCGCCCGAGAGATGAAGGACGACAAGCTGCTGTGGAGCGATCTGGGCGGCAAGGCCGCCGTGCTACCCGTGGGTATGCGGGGCGCTTCCGAAAAGGATGAGGAATATTAATAATAAGAATAATGATAAGAAGAAGAAGAAGAAGGCGTGGGACATGAAAAGAGGAACATGTGTGTGAAGTCCGATCATATCATCATCATATCCTTACCTACTGTCGACGTCTCGGCTCAGGTGCTGATAATAGGTACAACGCCGCCTGTCCGCGGCGCATGGGAAAAAGGGATCGCAACCCTCCCCCTGACCTTCCTCTACCTACGGGAACTCTAGTAGGTTCGACTCTTCGGTCGTCAGTCTACATACACAGGCTACCAGCCGATAGTTTATTTCCAACAGTTTGTGCAGTTGTCTTTCTTTCTGTCCTCCTTCCTTGTTTATCCCGGAACTTGTTGCCGTCATCTCGGCCACGTTCGCAGGACAGCCTCTGTCTATTTCCTTTGCATGTGCGGTGCCGCTGCGCTTGACCTCGTTTCTTCACCGCTGTTCGGCCATGTGGCGTGGACCAACAGCAGAACTCCGCGTTCGCATAGTGGCAATGGGCTCATGTTTAATGCCCCTGACGTTTCGTCTTATCCGGATAAGGTGTTTCAATTTTCCTCCTGGTGCAACTGCTCCTGCACCGAATCCGTGACACACGCATTTGCCTCAACAGTGCGGAGCCAGGGTTTTTCTCATGGGCCTGGCGGGCTGTGCGAGGAGTGCATGTGATGCAACAAATCGCTCTCCGTTGTGACACCCCGCATCGTCTTCGACTCAGCCACATGGCGCTAGACCCCGCGGGTACCAGTGCCTCTGTGCGTGCTGGGTCGTCGACGGAGCGCTGGCGCCACGGCGCCACGGAGAGGGCAAGAGGACTGGCGATACCGGCCCCCCCCTTGTCAGGCGACATCAGTGCCGACGCGCTCGAGGGAGGGTGCATTCGGAGACCTCATGGACTCCGACTCGCCGCCCGCGCCGGTGCCTTCTCACACGCCTGGGTTCGGACAGTATGCCCCGTTGACATGACGTCTCCCTCGCCAGTGGAAGCGCCGGCGCTTGTCCTCGAAGCCACCGCTGGATTCGCCTCGGCTCCTTCTCCTCCAACTTTCGCTGGTGGAAACACCCGCGGTGGCGGCGCCAGTGAAACGCCTCCCCAGTGCGCTTCCGCGCCACGCCGCCGCTGGAACGCGCGGCGTCTCATGGGCCCCGCCGTGGCTTCCGTCTCAAAACATGTTCCTCGGTCAGGTCCAGTATCAAGTCGACCGCATGGACCCACGCCGAGGTTCCGATTCCATTGCAATTCAGACGCTCCACGACTACCTCCTCGCAGCGGGGGCCCAACTCGTGGGCGTCCGGGGCGCGGGCGCTGCTGTTGTCAGGACACTCACGGATCAACGGCTCCGAGACGACCTAAGTGCGCTTCGTACTCAGGTTTATGTGAGCACTGCCAACCTACACTCCCAAAATACCACGCTCCCGTCCGAGTTGCACGGCAAGCTGCGTAGCGCTGAGATGGACATCGCTCAACGTCTTGACGCTTCGGAGGGACGTGTGTCAACGCTTGAGAACCGAGTCTCCATGGTCGAGCAGCAGTTGCCTGACATGCAGGCTGCGCTGGCTGAGTTGCGCGCTGTGCGGACCCAGACTGATCAGCTGGGCACCCCGACTCCGGTTTACGATTCCGCCACCCTCGAAGCCCGACTGGCCGAGGCTTGGAAGGCGGCGGGCCACGCGCAGCTACTCACCCAGATCCCCCACGAAAGAGACGCTGAAAAGGCACCGGTGGAGGAAGTACTCACCCGTTTGGAACAAGTGCGCGAAGCGCACGACCGACGAATCAAGGACCTAAAGCATCGGCTGGACCAGCGCCCCCAGCGAACCTATGACACCAACGACGAGATACGTGGTTTACGACGGAGTGTAGATCAGATGCAGACTGACATCGTCACAACTGAAGCCATCATGAAGGGCCACGTGAGCGACGCTCAGATCCACATCTCGACCCCGCCTCCACCTCCCACCACCGATTGTGCCCCATCCCTCGCCGATGGAAACAGCCGCTCTGGACAACCGCGACGTCAGTCACCAGGGGCCGCCTCTGCAGCGGCCTCGGCTCAGACGCGCCACGTCTCTCCTGCGCGTGAACCATCGCCAGCGCCTCCGATCCCATCGCAGAACCTTTCGCAGCTCTCTCTCGGTGGTACCACCCCAATCAAGGGATCAGGCACTGCGCATTCCTCAACTGCCACGCATTACTCAGTTACAGGAGTGGCAACATATGGTCAGGGAAAATTGCGACGGTGCCCCTGGGCGCCTTGCCAAGGCATTCGCATTCCTTTTTGTTGCCGAACAACCTGACACTACGTTTGAGGACCTACAAGACAGTGGCGTTTTCGAGAGCATCGATTGCAAAACTGCTGCCAGACTCTCGGCAGTTCTTAAAGAGCTCCGTTGCAGACTGAAGGGCCTCATAGCCCGAGAGTGCAAAGCCGGCCGCATGCTGCAAGGTAGACAGACATACTGGACTATAGTGCAATCGCACGAGGCCACTGACGTCGACGACGCGACGCGCGATTCTGAACGTCTGCAACTTATTTGCATGCGGGGCGACGATCTCTAAGTGCCTATTGTGGACTGGGACAATCTAATCTTGGAATACCGCGAACCACCAGATACAGAAATACTTGAGTCATTGTTCCGGGCTCAGATCCGCAGACTTCCATGGGTGAAGCAGGACATGCGCGACGGCAACCAGATGAAATCGAACGACCCCCATTTCACGCACAATTGGCACCGAGAACGCGCCCTGGTCAACGTCGAGTTGCATTGGCTCGAACGCAACCAGCACAGCCCCAATGACGAAACGACTCGTTACGAGCCAGCCGCCGGCCGTCTGCGCCGCGTCCAGGCGAGGGCGCTGCAAGAACGGAGAACGGTGCAAGCTGCTACGCGCAGGATCTGGCCACCGCTCCGCACCGCGACTTCCGCAAAGAGCATCGACTGCCGGCAGAGACCCCTGCGGAAGTCGACCTTCTACGGGCCGAGGCTCCAAGCCACCGCCCAAAGGAAACAGGCGAACCGAATTTCTGTTGCACCTCCGCGAAACGCGGCTCCTGCCCACGACAAGATAGATGCGCGCGCCCACGCATTGCCAGATGCAGCTTCCACGCGTGCCAAAATTACATTGCAAACATGGCAACAGCTGCCGATTCATCCGCGTCGATCCTGGCGCTCAGACCTCCGAGCGAAGTCCCGGCCGGACACGCAGCCAGGATGGCCGCGACAGGGCGCCCTCTCCAAGACGCGGGGGGGGGGGGGGGAGGAGGGCAACAGACGCCCCCTATGCAGGGGGCGGCAGGGCTCGCGCAGTCCGGGGGGTCGTGCCGGTCACGCCGCGGAACGCCGCCCCCAGGGCACGGGGGGCGGCAGGGCTCGCGCAGTCCTGGGGGGCGCAGATGTTTACCGCGATCCCCGCAACGCCCCCGATCATCCCCGCGGGGCGGCAGCCGCGACCATCGTCGCGGACGTTCCCCATGCCGGGAGCGACGGGGGCGGAAGCCGATCCGCGCCCCGCGGCTACGGCCGATCACCATCGACCCGCAGTCGGAACCGCTCTCTTGCAACAGCGCTTCACAATCGACGACAGGATCGAACGCATGCGACCCGCGAAAGGATGCTTCCTATCACCCATCCACAATCGCGGCACCTACATTTCGACCCAGGCAACATTGGCATCATCACCTACGCGTTTCATCGCCGACTTTACAAGTCAAACGAACCATGTGCCAACCAATGTGACCCCGTTGATGAACCTGATCCGTTGCCTGATTGGTGGTTGGGCGACAGCGCGCAGGCGCTGCGCGACTGTCAGACCGAGGCTCAACGATGGCATGATGGCCTCATGCTGCCTCCCAGACTTCCCGCGGCGCCCGTCGTGCCATCGCATTGCGACGCTGCGTCGGCGGCAACGCCCGCGCCCGAGTCTACATCCATGGCGCGACGCGGCCCACTGCAGCGTCGTCGCGGACGTGGATCTTGGATAGCGGTTCTGCTCATCACATCCAAGACAAGGCCGATCTCACACCGCGAGAAACAGCTGACGCGCACCAAGGGCGCGAGCACATACTCGGAACAGCCTGCGGCGACAGGATCGCCAACGAACGAATTCATCTGCAATTACCGCGCATTGGACTATCCAGTTCAGCCCTCGCGCTGGATGTTTGCCCTTCGGTACTATCTGTGGGGCAACTGGTGCAAGACGACGGCCCCCGACAAATGCGGAGTCCACAATTGGGTTACTTATTGCATGACCCACGCGGTCAACAGTGCAAGGTTACTGTCACGAACCGTACCCCAGGACTCGACACTTATAATCCGGAACGGATTTCGCCGCCTCAGTTGTGCGCCGCGTCGATTACGTCACGACGTTCGCGACGCGCGCTACAGCATGGACCTTATGTTTCGCACCCTTTCCTGTATAGATGTTGCGAGGATGATGCCGTCGCGCCGGTGGGCGCGCCTGCGTCTACGCCTTCAGCGAGCGAAATGACGCATTGTGATCTTGCGCCTGTGGACACAGCCTCATCCACGCCATCTGTGAGCGACCTGACGTCTGGTGATTTAGCGCCGGTGGGCACGCCCGCGTCTATGCCGCCAACTCGCGACGCGACGCTACCTGGCCGACCACGGCCTCCCATCGACCCCTCGCACTGCATCACTCACAGCCCAAAGCATCCTCACTGTGAGATACGTGCATGAATCCTGGTGCACAATGCACCATGCCGACGCCAACGCCGACCCAACCCACCAGCACATCCGATTGAGGAAGACGCTCAGCACGAGGCATTCGTACCCAATCGACTCGGCGAGGCCTTGACTGCCGACCACATTGTCCTTGCTCCAGACGACGCCACCGAGATATATGGTGACAAGTGCGCCTTGGTCGCGCTGGATAAGTTTACAGGCGCCATCATGACATGTCCTGCGAAGCACAGGGACGCCGCAACCACCGAGGCATCCTTCCTCGAGTTCCTTGCCGCTAGCGACGAGGTGAAGCGCATCTGCGCCGACGATTCCGGCGAGCCACTGAAGGCGCGCCGTCTCTTGGGATGGCGGCGCGACGCCATCGCGCCACATCGGCCGCAAACCAACGGAATGGCCGAACGCGCTGTCAAGTCAGTTATTCAGGGCACCCGCGCGGTGCTCCACAAGTCCAGCCTGGGTCATGAATGGTGGAAAGAGGCACTGCAGGCGTGGCGTTGCGGCTGCAACTTTACTACTCGACCATGTCATAGCGTTGCAGCCGCACAGGAAGCTTGCAAAGACTACGCGTCACACGAAGTTCCACTCGGAGAGTCTCTCAGGGGACGCATTGTTCCGTTTGGTGCTCGTATTTTTTGGAAACGTTTGTATCTCGACCTAAAAAAGTCAGCAGCGAAGTTTGATGAGACCGCGCGAGAAGGCCAGTTCATAGGATGACATCTTCACTCTGGCAGTCGCTGGTCCAGTGACTACCTCGCCATCGACGCGGCCACGTACGCCAGACATCATGGTGGAGAGCATTGCCATATTCATCGTGTCAAGAACATCGTGATCCCCGACGGGAGATACGTTTTCCCCGTCAAAGAAGGTCTCCTCCAACACCACAACCCGGAAGCACATGAGTTGATATCTTTTCAGACATCCCGCCCGCTGGGAGAACCGGTCAGAGACGACCCGGCACTTTGATGCCAAGCTGTATGGGACGACCCCGGTACCGTGGAGCTCCCCGAACCAGACCTTCCCGAAGCTTCCGGCCCCGGAGCGCGGCCCCCCGAGCCAGTCCTCCCCGAGGCAACGGAGCCTGCGGCTCTAGCTCACAAGCCCGACTACTGAGAACACCGCGGTGAGGCTATCCTGCGACGCATCCGCGCATCTCGCGCTCAGCTTTTTCGCCCCGCCGACGACGTGATCGGGATCCCAGCCCCAGTCGACACACTCGATGTCATCCGCAACTTCAAGACCGCATCCACTTTTTGAGGGGGAGATATTTGCGCGACGTGTGGGATGGAAATGAAAATGACCACTGTCATCTCAGTGAACCTTGAGCCGGAATTGCCCGCTTCTACAAGCGGCCCGAAATCGCGCGAGACGGCGCGATGAACATCCATGGTCGCCAGACCTGCGTCCGGGCCACATCCGGACCATATCATGTCGCGCCTGACCTCTGGAACACTATGTCCAAGAAAGAGCGACCAGCCGAAAAATAATTCGCCGAAGACGTTCTCCGAGCATGGGAGACACCTAGTCAATCCGCGCTTCGCGTCTGGACTCGAACCGACAAACATGCCCATCGCTTCCGAACCAACAATGGTGACGGCCCCACGTGGAACGCCGTGGAACGACGCGTAATTTACGATCTACACAATAACGCCGCCACCAGAGACGAGAACGTCAAGGGCGTCACCGACAACAGTATTCTTCGCGCCGCCTGCCGACGGTACACGCGACATCAACGCCGTTTTATACTACCGCCCACGGCCGGAAGCCATTCCCGCGAGCGCTGCACGCCCGCCTACGCTGTCGGACAACGGAAGCAGTATTGACGATGCCACGCACATCTGATTATCGCCAGGAACACAGGAGCAAGCTGGACTCGACTCACTGGGAACGGCCCTGTCTCGTCACCAGCATTCTTAGTAAGAAGGAAGTTGCGGCTGAACCACGCGCGCAAGACGCACTTCGCAAATAATAAGAACGATTGGAAAAGGAGCAAACGTGGATGGTCGAAACGGCTATGGAGCGTGACAACGTCATCCGAAACGCACAGCAGGGTACAAGGACTGTTCACGTTGCCAACATCCTAGAACCTTCCCCCGTCAAACACGTTGAATTACCCCCAGAACTTCAGAAGTGCAGTGGCCGCGTCGTGGCCCAGGGCGACAATATGAAAGATGAGAGCGGCCTGGCTGCTGCATTCGCCGACGCCGCATCCAGCGCCTCACACATCGAGGCCTCCAAGCTACGTGACGCCACGGTGGCGGCGAGCAAAGTGATGCGCCCGGAGCCTACGCGCAGGCCTTGCTCTGTGCTGACGGTCGAATCGACCGCGTTGACGCGTGGATTACTTTGCCCAAGTGGCGGCAGCCTGCCTCTTGGGCCAAATCTCAGAACCCCGTTTGTCGGATGCGCCTCGCTCTCTATGGTCACCCATTGGCGGGTGTGTTTTGGGAGCGTCATTGTGTCGCTTGCCTAGAGCCAGTGGGATTCCGACCTATCCCTGGATGGGAATGCGTCTGGAAGCGTGACAAGCTGAACCTCATCATATCTGTATACGTCGACGGCTTCAAGATGGCAGGCTCCAAAACCAACTTAAGATTTGGATGGGGCTTGATACGGCACAGCGGAATTCAGATCGACCCTTCTATACCCCATGCGACCACTACTTGGAATATGGTCCAGATACATGGAAAGTGCCACATAGCGTCTTCGCCAAACGCACGGCCACGATCCGACCCATGTTACCAGAGCATGACACCAAACAAAACACATCTGCATCCAATGTTCGTGGGATTCGACACGACATGCTTGGCTTTACCGACCAGCGCATCACTCGATACTTGGAATGCGTGTCCTAGCCACCTGGCATGCCTGTTTCAAGGAAAAAGAAATCATCGCCTAAGCCTCGCTCAACCCAGCCTAGGTCTGTTGTGACAGTTGACAGACCCGCATCCAGATCTTGTGCGCCGGTCGAAGAAAAAAAACACGAACGACGCCATACGCATCATATATGACGATCTCCCACACGCGGACGCTCCTGGCATCGAGAATACGCCCTTCTCGGAACGGGATAACAATGATGCAGGTGTACTCGGACCCGGCGCAGCGAGTGTCCTGATGGAGGTCTTGTACCTTGCAGTCTTCGCGCACATACTGTCTCCATGGACGGATTGGTGACGGATCGGATCATATCTCCATCGTGCTCTTCACCGATGCCTCATTCGCGGATTGCGTCAACAGCTCCATGTCGACCGCTGGCGTCTTCGTGGCGCTGGTAGGCTCCAGCGCATTCTTCCGGCTCAATGCTGCGTGCAAAAAGCAAACCGTGGTACAGCATTCATCCACGGAGTCCGAGATCGTGGCTCTTGACGCGGCTCTGCGTACGGAAGGTCCACCCCTGCTTTTCTTTTGGGAAGCTGCGGTCCACGACCCAACCCGCGGCGAGGACGCCAGCGTGTCCATGGCCGCCAAGCAGAAGCGACATAAAACGCCTCCACGGAGGGCTCCACCCGCGCGAGCTCCTTCCCGGCTCCAAGACTGCGACGCGAGCTACACCATCATCACCAACACCATCATCCAACATCACGTACGAGGACCTCGCACTACATGCCCCACGTCCTCCCCCCACACCGGCACCACCCCCGATGGTGCACCCTTTTGTGGCCGAGGAAAACCAGGCAGTTATTACGATAGTCCAAAAAGGGCACACGCCTGCACTTCGTCACCTTCATCGTACGCATCGCATCCAAATTGATTGGATTACAGATACATGTCAGCAGGAACAGACACAGCTCAAATATGCAGGCACTAAAGAACAGGTTGCTGACATGATGACTAAACATTTTGAGCCTAAGAAGGCTCGCCTCTGGCACGAGTTATTGGAGCAATCGCTCATTTGCCTTGTGCCCCTCGTGAAGACTGAGAAGACGTCAGAGACCGCCAAGACCGCCAGTGTCGCCGCTGCTGGCCCTAGCGCTGCTCTTCCTGCGCCTTCCATTCGCACGCGTGTGTATGTTGCCAGATGTGCTTATATCCGAAGCCGTTCCGACTCTCAAGCACGCGCGCTCTTTGACCCTCACCCAGGCGATAGGAGCAACCCCGACCGACCTCGGACCATCATGGCCAATCCCCGATTGAGGTGCATGGTATGCAGATCTGAGGTAACACCCCATGCTGGCGCCGATGGCAACATCTGCGTGGGTCCTGCGCTCCTTCCACAAGTGGCGCGCCCTCGCTCACTGGGGGATTCCCCTATGAATTCCCTCCTATCACGAGCGGCGCCCCGATGGAAGGGAACAGTGCACGCTCCGTTGCAGCAAACAGGGCCTCGTCACCACCACCGATCATGCGGTGCATGAGGCTTCTGAGATCTTTGGCGGCAGTCGTAATCCGACCCCATCTTCGCCCACGGCGACGCCGTGGCTTGCCTTCATGTTTGCATGGCTGTCCTTCACAGAGCTCTATTTGAAAGACTCCGCCATCGCGAACACCCTTTAACAGTGCCCCGAGTTCTTGTTCAACAACGTGCCTTCGATCGGCACACGGGGCATCAAGTGTCCCCCGATGGAAACATGCAGCAACATGGGTAGTAGCATGAGGAATATTCTTCGGATGCCATGGGGTAAAATTGGCAATGTCCTCGCTGGGCAATCGCCAGGGAAGACTACAGCAAATGATGAGGCATACTACGCCGACAGTTCCATGCCACTACTCTTGTCACAGCATGGCCTCATGCCGGCCAACTTCTCCGACTTCTCTCCAGACAGCGCGAAGTCGACTTCAAAGCCGCGTACTGCACCGCGCACATCCGACTTGGCCGGCCACATCGGTAAAATCGCCGAGGCACTGCAGAGGACTTGGTGCCGCGTCTTCCACAAGTTGGCAGACGCCCACATATACGAGATGAAAACGTCGCCATGGGTGACTTCACGTGGAGGGTTCGGCGGAGCTGAGTCCCTGCCACTGCCGGCGGCAACGCCCGCAGCTGACGGCGCGCTCTTTCCGACGAAGACGTTGCTCAAAGTTGACCCAAACTGGCAGCCATGGGTGCCCAACATGCCCCATGCCAATGACGTGCCTCCAGGCAAAGACGCTGGCAGTTTGGGATGTGACGACATCCTTTAGAACGATCCGACCGCTCATCCACCGAGATGATCGGCGTTTGCATCTGGTCGTTACCTCAAGGCGACGTTCAGCGACAATGGTTGGGCTCCTCTCCTACATGAGGACTTCGGACTCTCTGTCATTCGTGCTCTTGGGCCAGATGGGCACGCCTTTCAATGGGTAAATTTGCACGGCGAGTCCAGTTACATCATGCAGAGTAACAGCAACCAAGAGCAAATCTATGAAAACACCCTGCCAGGGCACCGACGACCTGAACGATCCACGACAACGCAAACATTTCGCGGATGTATCCAACCCTGCGTTCGTTTCTCCCATGTGCCCTCGGATGCGCGAGTTCCACTGCCAGCGTGGTGTAGCGCTCGAGGACTTCAGTATCTGGATGCGCGATGATAGACTCTCGCGGACCACTCAGGAGGCTGACTACAAGAACTTGCGGCTTGTAAGCGATTGTCCCATCGGATGCCACTTACTTTTGTTGCAAGACGCTGGTGGAGACACCTGCGCGCTTGGCCCCGCCGCCGCGCGACAGAGGCACACTGAAGACATGCGCCATCAACTCGATATCATCACGGCTTCCACGGCCCCCCGCAATGAAGATCAGAATGATATCATCGACATGATACGCCAAGCCAGAGCGCATCTCATGGCCGTTAGCTACGATGGTTATCGTGACAGGAACGAAGACATGTGGAATTATAGGGTGGACAATTATCCTGCGTAGGTCAAACAAAAGCATTACCAGCGAGGTCTCAGCGCTTCTCTGGTGGAGCGCCAATGACAGTGCTTGGGGCGGCAAACGCATGGACCTACGTCCACATCGTGCCCGAGGAGGGTTATCCCCCATTACCACGAACAGCTCGTGCCCACACGCCAAGGCGTGGTCTCGCGCTTGCCTCAACATGTCAAAGTGGACATCTCGCGTTGCATTGATGTGATAATTTACTTCCGCTGCCCCACCGTCCTGGGCCATGGCAACACCCTCACCAACGAGATCACCTCCACCTTTACCGGCAGAGGCATCGCTGTTCTACCCGTCGAACAATGGATTGAAGCGCAGAATCGCCCCCATGCCAACGCTTGGCACGCCACCAAGAAGGAGCGCAATTTGGGCCAGCTAACGTTGCAGTTCATGCATGGTGCTACGGTGCGCAACCGGAGTACAATTCCTATGCCCTTGGCGACCCAAGCATTTCATTTCCGCTATCCCTTGATTAAACCCGTCGCGGACTATCAGGGGCGCAGACAGGCTCTCGAACTGCGCCGCGCTCTTCTCTTGCGCCTGGAGCAATCCACGCAGTATCAACATCGTTATGGCCTCAATTCATTGCAGACACAAGCACTTGGTGACCGTGCGATGGTCTCGTGAATGAATAATACTTCGCGGTCCAGACATTCTGCGGCTAACGCAATTCCCGACCCCCCGCTGGCGGTGACACCCGCGCCGAGTCTGCCTTCTGACGCTCCGGCCCTTTGAGCCCAAGCCCTCGCGAGGCCCTGTGAAGGGGCCCAGAAAGACGGTGCCAGAAGCGACATGCCCAGCGTGCACTCTGGCGGAGCCATCAACCTACGGCAGGGGCTAGGACGGCAAGGCGGTTTCTTCGGCCGCGGAATGGATCTATTTCAATTCATGTCACAATATGCGAGAGACTCAGCGGCCTGATCAACGACTACACCGAACTGTGGAATGCGCGGTCATCGCCCGAGCGTGCATATCTGAAGAAGCAAGCGCCCATGGCATTCCAGATCCGCCGCGCCACGACGCGGCCTGTGCTGCAGCAGTTCGTTGATATGGCACGGCCACTCTCTGGCGCGCGGGCAAGCGCAGGAACGAGCTGTCTCGACGAAGCCACTTACTGCAACAACGCCTACATCAACGAGTTGAAGACTTGGCTTCGGCAGCAGGCCGAGGCAAACGTGGGTGGCCCGCCACCCCCGCCACCAAGCGATGGAAACGACGACCCACTGTTGTCATTGCAGGTTCCACCGCCTCCGCCAAATCACCCTCCCCCACCCGAGGACGCCGCTGCGCCTGCTCCCGCGCAGCCACCCCCTCCGCTGCACCCGTCGCCGCCGACTCTCCCGGCCAAGCCCGAAGATCCACCTGCGCCTCCGCGCAGTGGACGCCAGTGCGCGGGTGGCAACGCCCGCAGGCGCCGCTCTCTCCGGGGCATCTACGGCATCATCCCAGCTCGCAGCGATGGCCGCACACGAATGCTGCGATCGATCCCAATGCGAGTCTGGAAATATACTTGGGAAAAGACCGGGACTTACTGCACACCCAGGGAATGCTGCATACGTAAGAAGACATTTGATCACCATCCTTAGGTACCTGTCCCCTTGCGGAGTCATGCCAATCGCGCCGCGTGCACGATGGATCACTGGTGCATCGAGCGCTTGCAATACGACGACATTGGCATTGCGCATGCCCCGGACTTGCATGGCAGCGGATGATTGGCCGAATGCGAACGGGCCACGTTGTGCCATGTGAAACCACAGCAATTGGGACCACCTCTGCTCACAGGATGGGGGCACGCCCATCATTTCTTCGGCACAACGAAGCAGTTCAGCAAGTCGATTTCCACGAAACTACGCCACGACAACCACGAGCGCAATGGACTAAACCAGTTCCTTGATCGTGGCGTCAACATCTGGCCGAGGTCGCGCGACATGGCACAATTGGGAGTTTGCAGCGCTGCCTCCTCGTTCGACCAGGTGATGAACAACGTATTTGGACAGAACGGCCATGGACCATGCTCACAAACTGTCGCAGCCCACGCGCGACAGGTTCAACAACTTGGACAACCTTGGCAGCCCGACGATGATTACTACATCATCGCGGTCCTACGCTTCATCTATGTGCACATCTAGGACGACAAGGCACGTTTCCAGGTATTTGTTCGGCGCGGCGGTTGCAACGCCCTCGGTCCAGATTTTCCTCGGGGGATTTGTTTGGCCATTCGGGCTGCTGGTGAACAGAGTTGCGCGCGCGTTCAGAGCCAGCCCTGGGGCGTGGGATGGAAACGCTTATCATGGACAGACGTCAAGTACCTGCATCGCGCCACTACCAAGGATGCTTGGGCCAGCACTACTACCGATGGTATCATTCCCAGGCGTGGCGCTGCACGCGTGACTCCGAAGGAAGCTTTCTTCAGTTCTTGTTCCTTTTGCGTTTCGGGGCGCCGAACCCCCGCGCCAGTCTTCGCGGCTACAAGTTCGACCACGAGAGGAAGCAGGTCGACGTCGTCATCGACATGAGCCGCCGCCGCAGCAGGTTGTGAGTTTTGGTTTGGAGAGCAGGGCGCCATCATGTGCCCGTCGACCATCCCACCAGGTACCACTCTCGCCATCCGTCCCGTTGGGGGCCTGGTCCTCTACCCAGAGCGCAGTGCATCTTGGGTGCGCGCGCCGCTGGACAAGCTCCCCGAGCCACGGAGTCAGCGCGAAGTTTGTGGCATCGCGCCGGTGGCAACACCTGCGGCGAAACGCGCGCCGAGATCCATGCCCCCGCCGCCGCCACCAGCTCCCGCGCAGACCCCGTCGGCTCCAATGTCCAGTGCAAGCGGTCCTCTTATTGCCGAGCGCCCACCGCCTCCGATGCCGCCCATAGTCGCGCCGCCCGCGCAGCCAGCCACGCTCGCGGATGCCAGTGCCGACCTCCAGGACGTTCTTCGCCTGGATGCACGTGGCCACCTGCGCTGTGCCCGCGGACACCCCAGCGCCAGTGGAAACACCCGCATCCACGCAGGATGCGACTCCACCAGAGGTGCCACCAACGCGAGTCGTGCAGGAGACCGCCGATGACATTGCGAGTGCCGTCAGATGGTGGAAAATCTTGCAGACTTGCAAGGAGCGATGCTACGAATCGCTGGTCTCGGAGCTCTCCAATGATTGCTGGCGCAGAGGCCCAGGGTACACGAACATCCACAACGGCGACTTCATTCATTGCCGACCTTGGGGCACCTGTCGCTGCAAAGCTCTCAATGCCCCATGGCCGAGAGGGGGCGCCAAGCACGCCGTGAACTTGCAGAAGAAAGTTGTTCGGTCATGTCATTGACCTGGCCCGCGTCGGCAACGACGCTGCGGTTCAAATACCGACCGCTGCGCGGTGAGGGGCCACTTTGGGTCAACAGATGGCACAACGATCACGGAAATAAGTAAGTTGGAGTCAAATTCGCGTATCCACTTCATACTGATCTTCCCGCTGACATGCATACCCATTTTCCACAGCACGACATGGCAGAGCATCTTGGCAACCCCGTCGGAGACGCAGTCGATGATGCGCCGGTGGAAGCACCCGCGACGCGCGACTCTGACCCCGCAGGGGCCGACCACGACGGCGATCAGGTTGTTAAAGCAGACGAGAAGAGGACCATGACACTTTTCCCGATCACTGGTCCACCTGAACTTTTGGCGAACGACCCTGGCTCGACTGACGTGCTTCAGGCAGCCAGGGATGATGGCATTTGCTCCTGGGCATCCCGACCAATACTGAACATTTTGTTACGCGAAGTCTTCCAGCACATCATCGTCACTTACGAGAGTGACAAACATGTGCTCAACATTCAGGTCGACATTACTTTTCGGTTCAACACTGACATGAGGTACTACAACATGGCGCTTGATTTCCGCAGCCCATGGGCCATCCAGCTGCCAGATCTTTGTAGTCATATCCGCGTTCTTCATGCTCTGATTTGGAACCTGGAATACAAGTGCGACGATGTGGACAGTTTCTTTCATTTGCTATCCACCACATATGCGGCCATCTTGACCGCGGCCACAGAACGCTTGAATAAGACACCCATCGTTGACATTCACAGTAATCACCCAGGAATTCTTGCTTTACGCCATGGGAAGTCACGGTGGCATCCGATGAGACATTCCAAGGTTACTTGCGATCCGAATTCCCCATGGGCGACCAGGCGGATGCGGATATTGCCGAAGCACTACGACTCGAAGCTCGCATTCCCGAGGCTGACGCCGATGTTATTTCGCACCCCTCTGAGCTCCCAGGCCCTGCGCCCGACCCGGGAAGCTCTGCTTCTGCCGCTGCCCCCGCGCAGGAACAGATCGCGGAGGCCCCCCGGGCCAATTCCGACGATTGCCTGGAGGACGATGAGAAGGCTGCGAAGGAAGACGTGGTCATCGAGAAGGCCAAGCAGATCATCGCCGAGCATCCTGGCACAGCCTCGGCACGCCAGCGGGAACATATCTGCATGTGATCTTTCCGATCGGATGACTGGCGAAGGATTTGAATCCCTTTCGACCGACCTTGCCACCGATAGCGCTCATTTGATCCCCGATCAGGCTTTTCGCAATTTCGGACGTCTCTTGAGCGCTGGTGGAAACACCCGCGGACGCATTGAGACACTCATCCAGGCTGGAGCAAGTGATATTCAAACGGATAAGAGGGGCTGCGACAAATGCTTCCGTGACCTCCCCTTTAGATACAGCGACCGCGCTTGCAGAATGTGCGCGAACGCTCTCGCCCGCGGCGACATCGGCGAGGATCAGGTCGCATTCGCCGCAGGCGTCAATTGCTGGGTCCATGATAATCTGAACAGTGGCGCTATGGAGCGAGTTTTGCGCGCAGACGTCGCCATCCGATTTACAGGCCAGCGATCCGACGCCGCGAAGCATAGAGACTAGCTTCAACGGCTTGCCGCTAAAGCCGGAAATCGGCACCAGAGGTGGCTTGAGCACGGATTATCGGGTCCCTCTCCCACCAGGAAACAAAACCAGGGCCTCGACAAATTTGTTTTGTATTTTTTTGCCATATTGATTGGTGGGAACAAATGCGGTCGTCGCCGCGCGCTTGCCCTGATTTAGCAATGTCGGTCGACGGACGCACGCGAAGCGCGCGAGTTTCCTTCTCATAATTGTTTCTGCCGTGTGCCGCGTTTTCATGACGCACGTGCCACGCCTTGCCTTTTCAGACTCAATCGCTTGTACTAGTGCGCGGACCGCATGCAGGCCGCAGTCCACGCGCGCTAGCGCGGTGCACCGCAGCGCGCTTCGAAACGATGTTGGGCACAATGACATTTTTTACCGCAACGCCGCGAATTTGTTAGCCACCCCGCGCGGGTGACGCCGAACGCATGCGTGTCCCACCGCATGTGCGCCGCCGGAGCTAATTTTCCGATTTCGATTGTGAATTGTATCGCGGGCGCGTGTCAGGCGCCCTCGACGTGTCATGTAGGCCCGCGCATTGGGCGCCCACGCATCATGTCGGAAACATGTCATCTTACTACTCTCGCGTTCGCCGGGCGACTCGCGGTCCTAACGGGCGCGCGGTAGCATTCTGCGGCGAAGGGGGGGGCGTGGCGGCGCGGCGGGGGAGGGGGAGGAGGGGGGGGGGAGATTGGCAGGAGGAGGAGGAGGAGGAAAATGAGAGGAGGAGGAAGAGAGCGAGGGGACATGGTGGCGGGCATCCCCGACTTCAGCTTGCCTGGTCCAACCCTTCGGGGGGGGCGTCGTTCGGCCGGGGCGAGCGCTGCGTGGAGTTCGCCCCAGGAAGGAAGTTCCCATGGAAATGTGGGGAGGCGTTGCTTTCCGATGCCTGTGGCGAACCCCGCCGCTATGCCGGCGCTGTGGGTCGCAAGCCTTTTGGATGTTGGTGCAGGTTTCGCTTTTTTTGTGTGAGGGGATTTCCAAGGTGCCTTGGGTGCTTTCGTGCAAAACTTGCAAAGCCTCGTGGACGTTCTCGGCGGCGTCATGGGCCTTCAGGTGGCACTCGTGGGAGCCTCGCAGGGGCGTCGAGGAGAAATCTGGGCCCTGCTGCGGACAAGTTGGGGCTGGTGGTTGCAACGATGTTTCACGGTTTTCCCTCATCTTCCAACCCTCTCCCTTTATCACCCTTTCTTCCTCCTCCCTACTACTTCGTCCACCCTCCCCCCTGCCCCATCCCTCCCCTTTTCCTTGGCTTTCCCCCCCCCTGGCCCTCCCTCTCCCTTTTCCACGTCTTCCCCTCCCCCTCCCACCTCGCCCTACTAATTCGCCCCCCCTCCTTCCGGCCCCATCGTTTCTCTTCCCCTTCCCCCTTCCTCGTCGTCGTCCCCCTCCTTCCCCCCTCTTCTCCCTGTTTTCCGTTCCTGCCCCCCCCTGTATAATTTCTTTCTTTCGGCACGCCCAGCGCGTCGTTCCGTGGCCCCAAAGGGGGCCCCACCGGAGGCGCCAGTGGCAGGGTCCACAAGGCGACGCCGCTCCATTTGAGCGCACCCATCAAACGGCTTGCGGCCCCATAGGGATCTCCACCGCAGACCCCAGCGGCAAGGTCCGCCATCTTGACAGCAGGGGGGAACTCTCAGGGCCCCTCTTGGGGCTCTCTTGGGGCCCTCTTGGGGTTATCTTGGGGCCCTTTCGGTGTCTTCAGAGGCGCGTGGAGAGCCCCGGGGCGGCTCCGAGAGGGCCCCGCGAGGGGCCCTGAGCGTCCCCGGCCCCCCCTCAACCACCTTCATTATCCTTCCCCCTCCTTTTTCCCCGTTTCATCCACGCCTTCCGACTCATCCTCCTCTTCGCCGCATTGCCCCTCCCCCCCTCATTCGCGCGCAGCCCCCATTCCACCCTTCCCCGCCAGCCCTCCTGCCAAAGGAACTTGGCTGTCGCTGTCGGCGACACACCAGCGCCTTCGGCGAACCGCCCTGCCACGAAAGCGCTGCGTTGCGCGGCGCGACCTCGTGGATGCACCAGATCGCTTCGACAAACAGCCCAACCAAACTGACCGACAAAATGCCCACCCGGACCGTCGAACAAAATTGCCGCGGGGTCCAGAGGGGGTGCATCCTAATTGTGAAATTACAATGAATCCGCCCCGCAGCGAAAGCCAGGAACGATTTTGTCGCGACACTTTCTTGGGTCGGTCAGATTTGTTTGTCGCGGCCGTCGTTTTTTTTGTCGGCCCACTTTTTTTTGTCGGCCCATTTTGTCGGGCCGATTGCTTGTCGGAGTTATTTTTTTGTCGGGGCGGTTCGGTTTTTTGTCGGCCAATTTTGTCGGGGCGATCGTTTTCTGTCGGCTGGGCGCCGCCCGCAGCGCATAGGCGCAGGGAGGCCGACGGGTCGAATGGCAGCAAGGGCGCGCGCGCGCAACGCAGAAGGACCGCAATAGGGAACGCGAGCCAGGGCAGGGCAAAAACCGCACGGGGCGGATGCGAGAGCGGCGGCAAGAGCAGATGATGACGAAATGAGAAAGACATTTGCTTGTAGAGTACGTGTCCCGACGGATCCACGCACGGCGGGCGCCGAAGTGATCGCGGCATTTTTGGTCTCCAATCTGTAACCTCGATGCCAGCATCACAGACGTACGCATGATGCGTTGTGGGCACAATGGTAGCGAAGTCCGCCCCGCGCGTGACGCAGCGAGCAGGCGACGTAACTTAATTCTTTCGCGCCGAAGAGCGGGAGGCCACGCATGTCAAGAAACTCAAAGAATCCCTCGCGGTCGCCCACGGGGCCTCGCAAAGGCCTATTAGGACCTGGACTGAGATAAGCCTGGCGAAACACCCAACCATATGCAGCTGTGGGTACCAAGTGGGGCCGCGATTGCGTTGGGGGTGCGCCAAGATGGGGCGGCGCCGCCATGTGGACCACGTTACTAGGGCCTCCGGTGTAGCTCCATGCGGGGCCGCGAACCGAGCGACGGGTGCGCCCACATGGGGCGCAGCCGCTATGTAGACCTGCCACTGGGGCCGTCAGTGGAGCTCCATGTGGGGCCACGAACCGTGCGAGGGGTGCGCCCACATGGACGGCGCCGCCATGGGGCCATGCCGCCGGGGCCTTCGGGGGAGCTCCATGTGGGACCACGAAACGCCTGAGGGGTGCGCCCACATGAGGCGGCGCCGCCACGTGGACCCCGAGCCAGCATGGATCCTGGCAGATCGGCGGGCCTGGCGAAAGCATGCAAGGTATCCAGGAATTTCGAGTCCTGTCCGAGCCCATCCATATCCTCCTGCGTGAGTGCATGACCTTCCTCGCAGTCATGGTCGGCCCACGCGGCGCCAAAGTAATTGCCCTGCCTGGCCCACTCGCGCGCCAGAATATTAGCAGGGGCCATTCCACCATACCTGGTGTAGTGGGGGTTCTTCTGTTTCGGGAACCCGTACTGGTCGCAAAAGTTCACGGGGAAGCCTGGGTTTGCAAACACGGCAGCACAATGCGTTGCGTTCTTGCCCGCCGCCACGTTGCCGACGCCGCCCCGCTGTCTCGCGCGAAAGTACGTCTCGCGTGATCGCGTCTCTTTGGATGCACTGCGCGGTTCTCATTATGGATCTGCGTCCCCGAGAATTTCCAGAGGTGCGCCTGGCGACCTGCAGCTTTGCACAACCAGTTGCCACCGCGCCGCGAATTCAGGCGATGCCACCGCCCTCGAACATGCGCGCGCGCACCCGCGAGCCCACGCGTTTGTAGGCTAGCGCGCGCAAGCACGCGCGTCGCGTTTGCTTGTGTACTTTTGCGCTCACCATGCTGTTGTGCGCTGTAGTGTCGCATGGGGCTCGCGCGTGGTTGCGCAACCTTCAATGTGTCATTGAACGCAAGGGCGCCTTTGATGTGGCTGTCGCAATGCCACTTGCTCCAATGTGTTTGTTCGATTATCATTGCTACCGCTGTCATTGGCGCGGCGGTTCCTGATCGCAACGTCGCGATTGGTAGGCAATTCGGTCCGCGCACTTTCGCGCCAAACGCTGATATCGTGATCCCCATCGGGGCATCAGTTTGCAGCAAGGAGCATCGCGCGGGCGCTCGCGTTCTCGCGTTCGGTCAGCCGAGATTCGTCCAACGCTATACCGATCGTTTGGCGTTTAAATGTTTATTTTTTGAATTACGTTTTGTCGTCAAAAGCTTCGCCAGTAGAATGGCACTACTGAGGATTACCTTCGGTTAAAGAATGCCGCGTGGCAGGTGTGACCCAGGCGATGTCGAGCGTCATGCATGCCATTCCTATGCGAACGTTGCCCTGAGCTCCCAGGAGTGCCCCGTTTTTTTGGAGCAGGTGACTCGTCTGAGGATTGAGCGCAACCTTCGCCTTTTCACTTTTGAAGACGCGCAGTTGGCCACGCAGTTGCATGCCCGAAGTGTTGCGAAAAGGACCTGCTGGACGTAAGGCTATGCCACCTGGTGCGATGAGCCGCCCGCGACGGCAAAGGGTTCGTGACCTTTTCCGCCCCCTCTGGGAAGGGGCCAGGTTCGATGGACTGTGCAACGCTCGCGCAGCTCAGAACGGACGCCCAGAAGGGCGATGGGGGGTAAGGATGTCGGTAAAGTGATTACTCTTGTCGCCGACCCACGCCCCAACTTGCCTCTCGCACCTCCTCCACCGCGCCGCGATGGGCCCAGCGTGGGCGCCGCTTCCTTCTCGGGCGCGGCGTCTTCTGGCGGCCCTGCCCCAGGCGATGCTGGCTGGACTGACGGCGCCCCTGCAGCTGCCAGGCCGATTGCGACGTGCGCGAGGAGGTTGGGGACACCGCCGAGGCGGCCGCAGGAGCCACTGTCCACGACCAGCAAGGCCGCGCCGATCCACGTGGAGATGAGCCGCAGTGCCACGCGGAGGCATCGCCCTGCATAGTGGCGCGACCGCCTGGAGCACTACAGGGGCAACGCGTACCGTTATCGGTCATATCATTTGCGCAAGTGGATCTACGCCGACGAGAACGATCGCGAGCGCATTTTTATTGGCCCACACACTACGTGTGCGATCGGCCAGTTCGACAACCATGGTAATCGCATTTGGGATAATTCATATAGCGTGTTCAATAGGTTTCGTTCAGTTGAATATCGTAGATCTGATCTGGTTACGTATTTTCCCTTTCTTTGGCATGCATATTGCATTTCTTTTTGCGCACGTATGACACCATCTCGTTAAGTACGTTGTGGCATTATTCGGCAAAAACGCACGCTGGCAGGTTTCCAGTCATTCATGCGTGATTGTTTTACGACACCAATGGCGCGAACGCACCCGGGCAGGTCGTCTGTCGCCAATCTTCTCAGATCATGCATTCCATTTTCTTTTCATGGGAAGTTGGAACGCAGAGTGCGACATATGCAAAGCATGACTCATATGACTTTTACTCTGATGACTTCACCACATGTTTACCAGGCTGTTGGGAACATCGCACAGTTATGAGGCCTGGCGCGCCTCGCGCAAAACGTCTTACCATTACTTATTTTGAGCACTTGTCGCAATAGCTCTGATCACGTGCAACCTCTTCGATCAGTTGCCGTAGCAACTATGATCTGAATCGCAGTTTGAATTCGGGCCTGGAGAGCCCAGTGAGTGATCCTTCTTTTCGCGTGAAACGATCAGTTGTCGTCGCAATTTTGATCGCAATACTTCTGCCTTTGAGCTACTTGGCGCGCGAAGCTTCGTGCGCCGGCGGAGACGCCCGCGCCCGCGCACTGGGCGCGGCGCTGTTTCACCTCTTCTCATTCTTTCCCTTGGCCCCCCCAGCCTCGTCGCCCGCGGTGGCGGGGAGTCGCCCGGGAGTGCCGAGGCGTTTTGGGGGGCGCGCCCCGGGCCCGCTTGAAGGTGGGTAGACTCCCCCGAGTACCCTGCGCGACGTGGTTGGCCCCCTTTCTCTCCATCCTAGCCGAGACGGCCTCGTTTGGAGGTTGCGGCGGACTTGGTGGCGTCTTGCGTGGACCTCGCCCCTCTGTTCCCGATCCTCGCCTTCGTCTCCCGCGGGCCCGACGCCCGCGTGGAGCGGGCGGGGTTCGGGGCGGGGTGCGTGTGTGAAATCCGCCCATGCCACCATTGTATATTGCATCCTCATCTACTGCCGACGTCTCGGCTCAGGTATTGGCAAACGGTACAGCGCCGCCTGTCCGCGGCGCATGGGGCGAGGGATCGCGACCCTCTCTCTTGCCTTCCTCCGCCTATGGAAAATATAGTAGGTTCGACTCTTCGGTCGTCATTCTACACGTACAGAACGCGAGGAGGATGAACAGGATGAGAAGGAAGAGGAGGGGGGGGAAGAGGAGGAGGAGGAGGAGGAGAAAGCAGCACGGCTGGAATGGTCACATCTTCGCCGGCTTCTCAAGTCCTAGCACCTGTAGCTGTCGCGCGCCACGCGCGGTCGTGTTGCGGCGAGACGGGGTCTGTGAAACAGCTGGTCGGGGCAATGCTTGAGCGCCCTTTATTGACCGCGAGTCGTCAGTAGTCAGCGCGGTTCAGGACATCCCCGCAAGGCGCGGAACGCCAACCCGATACCGACAATATTTGCATCGACGCGCTGTCATCGTCCAGCTTTGTTGTCTTGATTGGACTGGGCTGAAACACCTAACCTCAACGACGGTGCAGTTGGGCCGCCTCGCACTGATTGACATGCGCTCGCTGCGGCAACGGAGCGCGGACCGCGGGCGGAGGTGACAGGGCGACGGGCGGAGCTGCCGCTTGACGCGGCAGCGCAGGATGCAACGCCAGCCCAGGTGCATCGCGCCCGTTGCGAGGCACTTGCGCGGAACGCCGTCTTCAAGAGAAACGACGCGCGGACCGCGGCGGGCGGCTTGTTCCATCCCTCGGGCTGGCCGAGGAGAGGCGTTGAGGCTGGCTGCTGGCTTGTGGAGACCTGCCTGGGATTCAGGCAAGGCGGTGCCCGCGTCGATGTCCTCGAGCTCCAAACCCCCCTGGCCGCTGTCACTTGGCGGACGAGGGTCCGCTCCGACTCCGGGGCGAGATTTGCTCACTTTTGCGAGTCCCAGGGGTCAATAGCAGTGGCTTGCAAGGACAGGTCGCAGCTCCGCAAGCTTCATTCGATCCTCGCGCGCCCCAGCGCGCTCCTGCTGGCCACGTCCAGTTACCCATTCCGGGCGCATGTGGGGTCGGAGCTCAGTCCTGCCGACGCCCCGAGCAGACGGCGGCGCCCCCCCCCCCCCCCTATATTTTTCATCCCCGTTCAACATGATATGTTTTGTGGAGAAGGGCGCGGAGGCCGAACTTTCTAATCCACCGGGAAAGTTGCGAATCGGAAGTTGCTATCATCTCATGTTGATTAGCAACGGCATCAAAAACGTTGAGCATGGCCATGGTGGTCTCACCATATCATCTTTCGCAATCACGAGCGCGTGGCAGGGCCGTGGGGTTCTCACCAGCTCAGTTTGCCCAAGTCACGAACTTGCGGCAGGGCCATGGGATTCTCCCTTTCTCAGCCGCTCCCGAGTCAGATCTCTCGAGTCAGTCTTGTGCCGAGCGCCCAGGATCACCATCGTCATGATCATCGTCATCATCATCATAATTTTACCTTCCCTGGGAAAATCGTTGACTATCCCCAGCGGCGGGACGCGGCAGCAGAGAATGAGGGGACGAAGTGAAGCAGGCACCCTGAGATCGCCCCAGCTCCAGCCGCGCACTGTCCAGCGGTGTCTGGAGGCCACCCATGCACTTTTCCAGTGGCTCCAGCGCCTTGGCGAACCCGACCCTGGGGGGGTGCCTTGAGGGCTGGTCTTAGGTTGGAGAGACCTTGTCGGGGCGGCAGCACGTTGTGCCAAGTCTGCGCAGGGCCAAATTATGCACGAATGCTTTCCGGCACTCGGTCGAAAACCGAAATCTCTCCAGGGCGGGCCTCTGCCCGAGCAGGCCTTGGCCATGCCGGACATTGCCCTGTCTGAGGGAGACGAGGCAGTGGCTGCGGGTGTGTTGGCGTGCTTCAACGGGTCGCTGCGCCCCATCGAAGACATGCTGACTGCCGGCCAATGCGCTTTTGACTTGAGGCGTGGCGTCGCGCGCCTCGATCTCGGATATACCAGAGGAGGTGAAAGGTCTGGTACGACCGAGCACTTCATCATTGACGAGCTCGAGGAAGTAATGCTCCGTGCCAAGTTACTGCAAGACCGCCCTGCTGGCACCTGGCTTTTCTCCCGCGGAGCGGGCGGCTTCCGTCGCGCCTTCAGGGGATTGGTTACCCTCATCGGCGCCATCCCTGACAGGCGCAAGCCGTGCCTCCTGCGCCGGGGTGGCGCCATTCACCGATTAAAAAAACTTGGGCGGTCTGTCCCAGACATGTATTCGAGGCCGCTGGAGGCGCCGGCACGTGGCCCGCGCGTGCATCCGGGGTGGCGCGGCTATGGTGGGACGCCATGGCCTCGGCTAGTTGGTCCTAAAAGTATGTCCTCGCTGCGCCGTCGTCCCCGGGCCCTCGCCCTTGGGCGCCCGCTAGCTCCGCGAATTCGGCGCGCGCGGGGGCCCCGCGCGCGCCTGCGATGCATGGCGCGCCTGAGCGGTCGCGGCGGGTTTGCTCGGCCCCAGGCTGCGACTCCGCTCTCTACGCCCACGGGGGCGCCCCCGACTCCGCGTCGGAGGAGGAGAGCGAGGGCTGCGATCTGCCGTCGCGCTGCGCGCCTCGCGCTGGGAGGCCCGCCGCGGCGCCGCCGAGGCGCCGCCCGCCGCGCGGCCCGGCAGAACGCTCGCGCGGCGGGCCTTCGCGGGGGCGAGGAGGGGAGGAGGGGGCAGCAGTAGTTCTTCATTCGTGAATATTTGCGCGGCAACCTGCCTCCCGCTCCTGCCCCTGTAGTCTTTTGGGCCGCCGACCCCGCCCAGTAGCGACGCGCTCCGGAAGTTCGACCTGCTCGCGCCGGCGCTCTCACCCCGCTGAGGGGGGGGGGCGCGCGCCCGAGCTGTCGCGGTGGACTGGCTCGACTCCAGGCTGCGACTCTGCTCTCTGCGCCCGAGGAAGTGCCCCCGACTCCGCGTCGGGGGAGGGCGAGGGCCGCGGCCTGCCGTCGCGTTGCGCGCCTCGCATTGAGAGGCCCGCCGCGGCGCCGCCAAGGTGCCGCCTGCCGCGCGGCCCGGCAAACAGAGCGCGCGGGGGGCCTTCGCAGGGGCGAGGAGAGGAGGAGGGAGGAACACTAAACATGGTTTAACTTGTCTCCGTGGCCTCATGGCTCCTTAGGGCCACGGAAAATTAAATGAAACAATACTAATCCAACATCTTCTTCTAGTCCGTCGGTTCGAATGGCGGGGCGGTCGCCCCGCCGCGGTGGGCATTCGTAGATCGGGGGGTCCATCGGTCAGCGCAGCGCGGGCTGGATCGGTTCCCGCTCGGTCTGGTCGGCCGCCCTGCTAACCGCACGCGCGGCGGCGGTGCGGCGGGGGGCTTCCGTCGCCACCCCGCCCCGCGCCGCGCCTGAGACTGGGGGCGTCGGGGGGGCGGGGTGGGGCTGGATGCCGGGCCTCGGCCGGGGCTTCGCGGCGGGCTTGTCCGCGGGGCCGAAGGCGGTGGCGCCCGCGAAGCTCGCCAGAGCAGCCGCGCCCGCTGGGCCGAAGCCGCCCGCGAAGGCGGCGATGGGCGGCATGGGCGAGACTGGCGCGGGCGTGCCTTGGAAGCCGCCGCCGAGCGCCGCGGGGCGAGGGCGCGGTCGCGGCCCCCCGCCGAAGGCGGCGGCGCTTGGCGCCTCCCCCGCGCTGCCCAAGATGCTGGAGATGATGCCGCCCGGAGCTGGTGCGACGGCGGGCCTGCTGGCCGCCGGCGCGGGGGGGGCCCCACGCGTCGCGGGCGTCCTTCCTGGCCTGCCGCCTGGAGTGGCAGCAGGGCTCAGCCCAGTGATGGCGGGCGCCTGCGGCTGCCTCCTCGGCCTCGCCGCGCGTGGCCCAATCGGGCCCGCGGCGGGAGCTAGCGCTGCGCATGGCCAGCGTCGGCCGCGCGCAGAGGGAGGGGGGCAGGGGGGGGGCTTCTTAGAAGTGTCCTCGCTTCTTAGAAGGCGCGGGCGCTGTGTGTGTGTGCGTGTGTGGATGTAGGGCCGGCGCCTTCTAAGTCAGCTTCCTTTTATGCCCCCCCTGCCCCCCCTGCGCGCGCCGTCGACTGTGGGCGCGCGGCCCCGCTGGCCCTGACTTGATCCCCGTCTTGGGGATCTATCCAGGCCGCCTCCTGGAGATCGCGCTGCTCGACGCCGCGGGCTCGCGAGCGGGGGCGGGGGCCCTCCTTGCCCTCGGGCGCCGGCGGCGCGCGCGCGGAGGCGCATCTCCGGAGCTCCGCAGGCGCGCGCGACGCGCCCATGACAGGCTTGTTCGGGGCAGGCCGCGGCGTGATCCGCCTGTGCGCGACGCCTCGACTGGGCGCGCGCAGATGGGCGGCTGGCCGGGGCGGCCCACGGCGCGCGCGGGCGCGCCCATTGCGCGGGCAGCGCCTGGGCCAGGACGCTGCGGGCCCCGGTGCAGCAGCGGCTGGAGGCGCTGCGCCTGCCCCCCCCCGCCGCTGCCGCCGGGGCCCCGGGCCCGGCTGCTGCGGCGGGAGGCGGCGGCGGAGGCGCGGCGGGCGCAGCCGCGGACGGCGCGGGTGCGGCAGCGGCGCCGGCAGGCAGCAGCGGCGACGGCGTGGACGCCGAGCAGCTGCGCGAGAAGCTGGACAGGGTCCAGAAGGAGCTCAGTCGCAAGCGCTCGATCAGCACCGAGCCGGCAGAGCGCGCAGCGAGCCGCGAATAAAATACGTAGCACCCCGCAATTGCGGATAAGAGTGAGGGGGTGGGCGCGGGCGACGCGGGCGTCGTCGAGCCGGCGGACCTCGTGGCCCCTACCTTCCCTGTCGATGGCGCTCTCCTCCTCCTCCTCCTCCTCCTCCTCCTCCTCGTCCTCGTCCTCGTCCTCATCGCCATCGTCATCCTCCTCCTTCACCTCGTCGTCCTCCTCCTCCTCTTCTTCCTCGTCCTCCCTCTCCCCCCTCGTCCTTCCATCATCATCCTCCCATTGTCGTCCCCCCCCCATCATCGGCCTCCATCATCGTCCTCCCACTGTCGTCCATCATCATCATCATCGTCCCCCTCGTCCCCCTCCTCCCCCTCCTCCCCCTCCTCGTCCTCCTCCTCCCCCTCCTCGTCCTCCTCCTCCCCCTCCTCCCCCTCCTTGTCATCCTGCTCCTTCTCTTCATCTTTTTCCACATTCTCCTTACATCCTCTCTTCTTCCGCGTTCTCCTCGTCCCCTGTTTTTTCCTCGTGCCTCCCCCTCCTTTTCCCAAGATAAGGGCAACGCAATCCTTTTTTCCCCACTGTGTGCTCCCCGACTTCTCTGATCAAGGCAACTGGCCAGGGCAAAGTTGCTGGACGGGCTGGTAAGGATGCGCGGGGCTTGAAGAGGTCGTTGCGGGTTCAGACGGCATGCAAAAATCCGCCGCCGCGCTTGTGCGGCACTGGTTTGTTCAGTGCACGTGGTTTGGGTCGCGGGTGGGTCGCGGGCTCTCTCCACCTCCACCTGGAAGGAATGCAAAAGCAACCCGCCGCAGGCGCCAAAAAAATTGGTTTGCACACTGAACGCGGTTTGGGCCGCGGGTGGGCCGCGGGTTCTCCACCGGGAACAAATGCAAAAGATGCCCGCCGCAGGCGCCGAATAATTTGGTTTGTGCCTTGAACGTGGTCGCGGGTGGGCCGCGGGCTCTCCACCTGAAATGAATGCAAAAGATGCCTGCCGCAGGCGCCGAAAAATGCGGTTTGTACCTTGAACGTGGTTTGGGTCGCGGGTTGGTCGCGAGTTGGTCGCGGGGTGGGTCGCGGGTTCTCCACCTGGAAGGAATGCAAGAAAAAAGCCCGCCGCAGGCGCCGAAAATGGCGGTTTGTACCTTGAACGTGGTTTGGGTTGGGTCGCGGTGGGTCGCGGGTGGGTCGGGGTGGGTCGCGGGTGTGCGGTTCGCGGTGGGTCGCGGGTGGGTCGCGGGGTGGTCGCGGGGGTCGCGGGTCGCCGCGGGTGGGTCGCGGCGCGGGGTTGGTCGCGGGGTCGCGAGTGGGTCGCGGTCGGGTCGCGGGTGGGTCGCGGGTGGGTCGCGGGTGGGTCGCGGGGTGGGTCGCGGGTCGCGGGTGGGTCGCGGGTGGGTCGCGGGTGGGTCGCGGGTGGGTCGCGAGTGGGTCGCGGGGCGGGTTGCGGGTGGGGCGACGACAACAAACACAACAAACAACAACAAACAACAACAACAACAACAACAACAACAACAACAACAACAACAACAACAACAACAACAATTACTAGCACGTGGGGACACTCCGTTCTCACCAGTGCCAGGGTTTTCATAGGAGGCGGGCAATACCCCCACTTTGTGGGGGGGCCGGTTCAAGCTCTACCAAATTTCCAAACGACTCTTCGCCACCACCCACACCCAGCTTCCCGCCCTATGACGTTCGGACACTTCACTTCGTGGCATGCGGACGACCGTGGCTACTATTCAGGGCCCCGCGGCCGACGACGACGGCGTGCGCGCGCGAAGAAAAAACGAATGTGTCCCGCATGGTATTATTTGACAGGGATGATGGCCCTGGCAGGTGCGCAACCGTTGTTGCAGAAGTTCGAAAAAGTTGCTCGCAAAAGCCCGTTTGACAGAAATGATTAAAAAGTGTTGGGTTTCCTACGAATCCGCAAGAGCGCGCGGGATGAAATTTTGACATTTTTTTGAAAAACCATTGGTTTTTTGATGTTGTTTATGTTAAAATCGCTACGAAAACTAAGGTTTTGGAAGGATTTCGTCTTGCGCGCGCGAATGTCCACTTTACCTTATTTTTTGCAAGGGATTCTTGAAGTTTGGTTATGTTAGAACAAGAAATGTCCACTTTAGCTTATTTTTTGCAAGGGAAAACCGATCGTAACAACACAACCGGATCCGGACCAACCCGTTTTGCCTGAGACTTCCTCACGAAAATGATGAAAATGAGGCTGCGGCCTAGGCGCGGCGGGGGGGTCGTGCACCAGGGGCCCCAACAATAATTATTCTTTAGAAGTAATAATGTTCAACAACAACAACAACAAACAACAACAACAACAACAACAACAACAACAACAACAACAGCAACAACAACAACAAACAAACACCAACACCAACAACAACAACAACAACAACAACAACAACAACAACAACAACAACAACAATCATTTTACCCGAACGCTCAGTGTTCTCACCAGTGCCAGGGTTTTCATGCGACGCGAGGCAATACCCCCACTTCGTGGGGGGGCAGTTCAAGCTCTACCAAATATCCAAACGACTCTTCGCGACCACCCAAACCCAGCTTCCCGCCCTATGACGTTGGGACACTTCACTTCGTGGCGTGCGGACGACCGTGGCTACTACACTGGCGTGGGGTACACACCCACAGAACTTGGTCACTTATTCGGGGCGCGCGTGTGCCCAGCATCCTGCAATTGTGACATACAATACATGACACAGACAGACAGAGAGAGAGACAGAGAGCAGACAGAGAGAGAGACAGAGAGAGCGGAGTTGGTCACATTTTTGGGGCAAGTTCCTGAGATCGTCTTGTTTTTTGTTGGTCTTGCGCGCGCGAATGTCCACTTTACTTTTTTTTGCAAGGGAGTATTGAAATTTGATTATGTTAGAACAAGAAAAAGTAGCTCGCGCGAGCTCATGTAACATAAATGTTGAAAAACCATTGGTTTTGTGGGAGTCGGACAGCGCGCGCGGGATGAAATTTGGACATTTTTTTTTGAAAAACCATTGGGTTTTTGATGTTTTTATGTTGAAATCGTTACGAAACCTAAGGTTCTGGAAGGATTTCGTCTTGCGCGCGCGAATGTCCACTTTACCTTATTTTTTGCAAGGGATTATTGAAATTTGATTATGTTAGAACAAGAAAAAGTAGCTCGCGCGAGCTCATGTAACATAAATGTTGAAAAACCATTGGTTTTGTGGGATTCGGACAGCGCGCGCGGAAGGACATTTTGACAATTTTTTCTTAAAAAACCATTGGGTTTTTGATGTTTTTATGTTAAAATCGTTACGAAACCTAAGGTTTTGGAAGGATTTCGTCTTGCGCGCACGAATGTCCACTTTACCTTATTTTTTGCAAGGGATTCTTGCAATTTGATCAAGTAAGAACAAGAATTTTCATTTTATAGTGTTTTTTGCAAGGGAAAACGAGCGTCAACAAAAAACCGGATCCGGACACAATCCACTTTTCTGAAGCTTTCGCGAAAAAATGATGAAAATGTAGCTGCGGCCTAGGTTTTGGAGGGGGGTCGTGCACCAGGGGGCCCAACAATAATTATTCTTTAGAAGTAATAATATTCAACATCAACAAACAACAAACAACAAACAACAAACAACAAACAACAAACAACAAACAACACACAAGTAACAACAACAGCGAGAACCCGCACCGCGGAATCCCATTTCAGCCACGCACCCAGGGACAGTGAATGACCGTTCGGCCCCCTCACTCTGATAAGAAGAGGCATAACGGGGACTCAAGCAGCTAGTCGGCTTTTCGGGGCGTCGCTCCCGCAGGTTCAAATCGCCAGGTCCAGCGGCTAAGCCGCGCCGAGCCAGGGGCTTTGCTTGCTTCGGGGCCAGGGCAGACCAAGCTGCCGCTGGCGCAGCGCGGAGGGGCGGTTGACGACGACTTGGATGAGATGGCCTCCAACGTGATGCAGAACATCGCGTCCGCGTGGTACGGCCGTCACCCGCCGTCGTCCACGGGCGCTCGCAACGCGCGCGGGATGCGCATTAGGGGGGAGTGCCTCGACGCGCTGCTGGCTGTAAGCCCCCCGAATTTGGGAATGTGCTGACGCAGCGGCTTCAAGGCCATCGAGCAGGCCGCGAAGGGCGGGAACTGGCAGATGGCGCAGCATTTGGAGTTCAGCACCAACGTGAACGCCAGCCTGGCCGGCCCCGCCCAGGTGAGGGACGCCGCGGATGCGTTCTCGGCCGACGCCAAGATGGCTCAGCACCTGGCGGCGACCAAGGCGAACAAGGCGCCCCCCTAGGGGTCTGGCCGAGGGGGGGATCCCGAGCTGGCGCAGTCCTCCTCTCAACGGTCACGCAGCGGGGCGCCGCTGCCCCACGCGCCACGGCCTGCGACCGAACCCCAGGTCCCGGGGTGGCAGAGCCGGCGGGGTCGCCAGCCAGTCGGCCCAGGAGAAACTTGTCGAGCACCGAGCAGCAGCGACCACAGCGGCTGCCAAGGTGGCCGAGCAGGTCGAGGGCACGGCGACGCCGACGGGCGTGCCGCCGAGGTCACGACTGCCGCGGCGCAAGCCAGGCGACCCACCCTCTGCAGCTGCCCTGAGGGCGAAGACGATCGGCGGTCGAGACCGAGGCTTGGCGAGACGCGCCCAGTTCTGGTCGGACGAGAAAGGGGACAGGCCGCCGCAAGCTCGCCAGGCTGTCCTCGTGCCCGCGAAAGGTCGCGGCAGCGGCGGCCAGGCGCGCGACCCCCGCAAGTTCGCCCGGGGCCGAGGCGAGGGCAAGTCGAAGGGCAAGAACAAGGCCAATAAACCCCATGGCAGGAGGCAAGGGGTGGCTTGACTGAGCCCCCAGGTGGTAGCGGCTAATCCGCTGCCCCGCGTTCCCCCCCAGCACAGCCGGATTTCGCAGGCTAGCTGGGAAGCCGAAGTGGGCGACGCCCTGGGCATCGATTTTGATGACTGGGCGTCTGAGGCGAGGACCGAGGGCGAAAAATATCAACATGTTTTTTCAGCGTGAGGGCGGCGCTGCCACGACCCTCCATGAACTGGGGAAGAAGCTGGGCGTCCGCTTGAGCCTACCAGCAACGAAGTCTTGCAGGAGAACAGACACTCCGAGAGATGCTTCGAGAGAGCGAGAGAAAGAGAGAGAGAGAGAGGCCCTACACCACCTTCCGCGCGGCGGAGGAGGGATCTCCTCCACATGCCCCGCGGCGATGTGCGGCAAGTACGAGAACTCCGTCGGCGTGGCGAAGCAGCTGGTGCGTACACGGATGCGCGGCCAGAAGTTAGCGAATGGCTCTGCATATTGACTGCTGGGTTCAGCTTCCACTACGGGCACTGCGGGCGCCATCATCATCGTCCGATCACCAACGTCAATATATCTGATCATCCTGATAGTCTTCACCGTCCTCATTGCTTCGCGTCCTAGCCACCCCTTCTCACACCTCCGCTCGAGCTCTCACCTTTGGATTATCACATCCCTCCAATGTGTTTCCGCCCCCTAAAGACTCAGGAGGGGAAAAAACACACAGACACAATTATTCCCAGAAAATATGGGAGAATATGGGAATTGGGCGGGAAGACAATCACCCAGAAAATATGGGAAATATGGGGATATCTTTATTTGTGTGTATTTATTTGTGTGTCCCAGGGCCCCTTCAAAGACGAAGATGAGGATGAGGCAGGCGGTAGGAGGAAAAGAGAGGGACGGAGGAAAGAGGATGAGGAGGAGGAGGAGGAGGAGCAGGAGGATGGGGCAGGATACCGGGATGGCTG
Organism: Prorocentrum cordatum; assembly: GCA_963575745.1. Classification (NCBI taxonomy): domain Eukaryota; class Dinophyceae; order Prorocentrales; family Prorocentraceae; genus Prorocentrum; species Prorocentrum cordatum. The sequence goes on along the minus strand of CAUYUJ010016089.1, from coordinate 187,367 downwards.
TCGAGATGGGACGTGAACGAGACGGGGACAAGGACAGCGACAACGACGACGACGACGCCGGCGACGATAAACGCCGTGCAGCTCTTGGGGGCGTGGGCGCGTTAGCCGCACGTGCGAGGTCGAGGAGGGCGAGTCGTTGCTGGAGTGTGCGCTCCGCGAGATGGCCGAGGCCCCCTGGGCGCGGGAGGCTTGAGAGTAATACTGATGGACGTGGAGGGTGTCAAGGCATTCCTTCTCCTCCTCCTCCTCCTCCTCCTCCTCCTCTCCCTACCCCTCCTCTTCCTCCTCCTCCTCCTTCTTCTCCTCCTCCTCCTCCTCCTTCTCCTCCTCCGCCTCCTCCTCCTCCTCCTCCTCCTCCTCCTCTCCTACCCCTCCTCTTCCTCTCCTCCTCCTCCCTCCCCCCCTCCTCTTCTTCCTCCTCCTCCTCCTCCTCCTCCTCCTCCTCCTCCTCGTCCTCCTCCTCGTCCTCCTCCTCGTCCTCCTCCTCTTCGCAGTTGCAGATGCACACCCATGTCCTAGCTCTGACGAAGCACGAGAAACGACAAACAATCTGGGAGGGGATTTCAAACAGGTGCCTAAAAGAAGAAGGACCACCGAGAGGAGGGATGGAAGAGGGGAGCAAGGAGATAGTCGCCCCCGAAAGCCCCAGCGCCCTGTGGCGGTTTGCCCGAGGCACTCCTGCCATGGGCTGACCTTGAAGCACGCCGTCCGTGCTCCAACTGAGCTGGATGCGGCAACAATGATACCGATCCCCCTGCTCCCTCCCCTTTTCTCTCCCACGAGAGAAGTAGGGCTGTTGTCCCGCCTCACGCGGGGGGCCCTGCGTCGGCGGCGGGTTGGAGCAGCGCCTCCTCTTGCAAGCCTCCTATAGGGAAGGGGTGCTGATAAAGACCTGCAACAGCAGTAGCCAGACAACACAACAGACCCCTGGACATACGCACACAACACACACAGCTGTAGCCATGTTGGCTCAAGGCATTGAACCGCCCGACGACCGCGAGTCCGTTCTCGGGCGACTGAGCGCGAGGGTTTTCGCGCTTTGAGGCCAACTCTGACTTTGCACAAGTGCTGCCTCGTGACCTGCGTGGCCGCTTTCTGTCTTTGGCAGGTTTCAGAGTGTGCGACGCTCAAACTCGGATTCGAGGCGGCGCAGCAATTGCGGGCCAAGGGGGTGCAGGTTCGAGTGGAGGTGCAGCATGACGGGAGCACCGCGGGCGCAGTGCAACGGGCTCCAGGCGTGAATGGGCCAATGCTTGGTATTTCAAAGACTGCAAGGGCAAGGGCGGCTTGAAGTGGTGGAACCACGCTGACCAGCCCAGCTGCTCCAAGTGCCACAGGCCCAATGCGCGCACCTCCTGTGGGAAGGTCCAACCGCGGTCACCATCTCAGCGACCACACAGGCCGCCCAGCGAGGCGGGAAGCGGCGCAACACGCAGCTCAAGCAGTGCAGGACCCACGCCCTGGGAACACAACAAGGCGTTCCAGCTCCTGGCGAAGCGCCAAGCTGGGGGTGTTGCGGCCGACGTCGCCATGGGAGGTGGCGCTGTGGTTGGCGCGGACGCAGCCGCCGCCTAGTGGAAGAGAAAGCTCGCCGACGTGGAGAGACGCATCCATGCTATCGAGGAGTTCTTCCCCGCGGACGGCACCAGCGGGAGTGGCCACATCAAGCGGCAGATCGAGCTGGACAAACAGGAGAGTAACCGCATCCGCACCGAGATGCAGCAGGGCAGGCCGCTGGCCGCCACGCTCCAAAGCATCTCGGGTTTCATGGGAAGGGCCCAGACCAGCATCGACAAAGACAAGAAGTTCGTGGAGGAGAAACGCGAGCAAGCCAGGGCAGCCATCGCGATCGCCGAGGAGCAGGAGGCACACATCGCCGAGCAGGAGGTGGAGTTCCTGGAGCTCCAACGGCAGCGCGCAGACATCCTGCGCGCGCCCCCGCCGCCGCTCGTGCTTCAAGGCGCAGACGCAGGGCGGAACCAGCCCGCCGTGGACGCCCCCGCCAATCAGATGGAGGCCCTGCTCGGCGCCGTCGGCGCTGGCCATTCCTTCCGTCAGCAGGCGCAGGCGCTCTTCATGGGACTGCAGGCAGAAGAGGCGGCAGCAGCCCAGCAGGCCCAGCAGCCAGTGCAATCAGCTGGCGCCCAAGTCGCCGCGGCCGACGCCTTCGGCGCGCCCCGGCAGGCGGGCGGCCTTGCGACGCCAGCGGCCGCGGCAGCAGCCCGCCCGCGGCAGCCCCCCCCTCCGTCCCTGTGCTGGACATTGCCAACGTGGGGAGCATCCGTCAGCGGCTCATGCACATCCAGCACCTAGGGGTCGAGGACCAGGACGATGAGATGGTGGCCACGCCGAGCGCCTTGCCGCCAGCGAACTGCAGCTGCCCCGCGAGAGGAAGCCGCGGGGCGCGGGCGCGGACAGCGCCGATCAGGAACCTCGAAGCAGGGACTGCGATCCTCGACTCGACGATGAGGTCTGTGACCGATTCATGCGAATGCCGCTGCTGGAATGTCTGGTCAGGCGCGGCACCAACGAGATTCTGGTCGCCCAGGAGCACCACGCGGTGGAGGAAAGGCTCGGGGAGGAAGTTCAGGCCTCGGCACTCGACCTCGGCCGGCACGGCATCTGGGGAGCTGGCCCCCCCCCGGACGCGGGCAGCGGCAATCGGGGCGGAGTCAGGGTGCTTGCCCCGAGCCGCGCGCCCGCCGGAGGCGCCGCCGGGCATGAAGGGCGCGCCCCGGGGCCATGGGGGCCGCGGCGCGTCGCGCCCACGCCGCCGCCCGAGCAGGCAGGGGTTGGGGCCGTCACGATCTTTCTGCGCACAAGGCAAGGCATGCCCCTTGAAAGCTTGGGCGCGCTCTGGAAGATCGTCAAGTACCTCAAGGCCTTCGACGTCATGTGCCTGGACTGGGTCGCCACGGGGGACTTCCTAATGGCCTCTGGCGTGCTGCCGTCGGGCGAGTGGGCGCGGCCGGCCGGGGGCGAGCGCGTCGCCCCGCGCATGCTGCGCCAGCGTTCCAGGCTCGATCATCGACTACTTCCTGACCCTCAGGAACCTCGCGGGGCGCCCCACAGCGCCCTCAGGCATCGCTAGACGCGGCAATTTGGCCGCGCGTCCCTGCCGCCGCTCGGCCAACGAGGCCCAGCCAGCAGGAGCCGGCCGCAGTCCTCGCGCCGAGCCCAAGCAGCCACCGCGGCCGCCCCTTCCCGGGCGCGCGCGGCGCCCGCGGGCCAGCCAGGCCGAGGCGCAGCTAAATTTTGGCGCGGCCACCTCGGCCAGCGGCCTCGCCATCGCTTCGGGCCTGGCCGCGCGGGGCATCGGCGCCGAGCTCGTGAACAGGCATGACATCGCCACAGCCAAAGGGCGCGCCAGGTGCATGCATGCGGACGAGCCGCCCCAGTGCAAGTGGAAGCAGTTGCAGCGGCAGCCGAAGCTTCGGCGGGCGCATCTGGGGCCAGAGGTGAACGCGCATGCCGCGGCGGTCCGCCGGGCCGCGCACCTGCCGGCGGTGCGCAAGCAGCTCGGCAAGGGCGCGGCGATGCGCGACGTGGCCTGCGAGCACATCCCTGGCGAGGGCAGCCGCGGCCAGGCCTCCTCGGTGCACCTGCAGAAGAGCCAGCGCAAGCTGCTCCACCGGTCGTCCGCGCCATCCGAGAGGCCCAGAGCTTCTGCTTCCGCGTCGCGCAGGCGACGCGCGCCCTCGGCCGCCCCGGAGCGCCCGCGAGGCAGCTCTTCCGCGCAGGAGCGACCCCCCATGAAACGCGACGACCTCCGCGACGCGCCGGGGGATATAGCCTTGGCGGGCCAGGCGCGGCGGAAGCGAGCCCGGGGCACGGCGCGCGCGGCCCGGCAGAAGTGGGCGGGCCCAGGGTGCTTTCCTCAACGGGGCGGGGCGGCAGGGTTCGGCCGCAACTGGAGGCGCTGCCCAGCAGGCCAGCAGAGCCGCCAGCGGGCGCAGCGCAGCCGTGCCAGCTCGCCGACGCGGAGATGGCCAAGTGGGACAGACCTGGCCCGCCAACCGCCTTGAGCCGCTGGAGGTGCCGCCAACGACGGGGCAGCGGGCGCCGCTTGGCGCGCCCGTGGTCGCCAGGCCCCGCGGGGCCATCCGCCCAGGGCCCGCCCGTGTGCATCGCCGCCGCGGGCTGGTTTTCTGCCATGGGCGTTGATCGTATTATTGTTTCGGCGGCGGGTTGCAGGGTGCGTCGAATCTGTCGCGTGGGCAGCGTCATTTGGACACGCGGTTGCACGCGAAAAAAAAACAACACATTCACGTGTTGTGCTTTTCGGGGTGGTGCGTAACATTCCCGGGTGGGCCCATCGTTTTTGTGCGCCACCACCGCGCTGCCACGGGGTGTTTGGGAGCCATTTTTCATTGCCGAATGCGGCTGCCATCTGCGCGCGTGACCGCGCGGCACGTACTTTCGCTTGGCGGCGGCAGGCAGTGGCACCCCTGTCGAGGCGGACGCGCGCAGGATTTGTACATTTCCTATGGCCGCCAGGTGGTGGGGTGTATTTTGGGGCCAAACCTTTCGTTCGGGGTGTGGGCGGCGCGCGGCCCCGCGAGGGTCGCGCTGCGCCCGCTCGACGACCTGTCCGATGCCGCCTTGGAGACACTGGGGCAGTTGTTCGGATGGCGTGAGAAGCTTGGCTGCTGGCCAGAAGATCGGCTCGCGCGCGAGATGGTCAGACCCCCCGAAGAAGGCGGCAGGGCTCAACTGGTCGCCTGCTCAATGCGCTGGCGCGCGTCTGGCCTCGCGCACGGCGGCCGGAGAGCATGGCCGCCCAGGGCGCCCGGCGCCGCCCGCGCGCGCGGCGCGAAGGCGGCGGCCGAAAGCCGTTGGCGCGCTGCTGAAGGTCGCAGCAACCGCCGCCGCGGCTTCCGGCGCGCCCGGAGAAGCCGCGCTGGGCAATTCGGGAGGAGAGGAGGCCAGAGGAGCGCTGCGGAGCGCGGGCCACGCCCCTGCCGAAGTTGCTGGTGGGATAGGGCCGCGACCGGCCCAGCGCCCGCCGCCTTTTTGCAGGGCAGCGAAGAGCGGGCACGGGACTGAGGGCGCCCCGTTGGCCGAAGCAGCCCGTCAGGAGTGTCGGGGCACGGCTCGCCCTCCGCCGCTGGGGCGACCTGTTGGCCGAAGCAGCTTGCCAGGGGCGCCATTGCGGCTGGCCCACCGCCGTTGGCCGACGCAGCCCTCGCGCCCGCCCGGCCTGGACTTGCTGGTCCGGCTGCGGCCATGCCGCCCCAGTTGGACCAGCATTGGCGCGGGCGGCAGCTGCGGCTGCGGCCCGCGGGGCCGATGGCCCCGCGCCCAAGCCCGCCGCGCGGTTGCACCGCAAGATGCCAGGGGCCGTCCTGCAGGGGCTGAGCGAGCTGGCGGAGAGGATCGGCGCACGTGAAGCACGGCGAACCCAGGCGCCTGAAGGCGCGACGCCGTCGGGCACAGGCTGTGGCCCGACGATGGAGGCGACGCAGGCCGACGACCAGAAGGCCGCCGCGCAGGAGACGGAGGCCGCGGAAGGCCGCGCTGCCGAGAGGAGCAGGCAGGATGTCCCCCGCCAGCAGGCGCGCCTGGCCCAGCGCGCGCACCCGGAGAGCCTGACCGCAGCGAGGAACGGCTCTGGCGCCCAGGTCCTGTTAATGGGCAGTGGTAAGCCGACGCCGCGCGCCGAGCCTGTCGCTGCGGGCCGGGCGGATGCTGCGTCGGCGGCGAGTGTCTACATGCGTCTCCCCCTCCTCCCCACGAGCGTCGCGTGCCGCCGACGCCGATGGGAGTGGGCGGAGGGCGGGACTGGGGTCGATCGCAAGTGATCAGGGCCACGAAATGGCCGCGCGAGCCCAGTGCATTCTGCGGAGGAAGTGCGGGGCCCACGTGTCGGCCATGCGCCGGTCCTTTCCACGGAACGAGCGCGCGCCTGCTCAGGGGGGCAGGCGAGCTCGGCGTGAGAATCTGCCGTGAAATTTCCATCCCGCCTCGGTTTCGAGCTTGGGCGCCTAATCCTGGGGGCCCGGGGCCTCGGCGCCCAGGTCGCCTGGGGCCTTCGGGCTCCTGGGCTCTGGCTGTGGCGCGGGCTCGCGCCGGAGGTGCGCGCGGGCCCGGAGTGGCTCGCGCGCCGGGTCCTGCCGGGTCCTGCCGGACCGTGACAGGCCCCGGCGGCCGCGCCCTGGGCCCTTCGAGCGGGGGCCCTGTAGAGGCGCCCCGGCGCCCATTGGGGCGGGTGCTTCGTATTTTTTTTCGCGCCGCGCTTCCTTGCGTAGTCTAGGCTTGCTGCTGGGCGCGGCTCGCAGGGTGTCCGACGCGCGCGCGCCAGAACGACGCTGCTCTTGCTGTTCAGGGAGTGCCAGGGCCTTGGCGCACCGCATCGAGGTTGGGGGGGGGCCTTGGCGGGCGCGTCAAGACTGCGGCCCCGCCTCATTTCTTGGAACTGGCTCTCCTCCAGGCCGTAGAAGCGCTTCGCGGTGCTTTCGGGCCCGCAGGTGCCTGCGGGGCGGCTCTCGCCGCAAGGACTTGGCGACGCTCGCGGGCATCTTGGATGGCGCCGCCAAGGGCAGGGGGCGAGGTTTCGCGGGCGGCCCGCCAACTTTCTGCCCATCGGGCGAGCCCCAGGCAGCCTGGGCACCGCGGCCGCCAACGCTGCCCTTCGCCGCCGGAATCCCGGGCGGAGGGCGAAGACGTTGGCGCTTCGGAGCTTCCCCCGAGCTGCGGAGGGAAGAAGGGCTTCTGGCAGGAAGCGCTCGGCGGCGTCCACTTCCCTGGCCTCAGCGGCGCCGGCCAGACTGGCGCTCGCCCCGAACGCCTTCAGGAGGCGCTCCAAGGCCGTAAGCAGGGCAGCGCAGAATAGACTGCCACTGGCAGTTGCTCAGTGTCGGCGCCAGAGCGCCCAGGGCACCCTCCCCGAGACTGCGCGCTTGATCACCGACTCGCGCGCGATCCTCCTGCGCACGCCACGCACATAGACCCCCAGCCCGATCCGCGCGGGAGAATTGCGGCGCCGGGCGGTGGCCAAGTGGATAGCGGCCGACAGCAAGACGCATGCGTATCCAACGCTTTCATACTCGCGCACCGGCCGCACGCGGTCGGCTTGCCAGGCGGCGCGGATGTGTTGGTGAACGTGCGCCTGCGCTTGGAGACGGGGGTGCCGCTGGGTCAGGTTGTCGCGTTCCTGGACCTGGGCCTGCGGAATGCTTTCTCCGCCTTCGGGTGGGTAGCCGTGCGCTTAGCGGTCGACGCCCGCGCGCCGTCGCCTGCGCAGTGGACGACGTGGTACAATTGAGAGCCTGCGTGGATTCAGCTTCCCGCGGGCGGCTGGCTGTCCTGTGACCCAAAGGCGGAGCAAGGGGTCCACTGGGCTCGGCGCGCTGCGGCCTCGTCCTGCTTGAGTGTGGCTCTGGGCGCTGCGCCGCGGAGGCAGCGGGCGGGTGGGTGTGGGGCGCTTGGTGTATGAGCGATGGCCAGGTCCTGATCCCGCAGGCCCAGTGGCTGCCTACTTCGAGGTCTTCTGCGCGGTCCCTGCCGCCTGCGGCGAGACTCGGTTGGCCTTTGACAGGGCGTTCAAGAACGCGGCGTGCACAGTCGGCGACGGCACGGCGGCCCGCCCAGTGCCGCCCAATTGGGCTGAGGGCGTTGTCGCGGCCACCTGCTTGCCCCCGTCGCCAGAGGCGCCGACGGGCGGGGCCCTTGGGCGCCGCTCTCGCGGAGCAGCTGGCGCAGGCCACGGCGGCGGTTGACTCCACCTGCGATGCCTTGGCAGGCGGAGCTCGCCTTCCTCCGGGCCTCGGCCAAAGTGCGTCGCGTCGTCCGGTGCCACTTGTTGCGGGCGGTCGGGCCGGAGGTGCCGCGCGCTAGCTCGGTCTCCTTCGGCGCGCAGCAGGCCCAGGCGCTGGTCGGCGTCCTCGGCTGACCTCTGCCGCCCGAGGCGGTGGGCGGGGCCGCCTGCGCAGCCGCGGACGGGGGGTCAGCTTCCGCCGAGCCGTCGACCCGCGCGGCCCGGCGCTCCTCGCCAGCCCAGCAGAAAACGTTCTGGGCGCAATGCCGGAGCTGCGGCAGCGAGGCAGTCGGAACTCCCGCCCTCGAACGCAGAGTCGCGGCCCAGCACCTCCTGGCCAACGCGACTGCGGCGTCGACGCAGGCCGCGCAGCTTGCGGGGCGGGCGCCGCTGCCCCCCGCCACCCCCCCCGGGGCTTCTGTTGCCGACTGGCGCCGACGCGCCCCTGTCCTTGCCGGGGGCGGACGATTTCGAGCGCGCCCGGGTCGCGCCAGGCCTCCAAGCGCCAAGCGCGCCTTGCTAACCAGGCGGGGTCTGAAGCAGAAGCGGGGGCATTGCAGCGACGACGAGCTAGAAGAGATCCAGAACCAGTTGAAGGAGATCACAGCGACGAAAAAAGAGAGAACGACAGATTCGCGAGCAACGACGAAAGACGGAGCTGGTGGATGCGATCGGCAGTGCGGCGCGGAGTCACGCAACTACGAGGAAATCGATGCCCTACGCCGTCAACATGGCGATGCAGAAGGAGGACATGGGAATATAGATTTCTACTCGCCTGGCCCGAGCATGGGGGCGCAGGAGAGGGGCGGCGAGTTAAAGAAGGACGACAAAACGGAGGATTGAAGGCGGAGATCATTGGACACGAGCAGGTGAAGAGAGAGAGTGCCGCCAGGAGTTTGACAGCGATGGCCAGGGCGACAAGAGGTTCCTTGACGCTGAGCCGATGAAGGACGCGCGAGAGGACTGCAAAGCATTGGTTAGATATCTGAAGAGGACATGCAAGCGAAGAGCTTGCCCAGCAGGAGGATTGCCTAGCGAAATCGCGTTGCGGATCGAGAACCCCGTCGAGAACGCCAAGGACCCGAGCGAAGAACGCGAGGGAGTGGCTGCCCGTCTGAACCAACACGAAACCAAAAAGGAGGAGGCGATACCGATAACTAATTCAGATAGAGCCCTGCTGCTAAAGATGGGGATCCAAAGCGGCATGCACCGACGAGCATCGCAGACGGAAATATCCCTCTGGGCGCGCGGAGGACTTGCGAAGAAGTGCCGAGAGGATGCGTTGATTTCGACTATGAGCGGGTGGTGGCGGATACCATCGTTAGGACAGCCATATGCGGAATTTCGACTGCACGAACGCATGTGGATGTACGCTACGAGAGAAGTCGGAAGAAGGTGCGAGAGCTCAGAGTTTGGAGAAGGACAGTCCGTTTGCAGTTGGAGCGACTGAATATGCATCGATGGTGATCAAAGGCAATGACGAGGAGATCTATGTTATGCTGAAGAGCGGAAGTCAGATGGTTGTTGTCCAGCATCGCGGGACTTCAACGACGGCTACAACCCCCAAGTGATCACGCGGAACCCCGCGATGAAGCAAGGAGAAGAGGTGGACATAGGATTGGAAAATACCATGGACGACGCGACACATATCAGGTCGGGCGCGCCGAGCGTACTGGAGGCAGTTAAAAAGATCAACTACGCGAAGGAGAGCTTGGATATATATATATAGAGAGAGAGAGAGAGAGAGAGAGAGAGAGAGAGAGAGAGATTTCTGCTGGAAGGCACCACCTTGTGGAAACACGAGGAACTGGAGCGCAGGAGACTGCGCGCCGATTACATCAGAAGCAGAGCGGAGTCAAGGGAGAGGTCCAGAGGAACATGATAATGCTCGAGCCCTATCGAGCAGCCGACGGGACCATCGCGGAAGAGATGCGGAGGCGCGTCCCAGATAGCTCAAGGCCGAGAGCCGGCAGCGGAGCTGTTCGACTTCGGGCGGCGCCCGAGCATTGCCAAATGCACCGAGAGTGGCAAGGAGGAGATCGCGGACTAGCAGAAGGTGGTGAAAGACAAAGGGAAGGCCACGGGATGGAACCACCACACATGCAGGTTTAAATTGCGATGATGGTGGAGATACAGGAGGCGATGCAAGGACTACTGAGTGGCGGGGTGGGGTCCAACTGGCTGCGCTTGGCGAACGGAGAGGAGGGGCAGGAAGTGGCCAACGAGATATCCAAAGCGCGCAATCTGAAGGACGCCTACGCGACGCAGGACCAGCCCGAGGATCAGAAGAGGACGAAGGCCACGGTGAGCTTCAACGAAAGGGCGGACTTCAGATCGTACGAGGCAGAATCGATGTAGAAAGGTATCTCGATAGAAGAGGTGCAAATGGCATTCCTGGCGGGGATGCAGAAGTTCGGATCGGAGAAGATGATGGGCCAAGCGACGAAGCCAGAGCTGGTCAGGGTCGTGGGGAGGCAGCTCCGAGCGTTCACGGGGCGCTGAACAGAGTGATTTCCAGCAGCAGTGCGCGCGTAGTTTCTGCAGCTGAGAGCAGGCATGGGACTCCTGAGAAGGGGGAAAGCGGCCAGGTGAAATCTCCCCGAGGTGGGGGAGATAGCACCCAGCCGAGTGCGAGTGCGCCGCGTGGAGTCTCCTTGGGTTCCAGGGCTCCCAGCTGCCAGCCTATCCAGCAGATTCTAGTCCCTACTCCTGTGCCTCTTAGCCCCCCCCGTCCTCTTTGATACCTCCCGCTAGTGCGGCTCATGCGATAGTGGGGGGCATGGCGCCAGCGGGTAGTAGAAGCAAGGGAGATGTTAGCAGACGCCCACAGGTTGTCGCGTCGCCCCCCTCCCCGTGCACCGCGAGGTGGTAGGTGCGAGGAGGCGTAGGCTTCCGAGGTTTACAGCGGCGGGGTCGCGCGTGTGCAGCCCTGCCGACGGTCCACTGGAGCGAGCGGCGATCTGGTCACTCACCTCAGTGGGCCAGGCTGCGGCACAGAAATGATCGCCCCTCGTCCGCTCTCGAGAGTCACGCAGGGGGTACTCCATAAGGCAAAGCATCGCACTTAGATGTGCAGGTCACAGCATTGAGACGAAGCGCCCCCCCCCCCAGCGCTCCATCCATCTATCCATCCATCCTCGTTGTTCTTCCCCTCCTCCTCCCCCCTCCTCATCCTGTTGCTTCCCCACTCCTCTACTCTCTCCTTCTCGTCTTTTCAGAGTTCGGCTGGTCCTTCCGACTCGATCTTCGTTCGGGCGGGGGGGGGGGGGGGGGGGCGGGGGGGGGGGGGGCGGCGCGCGCGGGGGGTCGCCCCCGGCGCCGCCGCGCCACCGCCCGCGGGCGGCATCAGGCCCGCCCCGCCCAGCCGCGGGAAGAGGGATTTGGTCTGTTGCTCAAAATCTAGTTCTCGCAATAGCGCCGCGCATATGGTTGCCGCGGATTGATGGGCGAAGGTGGCACGAGACCTGAAATTTAGTTCCTGCCTCGACGCCACGCGCGACAGCTCTGGTGCATTACAGTCACGCGGATCGAGGGGGCGCGTTGCTGAACGTGGGCGCTAATGCCGCGAACATTTGTCATACATCAGAATTTCCAGCGGTCTCACATATGGGCGACTCAACATGGAGCTCCCGCCTTAGCGCAACGCGTAGCCGCTTTACAAAAATGCTGCAGCTCCACGACTGGAGGGCGCGTTCGAAGTGAAATTGCCGCTTCAGCGCCGCGCGCGTTGGGCCGCTGTGAGAAGGTGTGCGCGCATGGAAATAGAAGGTGGGGGCGAGCCAGAGAAATCGACACAACAAAACGCAGCGAAACAAAGCCGCACAGTTGTTTTGGTTCAAGCCTTTCGGTGCAGACCAGTTTCTTGTTTCTCAGGGTTTCTGGGTCGACCCCGACTGGTGCGAAGGCAAAATCGATGGTAAGTGGCGCAGCCGAGGCCCCCCCGAAAACTGAGCCAATTCCGAGGGTGCGTTGCGGTGAGGAGATCAACGGCGCTCTGACGGAAGCACTCACACCGCTGGTCGATGATGAAGGCTGGACCTTTAGGGAAACACCCTTGCATCGGAGATGCTGGACCGCGGCAGGGTTGAGAAGTTGGGGGAGGTGTTGAGAGCGATTCGCTAGGTGGCCTGCTGATTTGACGTTTGTCATGTCTTGCTCCTGCCCCCTCGCTTCTCCTCGTCTGTCCTGTCGCGTCTTCGGCTGCGCGCCTCCATTCTTGCCCAGGCGGCGCCGAACTTCTCGATCGCCCCGCGCGCGGCGGAGGCGGTCGCGGCCAACGTCGGCAAGACCGAGAAGGGCGAGATCAACATAGGGCCGGGGGCGCGTCGCTGAGGCCCCGACCTCTTTCGCGTCGCGCGGCCTGGCTCGGGCGCAAGGAGAAGCCGCCGAACAGGGCCCCTGCGTGGTGGACCAAACTCATGGCCAATGAGAGCAAGGTCCCAGAGCCGAAGAAGGCAGCGCGGAAGAAGAGCAACGCGAGGACGCGAGCGCTCACGAGACCAGGCCCGACGAGCCGAAGCCCGAGGTGGGGCCCGAGCCCGAGGAGGGGCCCGCCTAAGCGTGCGCGTTCGGACACGACGAGAGCATCAAGCGCGCATGGAGATCGGATGCAACCGCGGATCGATTGGAGCTGAGATTTGCGACAGCATCAACGTCAAGCCAGGGGAGACCTCCGTCTGGGCGAAGTGGGCAGACGGAATGGAGTGCGAGGTGCTGGACTGCTCAGCGTCGACCTTTCTCGAGGATGCTGGGCGCGCGCCCTCGAGGACGCCGCGGGGGGGCAACGTCTTGTGGGCGGGCAACATGGGCGGACTGCAAGTGCAGGTCAAGTTTGCGATGGGTAGGGGGTCAAGCTGATCCAGATCAAGCACAACTTGAAGCAGGTCACGCAGATCTCCGCGCGCGCAGCCGAGGGGGCGGAGGCGGCGGAGCTCATGAAGGACATCGCGAATCGCTACTGCGATGGGGCGCCTCGCAGCCCAAGGCGCCGAGCAACTGAAGAGGGAGAAGCTCAAGGAGCTGTAGAAACGCAAGGGGAAGGAGGAGAAGACGGCGGTAGCGGCTGCACCCGGCGCAGCTTCGCCCAGGGAGAACCAGCCCGCGGAGACGGCGGCGCGGGGGCCCCCAGCTGCCGCCCCCAAAGGAGCTCGCAAGAAAGCCACTGCGAGGTGCCCGACAAGGACGCAGCCACCGAGGAGAAGGGCGCGCCCAAGAAGGGAGTGGAGAACCTCGCGATCGTCGAGAAGACGCCCGAGAAGAAGCCCGAGGAGAAGCCCCAGGAGGGCAAGGAGGAGCCTCGGCCGCTGGAGAACCCCCAGGAGACAAAGGAGGGGCCACCAGAGGAGACGGGCGAGCCCACGATCGAGGTCCCCGAACCCTCCGACGACGACTCCGCGGACGACAGTCCCGATGATATCCGAGAGATCCCGCCTCCATTGACTGGCCCGTGGGAGAGTATGACCACCTCGCTAAACACCATGATGGACGAGGTTGTTCTGTGCTCTGGATTCTGGAACAATGCGTTTGACGATCCAGTGGATGTTGATGAGTGAACCACGCGCGCGGCATGTCGCCATGCTGAGTTTGGTTTATGTGCGAGAGGAATTTTCACATGGCTTGGCTAGGGAGCTGAGCCCACCGAACTCTTGAGCCTTCCTATCTCTGTGTTGTGTACATCTGCGTTCGTTATGGTGCGCACTGCGTCGCTAGTGCTCTCGTCTACAGTGTGTTCGGTTGTTTTCTTCTCGCGCTTAGTTCTTTGAGTTTGCCGAGCTCGGACAGGCAGCGAAGCGTCCCAAAGCGCTCCAGGCTTGTTACCAGGATGCCAGTTAAGCCGCGCACTTGAAGCGAAACGCGCCGCAGCCGAGCGAAACGCGAGCATGAAGAGCACAAAGGCGACGACGACAATGGGGGGTGGCAAGGAAGAGGGTATTTGTTGGACAGAAGAGGACAAGGAGACGAAGGAGGAAGGCATGGATAAAGATAAGGAGGCGCATGAGAAAATCATCCTGCCGTCAGCGTCGCCAAGGTTGTTCGAGGCCCTGCCCCCCTTTGGCGACATGTCGCAGCAGGTGCGGCATGCGAGATGCCCTGAGCATTGGGCCATGGCGCGCTGCCTCTCTGTTCTCTGGGGCGCAATGATGGGCGCGAAGGGCTTGGGCCTCTACCCCCGATCCCACCAGACAAAGGAGAGGAATGGGGGAGGAGGGAAGGGCCCAGAAGAGGGGGGCGGTTGAGGCCGACAGGGCGCAGGCGAGGAGGTTGGTCCGAGGAGCGCCCCAGGGGGCCTCGAGAACCTTGCGAAGCGCAGATATGCGCAACTGGCGGGGCCCCCTAACGCGAAGGGGGGCCGGGGAGAGGGGCTCGACTCTTCGGGGAAGAGAAATCGCGCGTTGCATTCGGCCTCCGCGAAATGACCAACTGCTGCCGCAAGTGCCGCGGCGCCCAATGGGGCATCAAGCTCGTGAAAATATTCGAGCAGGCCTGTTCCCCTCCCTATCCTCCACCCCCCGCCTCCACCTCCCCCCCCCGGCGCGCATCGTTGGTTCCGCGTTCGCCCGGAGCCGTTGAAATTTGAACCAGTCTGCGGGATCTACCCCCCCCCCACCCCCCCCCCTCGCCCCCCGCCCTCATCTCCCCCCCCGTCCTCCTTATCCTCCTCCTTCTTCTCGTCTGCCCATATCCACTCTCTCTTGCTCTCTTCTTGTTCACCTGCCCCTTCCGCCCCTCGCCCGCCCCGCGAGGAGGTCAAGAAGGTTCACGACACGCTGGCCACTGCGGGCTGGAAGCGCCTCGAGCCCCCCGCGGCCTGGGGCCAGATCCGAGGGGGCATTGGCTAGCTTCGTCCTGTTCTTGCGCCTGCGCCTGCTTCTGCTCTTGTTTCTGCCCCTGCTCCTGCTTCTGCTGTTCCTGCGCCTGCTCATGATCCTGCCCCCCCCCCCCGCTCCTCCTCTCCTCCTCCTCTCCTCCTCCCTCCTCCACCCCCCCCCCCGCCCCCCCCCCCCACACTTCTCCCACTCCCCCCCCTCTGCCCCCCCCCCCCCCCGCACCACCAGGGTAGGATAAGTGGGGGTGAGAATGGGAGAGAGGGGGGGGGGGGGGGCGTAGGGGGTTGTTTTGCGGGGTCGACAGTATGCCGCGCAAAACGGAAGCAACCGGCAACGCGTGCAATTTCGCACGTTACCTCATGCGCCAACGCGCGGCCAACCTCATAGACAAGCAGGAAGCAGGCAGCAGATGCAACACATGGCATAAGCAGAAACACAAAGCTGAAAGACAATTGGCAAAGCATGCAATTGCACATGGTGCAACATGGGACAGCACGCATCACGCAGCCAGCGCTCGTTCGAAGCACCAACCCGTTTTTGCTCGGACCTAGCTGGACGCGCTGGCGCGCTCTGTCGCGTGACCCTCGAAGCTTACTTTCGACGATATGCCATTCCTGATGAAGGTCGTGGCTGAGAGCCTCGACGAGGTCACGGCGGGCCCCCCCCCCCCCCCCCTTTGTCTCCACGACGGCGCCGGGGTCTGTTGCGGGAGAAACTCCCGCCGTGACGCCCTCGGCTGCGAGTGCGCCCCAGACGCCCTCGCAGGCCGCCCCGCCCGCGGCGCCCGCGGCCATTGCGGTCGAAGACCCCCCGAAGTTCCAGATGGGCAGGGCGGCGGGCAGCTCGACGAGAGGGGCCCGAAGGTGCGTTCGTTGAGGAGAGCCATAGGAGGCCTCTGCAGTGCCAGGCGGCCCACGCGCCATCGCTGCTGCAGCGGCCCCCGCCCCGGAAGCCCCCGCGCTGCCAGAAGCGCCCGCGGCTTCGCTTGCGCCGCCGCCCGCGCGCCCATGGGGCGACATGTCGAGGCCCGCGTTTCCGCGCGAGGGCGCGTCGGAACAGCGGCGCAGCGAGGTCGCGGCAGCAGACAGGGGATTCCGGCAGAGGATCGAGGCGCTGCCAGGCAAGGCAGCCGAGGAGCCCGACGGACCCGCCCGACGGCCACCAACGCCCCCCCCCGCGCCCCAGAGGGCATGGGCCAGGAAGAATTCCCGCGCAGCATGTTGAGCCAGCAGACGGGGAAGAGCCGCTACGACAAGCGTGAGCTCGATGGCGAAGACGATCCAGTCAGGGATCACCACCTGGAGGAAGCCGAGATGACCAATTTCGAGATCAGTGCTCGCAGCCCTCTTGGCTGGCGTTCCCAGATGGAGTTGGCCTCGGATGAAGAGCTGAAGAAGTCGTGGTTCGAGCGCAAGGACAACCGCGCGAAGCAGACTTTCCGGCGGAAGTGGTGCAAGGCAAAGTTCGAGCTGTACAGGAAGAGCCGCGAGATGATCAGGAGCCATCAGGTCGCGACTGCAGACACGGGCGCCCGCCGCCCCCTGGACATAAGCAAAGTCGAGGAGGGAAGCGCCGAGGAAGCGGGTGAGCGTGCCTGGCGTTACGCATGCGCGTGCGTCATGATGGGCACGCAGTGGTACCGCTGCAACGTCATGACGGGGGCCGTGGAGTTCCTGCACGTGCAGCAGCAGTACAACGATATACTCACGCAGCGCTGGCAGACTACGCAGCGCGAGGAGAACAGAGGCCGCCTTTACTACGCGTCGAGCAGAAACGCGGCAGTGGGGGGGTGCTAGACCGAGGGGGGGGGGGGGGGGGGGGGGGGGTAAGCGGCAGGACGGGGCAATGAAGGATGGGATGGGCAGGGAGAGGGCGAGGGCG